>JBBBDQ010001093.1:0-30390 GCA_037127315.1 Ascarosepion bandense
GCTCGGGCCAGGGTTTCCGCGTACGCCGATGACGTAACGACCTTTGTGTCCTCCCGCTGGGACATAGAGGCGGTACAACAGGCGCTTGTACGGTACGAGAAGGTGACAGGGGCCAGAATTAACTGCGACAAGTCATCCGGCTTGCGGTTAGGTGCCTGGAAGGGTGTTTCCCTCCCGGGGCCCTTCGGCTGGACGGACGGGCCGGTCAAAATCCTCGGAGTTTGGTTCGGTCCGGACTTACAGCTGGAGAAAAACTGGTCAGAAGTACTGGCAAAGGTCGGCGCGTCGGTCAAGATTTGGCGTCGACGGGGTCTCTCCGTGAAGGGCTTGGCGGAGGTGTGTAACACATACCTCTTTCCCATGATCCTTTACCGACTGTCAGTACTTCCCCTTTGCGATGATCATGAGAAGGCGCTCGAGCGTTTGCTATTCTCCTGCCTGTGGAGAGGACGCAAACACATGGTCAGCAAAGGAGCCTGTTACCTCCGTCCGTGTCAAGGGGGTCTGGGAATGCCACACTTGAGGAGCCACGTGCTCGTTTCGAGGTTGGCATTTCTCAGGCGCGCGTTGGAGGAAGATCGGTTGCTTGCGGGGGTAGTGAGGGACATGTTCCCTTGCCTTACCATCACCCCCCCGACCCTTTGGCTGACCGTCAGGCCTTGGGTGCGACCGAAATTCCTGCTCGAATGTCTGGCGGCCTTACAGGTCATTCCACGGTCCAGTGACCTTTCACAGCCTAGGAAAATCTTCTATCGGGGATTAGTGGAGGGTGCCGTGAAGGATAAGCTGTGCAGTAAGCTCGGCATGTCGAGAGTGGAGTACCGCTCTCATTGGTCTTGGGCGCCGGGTGCGGATTGGCTCAGCAACTCTGAGTTCTCTCTCACCTGGCGATTGGCTCGGAATGGCTTGTCGCTCAATGACAGGCGTTTCGCAATGGGCCTGGCGGATTTGCCAGATTGTGAACGTTGCAACCTTGGAATCAAGGAGACGTCTGCGCACGCCTTCTTCCATTGTTCGCGCGTTCGCCCGTTGTGGGAGCATGTCGGCGAGTTGACTGCTCGTATCGCGCCGCGAGAGCTCGTGCTCATTGATCGCGCATACGCTGTGGACAATGTGTCGCCCCCGTACTCTGGAGTGAAACGGATGGTGTTTCTGTCGCTACTGGCCACGGCTAGAATGGTGATTTGGATGACGCGTCTGGAGGAAGTCTTGCGGGGAGGCCGTCTTTCGGATCAGGATCTAATCCGATATTTTGAGCACCAGCTCAAAATGAAGATTAGAACTGAACGGAAACGACTGCACCCGACAGACTTCGGTGAAAGGTGGATAAATGCAGCGAGCCTGGTTCGCGTGACCGGGGCTAGCCTTGATTTTCTCTTCTAGATCTGCTAGGCGCATCGGGGTGGATTCCGTTGGAACCCCTCCCGTGGTTTAGGTAAGAAGTTCTTTGTGTACCTAGTTAATGTGAGTGCATGTGTTTGTCCTAGCCTGTTCCCGGCTCCATTGCTTTTGTTATGACCCAGTTCCGAGATTCCCATTGTCCACTGTTATTTTTTCCCAATTTTTGATTCTCGGCTGGGTCAGTCTTATATTCTCCAGTCCAACTTATTTTTTTTTGCCCAGCCTCCCCAGTCCCCCTTTAGGAAGAGAGCTCCTTGATTTTGTCCTTCAAGGCAGAATACAGCGGCCTCTTTATTTTTGAGGGTGTGTTTGGGTCTTACTAACATGATGTATATGTATTTATTTGAATTGTTTTACGTTTTGGGAACTTTTTGTTTTCTTCATACCCCTGCCCATCATAACATTCCATTTCATGAAAAAATTTTTAAAGTTATTTTTCAAACTATTGTAAATATTCACAAATTTTTATATACACACTTGGGGCGTTTTGTAGGTCCTCGGTATGTTATTTTTGCGACATTTTTGGTGCATGATAAGTAAGAGTGGTGATGGACAAATTCTTATGGTGAATGAGAACCATTGTAACGCATGTATGGGTCGTGATTCTGATTAGCTAGGTATAGGATAGAGTACTGAAGACCAACCCGAGTTTTTCTTCCCCCTCCCAATTTTCGGCCTTGAGCCACAATTTGTATTTTTACAAATAAATAAAACCAGCCACTTCCCACCCGGGATTTTGTGTTGTATTGTGTTGTTTTGTAATAAGAAGCTCAAAGCGTAGCATTTGTTCCGCAGTGATATTTGCCATTGCTTTGTGTCTTGGGCAACTGTTTTCCAGCCCGAGTTTATTGCTCGGGCCAGCGTAAAAGTAGTGTTCTTCGGAACGCGAAACACCGGGAAGCAGTTGTCCGGTGTAAGGCCACGTAGGAGGCATGGCCTCCGATGGGCCGGATAACAACACTCCTCTCACCATGGCGTCGGTGGGAGGCACGGAGGGGGACTGGCGCTTACCGCCAGCCACGCCAACACCCCCCGCACAAGAAGCACCCGAAGCACCCGGATTACCTGGACTACCGAGACTACCGGCACTACCGGCGGCACCAGTATCTCCAGTTCCCTCCACGTCGGCGGAAGTTGTGCAGCAGAAACCAGCAGCAGCGGTACCCACCAACATGGCATGGAAAGAGGGGACCATCCAGAAAGTACTCAAGGGCGCTGCGTACTACGAATCCCTCAAGGACAAGTACGCAGAGTACGTGAATGGAGCGGAAATCCTCCCGATACCCGAAACGCTGAGCGAGATCGAGCCCAGGATCCTCTCCCTGCTGACCAAGGACCTGAAAAGCCACAAACTCATCGGAGTCAGCAGGGACGCCATAGAGGAGGCCATCAAAGCCCTCAAAATCAACGGCAAGATGGTGGCTAGGCGCAGCTACGCCACGTGGGACGTCCTGCTCAGCACCGCCGACGAAGCCAGAAAACTGGCCGGCACCACCATGCAGACCAAGACCCTGCTACTGGAAACTGAGTACATGGGCACGCGCAGAACCAAGATCACCCTGCACGGAGTGCCCATGGACATCTCACCAGACCATGTCGGGGTCTTTTTCACCCAGTACGGCAGGGTCGAGGAAGTAAAGGCGCTCACCTCGAAGCAGGGCTTTTTGACTGGCGACTTCATCCTGCAGGCGACGGTCGCTCGCGAAAAGTTGGCCAAAATCCCCAACATCATCAACTGCAGGGGGAGAAGGATCTACGTCGTCGTGGAGGGCAGGAAGCCCTTCTGCTGGGTCTGCGGAGACTCCAACCACGTGGCCAGGGAGTGCCCCACCAAGAATCCGGCACCCAAGACCCAACCTCCGCAGACGACCGCCGCCGCCGCCGCTACTACAGCAGAAAAGCCGGCAAAACCGGCACAACCAAAAAACGGCCCGGCGGAGCAAAAGGAGGGAGAATGGAAGACGGTTGGCAAGAGAGGAACCAAACCCAAGAGCCAACCGTCGGCGGAAAAGCAACCCGCCAAAGCAGCAGCAGTGCCAGCGTCCCCTCCTGCGCCCTCTCCCAAGCCAAAGGAGTCGGCAGCTCCTCCCAGGAAGAAGGCGACGACACCCTCGCCAACCAAGCAGGACGCCCTGCAGGCGAAACCCAAAAAACCCCCGACGGAGGAGCGGATGGAGGTCGGCTCAGCGGCACAACCAAGAGCCTCTTCCCTAAAAAGAAACAGAGAGGAGGAAGAACAGCAGCAGCAACACAGCATCAAGATGCAGCGGAGGAGCAGAAGCAGCGACAGGAAGACGCATGCAGCCGTCTCGCTACCCGGGTCTCCGGAGAGACCAAAAGACACTTATGCCAAAAAGGCAAGCAGCCTCCCGTCTTCCCCCCTCAAAAAAATCAGCAAACATCTTTCCTTTTCCCAGTCCCCGGTCTTCAAGCTGACCCCACTTACACCAAGGAAAACTCTCTCCCCCACTCCCACCCCTTCTCGTACAACGTCCCAGCCCAGAAAGAAAAAGACTCTCCCGAGGGGCGAAGCCCTAATGAAAATAGACTCAAAGGACGTTGCTAGGGAGTGGAGTGCACAAAGGCGTGCACTTTTGAAGCCACTCCTTAAGCTCAAAGAGGTCAACGGCAAGTCGTCCGAAGACCCGTTCAACTTCCCCGACGCCCCGGGGGTAATTACCCTCATCAGGACTACAGGGGGCAATCTAAAAGTGTGGGATCACGTGGAGGCTGCCGAAAAACTTTATCCCAACATCGTCATGATGAGGAGTGGTACTCCTGAACTACGCAAAATGGCGAAAAATTGTGCAGGCCGACTCCCAGTTTTACTCCACCCCTCGTTATATAGGGTAGTAAAACTAACATACCCAACGGACGTTGGCGGCATTGTCCATGACGGACGGGTTACGTCCGATGTAGGAACTGGTTCCCTTGGACAGTCCGTCGGGGTCCTTTCCCCCAATGATTTCTACCCGGTATGCGCTCGTGTTTAAGTGTTTTCTCTTTTCAGATCTACTAGATGTCTATCAAGATAGCCAGCTTGAATGCGAGGGGCTTGAGGGATCGGGGTAAGGCGGCTCGCCTGCTTCGTGACCTCCTGTCCTTCGGCGTGGATGTCGCCGCGATCCAAGAGACCCACTTTGTTTGCGAAGTCGACTCGTGTGTGCTGTCCAACGACTTTGTCGTCTATTCAGCATACGGGAGCCGGCATGCCAGAGGAGTTTCTTTGCTGGTCAAGCGTACCCTGGACGCGAGGATCGACCTTGTCCATGTCGGTGCCGAGGGCCGGCTCATCGTGGCCGATATTGCAGTGAAAAGCAAGACGTTCCGGCTGATTGCGGTTTACGCGCCCAACGTTCAAGGTGAGCGAGTCTCTTTCTTTCGGCTGTTGGAGCCCTTCATGGTGAATCCAACACGGCTAATCTTAGTTGGGGACTGGAATGCCATCCTAACCCCCAAATGGGATAGAGGGAGGGGCGCTAGCGGGTGGAGTGGTGATCGCAGCCTGGTCGATCTGATCGGCGAATTTGGTCTCGTCGATAGATACCGGGTCGATCATCCGGATGGGAGCATGTGGACGTGGACGCATAGTTGGCCTTCTACCCGGGTATCAGCGTACCTGGATAGGATGTTAGTGAGAGAAGCCGACATAGACTTCTTAGAATGTCCAACGTTCCACTGGCTAGGCTACTCGGACCACAAACTCGTTTGTGCCCGGGTGGCGTTAGAATTTAGGCCTAGAATGGCTGGTTACTGGAAGTTCAATCAGTCCTTACTGGACAGGCGGGACTTTCGTGACCAGCTGACTAGAGTAGTTCAGCGGGCATTAATTGGGCGAGTCATTGGGAGTAAGTGGTGGGCTAGCCTTAAGGATAGCATTAGGTCTTTCGCCACCCAATACAGCCAACGGCTCAACTTAGATAAGGCTGCGAAGGCAAAGACACTTAGAGCTAATTTCGCCCGGGCGGAGGCTGGTGGGGATCCCCTAGAGATAGCCTTAGCCAGGGAGGCCCTGCAGCGCCCGACTAACGAGCGCTACATGGGTCAGGTAATTAGGGCTAAGTTAAGCAAGATGTCTTCCGAAGCTGTGAACATGGGCGCGGAACTGCGCAAGGAAGAAATTCGCCGTGCCGGCGACCGGTACATTCGAGAGGTGCGCGACCCGGAGGGACATCTCCTAAGGTCCACTGACGACATGTGCGAGGCTTTCCGGCAGCATTTCGAACACCGCTTTACCAAGGAACCTGGTCTCCGCGACGAGGAGTTTCGCAGCTATTTGGCTGACTTTCCCCGGCTTTTGCCGGCTGAAGCGGCTAGCTGCGAAGGGGAGATTACGGAGGACGAAATCTACGTGGCCTTGAAGAAGGTCGGCAGAGGCAAGTCGCCAGGTTTGGATGGTTTGCCCTATGAATTGTACTTGAGGATGTCGCACCTTTTTGTCCCGATCTTGGCTGTCGTGTTCAACCACTGGTTTCGGCAGGGGTCCATCCCCGGTCGGATCACCAGGGGCGTGATCACGCTGTTGAGAAAGGGCAAGAAGGTTGGGAGGGAATTAGACGATTACAGGCCCATAACTCTGCTAAACACAGAGTTAAAGATTCTGGCCAAGATCCTGACGAATCGCTTGCAGCTAGTTGCCGAGTCTCTGTTGGAACCGGATCAGACTTGTTCTGTGAAGGGGAGAACAATTCAGAGCAACCTGCACTTGATTCGCACGATCGTAGAGGGTGTAGAAGACGACGATGAGGCCGCGCTGATCAATTTGGATCAGTCCAAGGCATTTGATAGGATTGACCATGGCTACCTGGCTGCTGTCCTGCAGGCCGCCGGATTCAAACCCGACTTCAGCCGCTGGATTAGCCTCCTGTATCGCTCCCCCCAGGCTGTGGTGCAGGTGAACGGGAAGCTGTCGGGCGCTTTCGCGCTGTCTAGGTCGGTCCGACAGGGTTGTCCACTGTCGTCTCTCCTTTACGTCCTGGCGTTGGAGCCGCTACTTCGCCGGCTAAGGGACGAGACGCACAGTCCGGTCCTACGTGGAATCGCCGTCCCTGGTGGAGCTCGAGCCAGGGTTTCCGCGTACGCCGATGACGTAACGACCTTTGTGTCCTCCCGCAGGGACATAGAGGCGGTACAACAGGCGCTTGTACGGTACGAGAAGGTGACAGGGGCCAGAATTAACTGCGACAAGTCATCCGGCTTGCGGTTAGGTGCCTGGAAGGGTGTTTCCCTCCCGGGGCCCTTCGGCTGGACGGACGGGCCGGTCAAGCTCCTCGGAGTTTGGTTCGGTCCGGACTTACAGCTGGAGAAAAACTGGTCAGAAGTACTGGCAAAGGTCGGCGCGTCGGTCAAGATTTGGCGTCGACGGGGTCTCTCCGTGAAGGGCTTGGCGGAGGTGTGTAACACATACCTCTTTCCCATGATCCTTTACCGACTGTCAGTACTTCCCCTTTGCGATGATCATGAGAAGGCGCTCGAGCGTTTGCTATTCTCCTGCCTGTGGAGAGGACGCAAACACATGGTCAGCAAAGGAGCCTGTTACCTCCGTCCGCGTCAAGGGGGTCTGGGAATGCCACACTTGAGGAGCCACGTGCTCGCTTCGAGGTTGGCATTTCTCAGGCGCGCGTTGGAGGAAGATCGGTTGCTTGCGGGGGTAGTGAGGGACATGTTCCCTTGCCTTACCATCACCCCCCCCGACCCTTTGGCTGACCGTCAGGCCTTGGGTGCGACCGAAATTCCTGCTCGAATGTCTGGCGGCCTTACAGGCCATTCCACGGTCCAGTGACCTTTCACAGCCTAGGAAAATCTTCTATCGGGGACTAGTGGAGGGTGCCGTGAAGGATAAGCTGTGCAGTAAGCTCGGCATGTCGAGAGTGGTGTACCGCTCTCATTTGGTCTTGGGCGCCGGGTGCGGATTGGCTCAGCAACTCTGAGTTCTCTCTCACCTGGCGATTGGCTCGGAATGGCTTGTCGCTCAATGACAGGCGTTTCGCAATGGGCCTGGCGGATTTGCCAGATTGTGAACGTTGCAACCTTGGAATCAAGGAGACGTCTGCGCACGCCTTCTTCCATTGTTCGCGCGTTCGCCCGTTGTGGGAGCGTGTCGGCGAGTTGACTGCTCGTATCGCGCCGCGAGAGCTCGTGCTCATTGATCGCGCATACGCTGTGGACAATGTGTCGCCCCCGTACTCTGGAGTGAAACGGATGGTGTTTCTGTCGCTACTGGCCACGGCTAGAATGGTGATTTGGATGACGCGTCTGGAGGAAGTCTTGCGGGGAGGCCGTCTTTCGGATCAGGATCTAATCCGATATTTTGAGCACCAGCTCAAAATGAAGATTAGAACTGAACGGAAACGACTGCACCCGACAGACTTCGGTGAAAGGTGGATAAATGCAGCGAGCCTGGTTCGCGTGACCGGGGCTAGCCTTGATTTTCTCTTCTAGATCTGCTAGGCGCATCGGGGTGGATTCCGTTGGAACCCCTCCCATGGTTTAGGTAAGAAGTTCTTTTGTGTACCTAGTTAATGTGAGTGCATGTGTTTGTCCTAGCCTGTTCCCGGCTCCATTGCTTTTGTTATGATCCAGTCCGAGATTCCCATTGTCCACTGTTATTTTTTGTCCCATTTTTTGATTCTCGGCTGGGTCAGCCTTATATTCTCCAGTCCAATTTATTTTTTTGCCCAGCCTCTCCAGTCCCCCTTTAGGAAGAGAGCTCCTTGATTTTGTCCTTCAAGGCAGAATACAGCGGCCTCTTTATTTTTGAGGGTGTGTTTGGGTCTTACTAACATAATGTATATGCATTTATTTGAATTGTTTTATGTTTTGGGAACTTTTTGTTTTCTTCATACCCCTGCCCATCATAACATTCCATTTCATGAAAAAATTTTTAAAGTTATTTTTGTAAACTATTGTAAATATTCACAAATTTTTATATACACACTTGGGGCGTTTTGTAGGTCCTCGGTATGCTATTTTTTGCGACTTTTTTGGTGCATGATAAGTAAGAGTGGTGATGGACAAATTCTTATGGTGAATGAGAACCATTGTAACGCATGTATGGGTCGTGATTCTGATTAGCTAGGTATAGGATAGAGTACTGAAGACCAACCCGAGTTTTTCTTCCCCCTCCCACCTTTCGGCCTTGAGCCACAATTTGTATTTCACAAATAAATAAAACCAGCCACTTCCCACCCGGGATTTTGTGTTGTATTGTGTTGTTTTGTAATAAGAAGCTCAAAGCGTAGCATTTGTTCCGCAGTGATATTTGCCATTGCTTTGTGTCTTGGGCAACTGTTTTCCAGCCCGAGTTTATTGCTCGGGCCAGCGTAAAAGTAGTGTTCTTCGGAACGCGAAACACCGGGAAGCAGTTGTCCGGTGTAAGGCCACGTAGGAGGCATGGCCTCCGATGGGCCGGATAACAACACTCCTCTCACCATGGCGTCGGTGGGAGGCACGGAGGGGGACTGGCGCTTACCGCCAGCCACGCCAACACCCCCCGCACAAGAAGCACCCGAAGCACCCGGATTACCTGGACTACCGAGACTACCGGCACTACCGGCGGCACCAGTATCTCCAGTTCCCTCCACGTCGGCGGAAGTTGTGCAGCAGAAACCAGCAGCAGCGGTACCCACCAACATGGCATGGAAGGAGGGCACCATCCAGAAAGTACTCAAGGGCGCTGCGTACTACGAATCCCTCAAGGACAAGTACGCAGAGTACGTGAATGGAGCGGAAATCCTCCCGATACCCGAAACGCTGAGCGAGATCGAGCCCAGGATCCTCTCCCTGCTGACCAAGGACCTGAAAAGCCACAAACTCATCGGAGTCAGCAGGGACGCCATAGAGGAGGCCATCAAAGCCCTCAAAATCAACGGCAAGATGGTGGCTAGGCGCAGCTACGCCACGTGGGACGTCCTGCTCAGCACCGCCGACGAAGCCAGAAAACTGGCCGGCACCACCATGCAGACCAAGACCCTGCTACTGGAAACTGAGTACATGGGCACGCGCAGAACCAAGATCACCCTGCACGGAGTGCCCATGGACATCTCACCAGACCATGTCGGGGTCTTTTTCACTCAGTACGGCAGGGTCGAGGAAGTAAAGGCGCTCACCTCGAAGCAGGGCTTCTTGACTGGCGACTTCATCCTGCAGGCGACGGTCGCTCGCGAAAAGTTGGCCAAAATCCCCAACATCATTAACTGCAGGGGGAGAAGAATCTACGTCGTCGTGGAGGGCAGGAAGCCCTTCTGCTGGGTCTGCGGAGACTCCAACCACGTGGCCAGGGAGTGCCCCACTAAGAATCCGGCACCCAAGACCCAACCTCCGCAGACGACCGCCGCCGCCGCCGCTACTACAGCAGAAAAGCCGGAAAAACCGGCACAACCAAAAAACGGCCCGGCGGAGCAAAAGGAGGGAGAATGGAAGACGGTTGGCAAGAGAGGAACCAAACCCAAGAGCCAACCGTCGGCGGAAAAACAACCCGCCAAAGCAGCAGCAGTGCCAGCGTCCCCTCCTGCGCCCTCTCCCAAGCCAAAGGAGTCGGCAGCTCCTCCCAGGAAGAAGGCGACGACACCCTCGCCAACCAAGCAGGACGCCCTGCAGGCGAAACCCAAAAAACCCCCGACGGAGGAGCGGATGGAGGTCGGCTCAGCGGCACAACCAAGAGCCTCTTCCCTAAAAAGAAACAGAGAGGAGGAAGAACAGCAGCAGCAACACAGCATCAAGATGCAGCGGAGGAGCAGAAGCAGCGACAGGAAGACGCATGCAGCCGTCTCGCTACCCGGGTCTCCGGAGAGACCAAAAGACACTTATGCCAAAAAGGCAAGCAGCCTCCCGTCTTCCCCCCTCAAAAAAATCAGCAAACATCTTTCCTTTTCCCAGTCCCCGGTCTTCAAGCTGACCCCACTTACACCAAGGAAAACTCTCTCCCCCACTCCCACCCCTTCTCCTACAACGTCCCAGCCCAGAAAGAAAAAGACTCTCCCGAGGGGCGAAGCCCTAATGAAAATAGACTCAAAGGACGTTGCTAGGGAGTGGAGTGCACAAAGGCGTGCACTTTTGAAGCCACTCCTCAAGCTCAAAGAGGTCAACGGCAAGTCGTCCGAAGACCCGTTCAACTTCCCCGACGCCCCGGGGGTAATTACCCTCATCAGGACTACAGGGGGCAATCTAAAAGTGTGGGATCACGTGGAGGCTGCCGAAAAACTATATCCCAACATCGTCATGATGAGGAGTGGTACTCCTGAACTACGCAAAATGGCGAAAAATTGTGCAGGCCGACTCCCAGTTTTACTCCACCCCTCGTTATATAGGGTAGTAAAACTAACATACCCAACGGACGTTGGCGGCATTGTCCATGACGGACGGGTTACGTCCGATGTAGGAACTGGTTCCCTTGGACAGTCCGTCGGGGTCCTTTCCCCCAATGATTTTTACCCGGTATGCGCTCGTGTTTAAGTGTTTTCTCTTTTCAGATCTACTAGATGTCTATCAAGATAGCCAGCTTGAATGCGAGGGGCTTGAGGGATCGGGGTAAGGCGGCTCGCCTGCTTCGTGACCTCCTGTCCTTCGGCGTGGATGTGGCCGCGATCCAAGAGACCCACTTTGTTTGCGAAGTCGACTCGTGTGTGCTGTCCAACGACTTTGTCGTCTATTCAGCATACGGGAGCCGGCATGCCAGAGGAGTTTCTTTGCTGGTCAAGCGTACCCTGGACGCGAGGATCGACCTTGTCCATGTCGGTGCCGAGGGCCGGCTCATCGTGGCCGATATTGCAGTGAAAAGCAAGACGTTCCGGCTGATTGCGGTTTACGCGCCCAACGTTCAAGGTGAGCGAGTCTCTTTCTTTCGGCTGTTGGAGCCCTTCATGGTGAATCCAACACGGCTAATCTTAGTTGGGGACTGGAATGCCATCCTAACCCCCAAATGGGATAGAGGGAGGGGCGCTAGCGGGTGGAGTGGTGATCGCAGCCTGGTCGATCTGATCGGCGAATTTGGTCTCGTCGATAGATACCGGGTCGATCATCCGGATGGGAGCATGTGGACGTGGACGCATAGTTGGCCTTCTACCCGGGTATCAGCGTACCTGGATAGGATGTTAGTGAGAGAAGCCGACATAGACTTCTTAGAATGTCCAACGTTCCACTGGCTAGGCTACTCGGACCACAAACTCGTTTGTGCCCGGGTGGCGTTAGAATTTAGGCCTAGAATGGCTGGTTACTGGAAGTTCAATCAGTCCTTACTGGACAGGCGGGACTTTCGTGACCAGCTGACTAGAGTAGTTCAGCGGGCATTAATTGGGCGAGTCATTGGGAGTAAGTGGTGGGCTAGCCTTAAGGATAGCATTAGGTCTTTCGCCACCCAATACAGCCAACGGCTCAACCTAGATAAGGCTGCGAAGGCAAAGACACTTAGAGCTAATTTCGCCCGGGCGGAGGCTGGTGGGGATCCCCTAGAGATAGCCTTAGCCAGGGAGGCCCTGCAGCGCCCGACTAACGAGCGCTACATGGGTCAGGTAATTAGGGCTAAGTTAAGCAAGATGTCTTCCGAAGCTGTGAACATGGGCGCGGAACTGCGCAAGGAAGAAATTCGCCGTGCCGGCGACCGGTACATTCGAGAGGTGCGCGACCCGGAGGGACATCTCCTAAGGTCCACTGACGACATGTGCGAGGCTTTCCGGCAGCATTTCGAACACCGCTTTACCAAGGAACCTGGTCTCCGCGACGAGGAGTTTCGCAGCTATTTGGCTGACTTTCCCCGGCTTTTGCCGGCTGAAGCGGCTAGCTGTGAAGGGGAGATTACGGAGGACGAAATCTACGTGGCCTTGAAGAAGGTCGGCAGAGGCAAGTCGCCAGGTTTGGATGGTTTGCCCTATGAATTGTACTTGAGGATGTCGCACCTTTTTGTCCCGATCTTGGCTGTCGTGTTCAACCACTGGTTTCGGCAGGGGTCCATCCCCGGTCGGATCACCAGGGGCGTGATCACGCTGTTGAGAAAGGGCAAGAAGGTTGGGAGGGAATTAGACGATTACAGGCCCATAACTCTGCTAAACACAGAGTTAAAGATTCTGGCCAAGATCCTGACGAATCGCTTGCAGCTAGTTGCCGAGTCTCTGTTGGAACCGGATCAGACTTGTTCTGTGAAGGGGAGAACAATTCAGAGCAACCTGCACTTGATTCGCACGATCGTAGAGGGTGTAGAAGACGACGATGAGGCCGCGCTGATCAATTTGGATCAGTCCAAGGCATTTGATAGGATTGACCATGGCTACCTGGCTGCTGTCCTGCAGGCCGCCGGACTCAAACCCGACTTCAGCCGCTGGATTAGCCTCCTGTATCGCTCCCCCCAGGCTGTGGTGCAGGTGAACGGGAAGCTGTCGGGCGCTTTCGCGCTGTCTAGGTCGGTCCGACAGGGTTGTCCACTGTCGTCTCTCCTTTACGTCCTGGCGTTGGAGCCGCTACTTCGCCGGCTAAGGGACGAGACGCACAGTCCGGTCCTACGTGGAATCGCCGTCCCTGGTGGAGCTCGAGCCAGGGTTTCCGCGTACGCCGATGACGTAACGACCTTTGTGTCCTCCCGCAGGGACATAGAGGCGGTACAACAGGCGCTTGTACGGTACGAGAAGGTGACAGGGGCCAGAATTAACTGCGACAAGTCATCCGGCTTGCGGTTAGGTGCCTGGAAGGGTGTTTCCCTCCCGGGGCCCTTCGGCTGGACGGACGGGCCGGTCAAGCTCCTCGGAGTTTGGTTCGGTCCGGACTTACAGCTGGAGAAAAACTGGTCAGAAGTACTGGCAAAGGTCGGCGCGTCGGTCAAGATTTGGCGTCGACGGGGTCTCTCCGTGAAGGGCTTGGCGGAGGTGTGTAACACATACCTCTTTCCCATGATCCTTTATCGACTGTCAGTACTTCCCCTTTGCGATGATCATGAGAAGGCGCTCGAGCGTTTGCTATTCTCCTGCCTGTGGAGAGGACGCAAACACATGGTCAGCAAAGGAGCCTGTTACCTCCGTCCGTGTCAAGGGGGTCTGGGAATGCCACACTTGAGGAGCCACGTGCTCGCTTCGAGGTTGGCATTTCTCAGGCGCGCGTTGGAGGAAGATCGGTTGCTTGCGGGGGTAGTGAGGGACATGTTCCCTTGCCTTACCATCACCCCCCCGACCCTTTGGCTGACCGTCAGGCCTTGGGTGCGACCGAAATTCCTGCTCGAATGTCTGGCGGCCTTACAGGCCATTCCACGGTCCAGTGACCTTTCACAGCCTAGGAAAATCTTCTATCGGGGATTAGTGGAGGGTGCCGTGAAGGATAAGCTGTGCAGTAAGCTCGGCATGTCGAGAGTGGAGTACCGCTCTCATTGGTCTTGGGCGCCGGGTGCGGATTGGCTCAGCAACTCTGAGTTCTCTCTCACCTGGCGATTGGCTCGGAATGGCTTGTCGCTCAATGACAGGCGTTTCGCAATGGGCCTGGCGGATTTGCCAGATTGTGAACGTTGCAACCTTGGAATCAAGGAGACGTCTGCGCACGCTTTCTTCCATTGTTCGCGCGTTCGCCCGTTGTGGGAGCATGTCGGCGAGTTGACTGCTCGTATCGCGCCGCGAGAGCTCGTGCTCATTGATCGCGCATACGCTGTGGACAATGTGTCGCCCCCGTACTCTGGAGTGAAACGGATGGTGTTTCTGTCGCTACTGGCCACGGCTAGAATGGTGATTTGGATGACGCGTCTGGAGGAAGTCTTGCGGGGAGGCCGTCTTTCGGATCAGGATCTAATCCGATATTTTGAGCACCAGCTCAAAATGAAGATTAGAACTGAACGGAAACGACTGCACCCGACAGACTTCGGTGAAAGGTGGATAAATGCAGCGAGCCTGGTTCGCGTGACCGGGGCTAGCCTTGATTTTCTCTTCTAGATCTGCTAGGCGCATCGGGGTGGATTCCGTTGGAACCCCTCCCGTGGTTTAGGTAAGAAGTTCTTTTGTGTACCTAGTTAATGTGAGTGCATGTGTTTGTCCTAGCCTGTTCCCGGCTCCATTGCTTTTGTTATGACCCAGTTCGAGATTCCCATTGTCCACTGTTATTTTTGTCCCATTTTTTGATTCTCGGCTGGGTCAGTCTTATATTCTCCAGTCCAACTTATTTTTTTGCCCAGCCTCCCCAGTCCCCCTTTAGGAAGAGAGCTCCTTGATTTTGTCCTTCAAGGCAGAATACAGCGGCCTCTTTATTTTTGAGGGTGTGTTTGGGTCTTACTAACATGATGTATATGTATTTATTTGAATTGTTTTACGTTTTGGGAACTTTTTGTTTTCTTCATACCCCTGCCCATCATAACATTCCATTTCATGAAAAATTTTTAAAGTTATTTTTTCAAACTATTGTAAATATTCACAAATTTTTATATACACACTTGGGGCGTTTTGTAGGTCCTCGGTATGTTATTTTTTGCGACATTTTTGGTGCATGATAAGTAAGAGTGGTGATGGACAAATTCTTATGGTGAATGAGAACCATTGTAACGCATGTATGGGTCGTGATTCTGATTAGCTAGGTATAGGATAGAGTACTGAAGACCAACCCGAGTTTTTCTTCCCCCTCCCAATTTTCGGCCTTGAGCCACAATTTGTATTTTACAAATAAATAAAACCAGCCACTTCCCACCCGGGATTTTGTGTTGTATTGTGTTGTTTTGTAATAAGAAGCTCAAAGCGTAGCATTTGTTCCGCAGTGATATTTGCCATTGCTTTGTGTCTTGGGCAACTGTTTTCCAGCCCGAGTTTATTGCTCGGGCCAGCGTAAAAGTAGTGTTCTTCGGAACGCGAAACACCGGGAAGCAGTTGTCCGGTGTAAGGCCACGTAGGAGGCATGGCCTCCGATGGGCCGGATAACAACACTCCTCTCACCATGGCGTCGGTGGGAGGCACGGAGGGGGACTGGCGCTTACCGCCAGCCACGCCAACACCCCCCGCACAAGAAGCACCCGAAGCACCCGGATTACCTGGACTACCGAGACTACCGGCACTACCGGCGGCACCAGTATCTCCAGTTCCCTCCACGTCGGCGGAAGTTGTGCAGCAGAAACCAGCAGCAGCGGTACCCACCAACATGGCATGGAAGGAGGGCACCATCCAGAAAGTACTCAAGGGCGCTGCGTACTACGAATCCCTCAAGGACAAGTACGCAGAGTACGTGAATGGAGCGGAAATCCTCCCGATACCCGAAACGCTGAGCGAGATCGAGCCCAGGATCCTCTCCCTGCTGACCAAGGACCTGAAAAGCCACAAACTCATCGGAGTCAGCAGGGACGCCATAGAGGAGGCCATCAAAGCCCTCAAAATCAACGGCAAGATGGTGGCTAGGCGCAGCTACGCCACGTGGGACGTCCTGCTCAGCACCGCCGACGAAGCCAGAAAACTGGCCGGCACCACCATGCAGACCAAGACCCTGCTACTGGAAACTGAGTACATGGGCACGCGCAGAACCAAGATCACCCTGCACGGAGTGCCCATGGACATCTCACCAGACCATGTCGGGGTCTTTTTCACTCAGTACGGCAGGGTCGAGGAAGTAAAGGCGCTCACCTCGAAGCAGGGCTTCTTGACTGGCGACTTCATCCTGCAGGCGACGGTCGCTCGCGAAAAGTTGGCCAAAATCCCCAACATCATTAACTGCAGGGGGAGAAGAATCTACGTCGTCGTGGAGGGCAGGAAGCCCTTCTGCTGGGTCTGCGGAGACTCCAACCACGTGGCCAGGGAGTGCCCCACTAAGAATCCGGCACCCAAGACCCAACCTCCGCAGACGACCGCCGCCGCCGCCGCTACTACAGCAGAAAAGCCGGAAAAACCGGCACAACCAAAAAACGGCCCGGCGGAGCAAAAGGAGGGAGAATGGAAGACGGTTGGCAAGAGAGGAACCAAACCCAAGAGCCAACCGTCGGCGGAAAAACAACCCGCCAAAGCAGCAGCAGTGCCAGCGTCCCCTCCTGCGCCCTCTCCCAAGCCAAAGGAGTCGGCAGCTCCTCCCAGGAAGAAGGCGACGACACCCTCGCCAACCAAGCAGGACGCCCTGCAGGCGAAACCCAAAAAACCCCCGACGGAGGAGCGGATGGAGGTCGGCTCAGCGGCACAACCAAGAGCCTCTTCCCTAAAAAGAAACAGAGAGGAGGAAGAACAGCAGCAGCAACACAGCATCAAGATGCAGCGGAGGAGCAGAAGCAGCGACAGGAAGACGCATGCAGCCGTCTCGCTACCCGGGTCTCCGGAGAGACCAAAAGACACTTATGCCAAAAAGGCAAGCAGCCTCCCGTCTTCCCCCCTCAAAAAAATCAGCAAACATCTTTCCTTTTCCCAGTCCCCGGTCTTCAAGCTGACCCCACTTACACCAAGGAAAACTCTCTCCCCCACTCCCACCCCTTCTCCTACAACGTCCCAGCCCAGAAAGAAAAAGACTCTCCCGAGGGGCGAAGCCCTAATGAAAATAGACTCAAAGGACGTTGCTAGGGAGTGGAGTGCACAAAGGCGTGCACTTTTGAAGCCACTCCTCAAGCTCAAAGAGGTCAACGGCAAGTCGTCCGAAGACCCGTTCAACTTCCCCGACGCCCCGGGGGTAATTACCCTCATCAGGACTACAGGGGGCAATCTAAAAGTGTGGGATCACGTGGAGGCTGCCGAAAAACTATATCCCAACATCGTCATGATGAGGAGTGGTACTCCTGAACTACGCAAAATGGCGAAAAATTGTGCAGGCCGACTCCCAGTTTTACTCCACCCCTCGTTATATAGGGTAGTAAAACTAACATACCCAACGGACGTTGGCGGCATTGTCCATGACGGACGGGTTACGTCCGATGTAGGAACTGGTTCCCTTGGACAGTCCGTCGGGGTCCTTTCCCCCAATGATTTTTACCCGGTATGCGCTCGTGTTTAAGTGTTTTCTCTTTTCAGATCTACTAGATGTCTATCAAGATAGCCAGCTTGAATGCGAGGGGCTTGAGGGATCGGGGTAAGGCGGCTCGCCTGCTTCGTGACCTCCTGTCCTTCGGCGTGGATGTGGCCGCGATCCAAGAGACCCACTTTGTTTGCGAAGTCGACTCGTGTGTGCTGTCCAACGACTTTGTCGTCTATTCAGCATACGGGAGCCGGCATGCCAGAGGAGTTTCTTTGCTGGTCAAGCGTACCCTGGACGCGAGGATCGACCTTGTCCATGTCGGTGCCGAGGGCCGGCTCATCGTGGCCGATATTGCAGTGAAAAGCAAGACGTTCCGGCTGATTGCGGTTTACGCGCCCAACGTTCAAGGTGAGCGAGTCTCTTTCTTTCGGCTGTTGGAGCCCTTCATGGTGAATCCAACACGGCTAATCTTAGTTGGGGACTGGAATGCCATCCTAACCCCCAAATGGGATAGAGGGAGGGGCGCTAGCGGGTGGAGTGGTGATCGCAGCCTGGTCGATCTGATCGGCGAATTTGGTCTCGTCGATAGATACCGGGTCGATCATCCGGATGGGAGCATGTGGACGTGGACGCATAGTTGGCCTTCTACCCGGGTATCAGCGTACCTGGATAGGATGTTAGTGAGAGAAGCCGACATAGACTTCTTAGAATGTCCAACGTTCCACTGGCTAGGCTACTCGGACCACAAACTCGTTTGTGCCCGGGTGGCGTTAGAATTTAGGCCTAGAATGGCTGGTTACTGGAAGTTCAATCAGTCCTTACTGGACAGGCGGGACTTTCGTGACCAGCTGACTAGAGTAGTTCAGCGGGCATTAATTGGGCGAGTCATTGGGAGTAAGTGGTGGGCTAGCCTTAAGGATAGCATTAGGTCTTTCGCCACCCAATACAGCCAACGGCTCAACCTAGATAAGGCTGCGAAGGCAAAGACACTTAGAGCTAATTTCGCCCGGGCGGAGGCTGGTGGGGATCCCCTAGAGATAGCCTTAGCCAGGGAGGCCCTGCAGCGCCCGACTAACGAGCGCTACATGGGTCAGGTAATTAGGGCTAAGTTAAGCAAGATGTCTTCCGAAGCTGTGAACATGGGCGCGGAACTGCGCAAGGAAGAAATTCGCCGTGCCGGCGACCGGTACATTCGAGAGGTGCGCGACCCGGAGGGACATCTCCTAAGGTCCACTGACGACATGTGCGAGGCTTTCCGGCAGCATTTCGAACACCGCTTTACCAAGGAACCTGGTCTCCGCGACGAGGAGTTTCGCAGCTATTTGGCTGACTTTCCCCGGCTTTTGCCGGCTGAAGCGGCTAGCTGTGAAGGGGAGATTACGGAGGACGAAATCTACGTGGCCTTGAAGAAGGTCGGCAGAGGCAAGTCGCCAGGTTTGGATGGTTTGCCCTATGAATTGTACTTGAGGATGTCGCACCTTTTTGTCCCGATCTTGGCTGTCGTGTTCAACCACTGGTTTCGGCAGGGGTCCATCCCCGGTCGGATCACCAGGGGCGTGATCACGCTGTTGAGAAAGGGCAAGAAGGTTGGGAGGGAATTAGACGATTACAGGCCCATAACTCTGCTAAACACAGAGTTAAAGATTCTGGCCAAGATCCTGACGAATCGCTTGCAGCTAGTTGCCGAGTCTCTGTTGGAACCGGATCAGACTTGTTCTGTGAAGGGGAGAACAATTCAGAGCAACCTGCACTTGATTCGCACGATCGTAGAGGGTGTAGAAGACGACGATGAGGCCGCGCTGATCAATTTGGATCAGTCCAAGGCATTTGATAGGATTGACCATGGCTACCTGGCTGCTGTCCTGCAGGCCGCCGGACTCAAACCCGACTTCAGCCGCTGGATTAGCCTCCTGTATCGCTCCCCCCAGGCTGTGGTGCAGGTGAACGGGAAGCTGTCGGGCGCTTTCGCGCTGTCTAGGTCGGTCCGACAGGGTTGTCCACTGTCGTCTCTCCTTTACGTCCTGGCGTTGGAGCCGCTACTTCGCCGGCTAAGGGACGAGACGCACAGTCCGGTCCTACGTGGAATCGCCGTCCCTGGTGGAGCTCGAGCCAGGGTTTCCGCGTACGCCGATGACGTAACGACCTTTGTGTCCTCCCGCAGGGACATAGAGGCGGTACAACAGGCGCTTGTACGGTACGAGAAGGTGACAGGGGCCAGAATTAACTGCGACAAGTCATCCGGCTTGCGGTTAGGTGCCTGGAAGGGTGTTTCCCTCCCGGGGCCCTTCGGCTGGACGGACGGGCCGGTCAAGCTCCTCGGAGTTTGGTTCGGTCCGGACTTACAGCTGGAGAAAAACTGGTCAGAAGTACTGGCAAAGGTCGGCGCGTCGGTCAAGATTTGGCGTCGACGGGGTCTCTCCGTGAAGGGCTTGGCGGAGGTGTGTAACACATACCTCTTTCCCATGATCCTTTACCGACTGTCAGTACTTCCCCTTTGCGATGATCATGAGAAGGCGCTCGAGCGTTTGCTATTCTCCTGCCTGTGGAGAGGACGCAAACACATGGTCAGCAAAGGAGCCTGTTACCTCCGTCCGTGTCAAGGGGGTCTGGGAATGCCACACTTGAGGAGCCACGTGCTCGCTTCGAGGTTGGCATTTCTCAGGCGCGCGTTGGAGGAAGATCGGTTGCTTGCGGGGGTAGTGAGGGACATGTTCCCTTGCCTTACCATCACCCCCCCGACCCTTTGGCTGACCGTCAGGCCTTGGGTGCGACCGAAATTCCTGCTCGAATGTCTGGCGGCCTTACAGGCCATTCCACGGTCCAGTGACCTTTCACAGCCTAGGAAAATCTTCTATCGGGGATTAGTGGAGGGTGCCGTGAAGGATAAGCTGTGCAGTAAGCTCGGCATGTCGAGAGTGGAGTACCGCTCTCATTGGTCTTGGGCGCCGGGTGCGGATTGGCTCAGCAACTCTGAGTTCTCTCTCACCTGGCGATTGGCTCGGAATGGCTTGTCGCTCAATGACAGGCGTTTCGCAATGGGCCTGGCGGATTTGCCAGATTGTGAACGTTGCAACCTTGGAATCAAGGAGACGTCTGCGCACGCTTTCTTCCATTGTTCGCGCGTTCGCCCGTTGTGGGAGCATGTCGGCGAGTTGACTGCTCGTATCGCGCCGCGAGAGCTCGTGCTCATTGATCGCGCATACGCTGTGGACAATGTGTCGCCCCCGTACTCTGGAGTGAAACGGATGGTGTTTCTGTCGCTACTGGCCACGGCTAGAATGGTGATTTGGATGACGCGTCTGGAGGAAGTCTTGCGGGGAGGCCGTCTTTCGGATCAGGATCTAATCCGATATTTTGAGCACCAGCTCAAAATGAAGATTAGAACTGAACGGAAACGACTGCACCCGACAGACTTCGGTGAAAGGTGGATAAATGCAGCGAGCCTGGTTCGCGTGACCGGGGCTAGCCTTGATTTTCTCTTCTAGATCTGCTAGGCGCATCGGGGTGGATTCCGTTGGAACCCCTCCCGTGGTTTAGGTAAGAAGTTCTTTTGTGTACCTAGTTAATGTGAGTGCATGTGTTTGTCCTAGCCTGTTCCCGGCTCCATTGCTTTTGTTATGACCCAGTTCGAGATTCCCATTGTCCACTGTTATTTTTGTCCCATTTTTTGATTCTCGGCTGGGTCAGTCTTATATTCTCCAGTCTAACTTATTTTTTTGCCCAGCCTCCCCAGTCCCCCTTTAGGAAGAGAGCTCCTTGATTTTGTCCTTCAAGGCAGAATACAGCGGCCTCTTTATTTTTGAGGGTGTGTTTGGGTCTTACTAACATGATGTATATGTATTTATTTGAATTGTTTTACGTTTTGGGAACTTTTTGTTTTCTTCATACCCCTGCCCATCATAACATTCCATTTCATGAAAAATTTTTAAAGTTATTTTTTCAAACTATTGTAAATATTCACAAATTTTTATATACACACTTGGGGCGTTTTGTAGGTCCTCGGTATGTTATTTTTTGCGACATTTTTGGTGCATGATAAGTAAGAGTGGTGATGGACAAATTCTTATGGTGAATGAGAACCATTGTAACGCATGTATGGGTCGTGATTCTGATTAGCTAGGTATAGGATAGAGTACTGAAGACCAACCCGAGTTTTTCTTCCCCCTCCCAATTTTCGGCCTTGAGCCACAATTTGTATTTTACAAATAAATAAAACCAGCCACTTCCCCCCAGACTCTTGTTTGTGTGGATTTTGTGTTGTGAGAGCCTAGTGGATCATTTGTTCCTCCGTGTTATCTGTTCGCACTTTGTCTCTCGGACATACTGATTTCCAGCTCGAGTTCATTGCTCGAGCCCGCGTAAAGTAGCGGTTTCTCGAAACCGCGAAACACCGGAAAGAAGTTGTCCACCTCGTGGCATGGCCACGGCCTAGCCACTTCCCCCCTGTTCGTTGGAAGAGCCTAGTGGAGTAGTTGTTCCGCAGTGATATCTGCTCGCACTTTGTCTCTTGGACAACTGATTTCCAGCCCGAGTTCATTGCTCGGGCCAGCGTAAAGTAGCGGTTTCTTCGAAAACGCGAAACACCGGAAAGAAGTTGTCCGGTGATCGGTCACTTTTGTGGCATGGCCACAGAAGGACCGGGGAAGTCGGCACTCCCACCACGGCGTCGGTGGGAGATTGGCAACTGTGTGACGCAGACGACGACGACGTCATAGCCCGCACCATGACCGAGTGGGAGAGCATGCTGTTCGGCTCCCCCACACCAGCGGAGGCGGCGGCGGCCACACTGTCAGCAGCGACCACCCCAGCAGCGGCGACTGCACCTGCAGCAGAGACCACCCCAGCAGCGGCGACTGCACCTGCAGCAGCGACCAGACCAGCAGCGGCGACTGCACCTGCAGCAGCGACCACCCCAGCAGCGGCGACTGCACCTGCAGCAGCGACCACCCCAGCAGCGGCGACTGCACCTGCAGCAGCGACCAATCCAGCAGCGGCGACTGCACCTGCAGCAGCAACCAAACGTGCAGCAGCAGCAACCAAACCTGCTCCAGCGACCGGATCTGCAGCAGCATCCAAACCGGCGGCAACTGCAGCAGCAACACCCCCACCGGCACGGACAGCAGCAGCAGCAGCAGCAGCAGCAGCAGCACCAGCGTCCCCCCTGCCTTCGACCTCTGGGTGGAACGGAGGCAGGAAAATAACGCGTAAGGACGAGGAGTACTACCAGTCCATCCAGAAGGATTACGCGGAATACATCAGGGGGACGGAGCTCGTCTCGAAGCCGGACCAATTGGCGCAGATCGAGGCGAGAGTCATCACCCTGATCACCAAGGACCTGAAGACCAAAAAACTGATCGGCGTCCCCAGGGATACGTTCGAGGAGGGACTGCAGACACTGAAGATCAGAGCCAGGGCCGTAGCGAGGAGAAGCAACACCACGTGGGACGTCCTGCTCGGCTCCGCCGAAGAAGCCAAGAACTTGATCGGCGTCGTTCTGGAGACCAAAACGCTCCAGTTCCACACGGAGTACATGGGCACGAAGAAGGTGAAAATCACGCTGCACGGCGTCCCCATGGACATTGCTGAGTACCACGTGGGCGCCTTCTTCGTCCAATATGGAAGGGTGGCCGAAGTCTCCTCGCTGCGGTCGAAAGCAGGATTCCTCACGGGAGACATGACCCTGCAGGTGACCCTGGACAAGGAAAACATCGCCAAAATCCCCAACATCCTCACCTGCAGGGGTCGTGCCATCTTCGTCATCGTGGAAGGCAGGAAGCCGTGCTGTTGGGTCTGCGGGTCGGCGGAGCACGTGGCAAAAGCGTGCCCAACCAAGAATCCGGCCTCAAAGGCCCAACCAGCCCAACCAGTCAAGCAGCAACCGGCGGCACAGGCGAAGGATGGCGCAAAACAAGCACAACCCACACAGTCTCCCGTGAGCAACAAAGACGGCGAATGGCAGGTGGTGGCCAGGAAGAAACCTAAAAAACCTTCCCCGGACAATGTGCCGCCACCTGTCAAGACGCCCGCCAAGCAGACCCCGGTGGGGCTGTCGACTCCGACCAAACCAAGGGAGTCCCCGGCAAAGGCGCCGGCAAAACCAAAGGAGGTGTCTCCTCCCAAACAGAGGAAGGGAAGAAGTCCTTCCCCCCAACAAATGGAAGTACAAAGGACACCCTCCCTGAAACGTGGGAGAGAGGAAGAGGCAGAGGAGCGACACAGCAACACAAAGGCCAGGAGAAGGAGCAGGAGCAACGAAAGGAGGCCGCGAGCCGAAAAATGCAGCTCTCTACCGGTGTCTCCTGCTAGACAGACTTACGCACTAAAGGTAAGAAGTCTTCCTTCATCCCCGCAAAAAGCCTCCCAGTCCCCAGTCTTTAAACTGACCCCCCCTGAAATCATGTACTTTAACCCCCACTCCCTCCCCTTCTTCCATGTCCACTCCCTCTCGGGCAAAAAAGAAAAAAGCCCTGCCCCAAGGGGAAGCACTCCTTAAAGTGAGTGAGGACGTTGCCTCTGAGTGGTCATCTCAGAGGCGAAAACTATTAAAGCCCCTGCTGAAGCTGACTTCAGTGGAGGGCAAACCAGTTGAAGATCCTAGAAACTTTCCCCAGGCCCCAGGCGTCATCACCCTGGTGAGGAACACCGGTGGCAACCTGAGGGTCTGGGATCACATCCACGAAGCAAAGAGACATTTTGCAAAAGTTACCATGGTTCAGCACAACACACCTGAACTCAAAAAAATGGAAAAAAATTGTTCGGGGAGGTCCCCTGTTTTACTCCACCCCAGTCTCTATAGGGTAGTGAAACTAACATACCCCACGGACGTTGGCGGCATTGTCCTAGACGGACGGATTACGTCCGATGTAGGAACGGGTTCCCTAGGACAGTCCGTCGGGGTCCTATCTGCTAGGGATTTCCGTCCCGTATGTGACTAGTATTTTTGTTGCATGTTTTTTGTTGTTTTTCCTTTTCAGAACTAAATCATGTCTATTAAGATAGCCAGCATAAATGCGAATGGCCTGAGGGATCGGGGTAAGGCGGCTCGCCTGCTTCGTGACCTCTTGTCGTTCGGCGTGGATGTGGCCGCGATCCAAGAGACTCACTTTGTTTGCGAAGTCGACTCGTGTGTGCTGTCTAACGACTATGTCGTCTATTCAGCATATGGGAGCCGGCATGCCAGAGGTGTTTCTTTGCTGGTCAAGCGTACCCTGGATGCGAGGATCGACCTTGTCCATGTCGGTGCCGAGGGCCGGCTGATCGTGGCAGATATTGCAGTGAAAAGCAAGTCGTTCCGGCTGATTGCGGTTTATGCGCCCAATGTCCCAGGTGAGCGTGTCTCTTTCTTTCGGCTGTTGGAGCCCTTCATGGTGCATTCAACACGGCTAATCTTAGTTGGGGACTGGAATGCCGTCCTAACCCCCAAATGGGATAGAGGAAGGGGCGCTAGCGGGTGGAGTGGTGATCGTAGCCTGGTTGATCTGATCGGCGAATTTGGTCTCGTCGATAGATACCGGGTCGATCATCCGGATGGGAGCATGTGGACGTGGACGCATAGTTGGCCTTCTACCCGGGTATCCGCATACCTGGATAGGATGTTAGTCAGAGAAGCCGACATAGACTTCTTAGAATGTCCAACGTTCCACTGGTTAGGCTACTCGGACCACAAACTCGTTTGTGCCCGGGTGGTGTTAGACTTTAGGCCTAGGTTGGCTGGTTATTGGAAGTTCAATCAGTCCTTATTGGACAGGCGGGACTTTCGTGACCAGCTGACAAAACTAGTTCAGCGGGAATTAACTGGGCGAGTCATTGGGAGTAGGTGGTGGGTTAACCTTAAGGACACCATTAGGTCTTTTGCCACCAAATATAGCCAGCGGCTCAACCTAGATAAGGCTGCGGAGGCAAAGACACTTAGTGCTAATTTCGCCCGGGCGGAGGCTGGTGGGGATCCCCTAGAGATAGCCTTAGCCAGGGAGGCCCTGGAGCGTTCGACTAGCGGGCGCTACATGGGTCAGGTAATTAGGGCTAAGTTAAGCAAGATGTCTTCCGAAGCTGTGAACATGGGCGCAGAACTGCGCAAGGAAGAAATTCGCCAGGCCGGCGACCGGTACATTCGAGAGGTACGCGACCCGGAGGGACATCTCCTAAGGTCCACCAACGACATGTGCGAGGCGTTCCGGCAGCATTTCGAACACCGATTTACCAAGGAGCCTGGACTCCGTGACGAGGAGTTTCGCAGCTATTTGGCTGACTTTCCCCGGCTTTTGCCGGCTGAAGCGGCTAGCTGCGAAGGGGAGATTACGGAGGACGAAATCTACGTGGCTTTGAAGAAGGTCGGCAGAGGCAAGTCGCCAGGCTTGGATGGTTTGCCCTATGAAATGTACTTGAGGATGTCGCACCTTTTTGTCCCGCTCTTGGCTGTCGTGTTCAACCACTGGTTTCGGCAGGGGTCCATCCCCGGTCGGATCACCAGGGGCGTGATCACGCTGTTGAGAAAAGGCAAGAAGGTTGGGAGGGAACTAGATGATTACAGGCCCATAACTCTGCTAAACACAGAGTTAAAGATTTTGGCCAAGATCCTGACGAATCGCTTGCAGCTAGTTGCCGAGTCTCTGTTGGGACCGGATCAGACTTGTTCTGTGAAGGGACGAACAATTCAGAGCAACCTGCACTTGATTCGCACGATCGTAGAGGGTGTAGAAGACGACGATGAGGCCGCGCTGATCAATTTGGATCAGTCCAAGGCATTTGATAGGATTGACCATGGCTACCTGGCTGCTGTCCTGCAGGCCGCCGGATTCAAACCCGACTTCAGCCGCTGGATTAGCCTTCTGTATCGCTCCCCCAAGGCTGTGGTACAGGTGAACGGGAAGCTGTCGGGCGCTTTCGCGCTGTCTAGGTCGGTCCGACAGGGTTGTCCACTGTCTTCTCTCCTTTACGTCCTGGCGTTGGAGCCCCTCCTTCGCCGGCTAAGGGACGAGACGGGCAGTCCGGTCCTACGTGGAATCGCAGTCCCTGGCGGAGCTCGAGCCAGGGTTTCCGCGTACGCCGATGACGTAACGACCTTTGTGTCCTCCCGCAGGGACATAGAGGCGGTACAGCAGGCGCTTGTACGGTACGAGAAGGTGACAGGGGCCAGAATTAACTGCGACAAGTCTTCCGGCTTGCGGTTAGGCGCTTGGAAGGGTGTTTCCCTCCCGGGGCCCTTCGACTGGACGGACGGGCCGGTCAAGCTCCTCGGAGTTTGGTTCGGTCCGGACTTACAGTTGGAGAAAAACTGGTCAGAAGTACTGGCAAAGGTCGGCGCGTCGGTCAAGATTTGGCGTCGACGGGGTCTCTCCGTGAAGGGCTTGGCGGAGGTGTGCAACACATACCTCTTTCCCATGATCCTTTACCGGCTGTCAGTACTTCCCCTTTGTGACGATCATGAGAAGGCGCTCGAGCGTTTGCTATTCTCCTGCCTGTGGAGAGGACGCAAACACATGGTCGACAAAGGAGTCTGTTGCCTCCGTCCGTGTCAAGGGGGTCTGGGGATGCCACACTTGAGGAGCCACGTGCTCGCTTCGAGGTTGGCATTTCTCAGGCGCGCGTTGGAGGAAGATCGGTTGCTTGCGGGGGTAGTGAGGGACATGTTCCCTTGCCTTACCATCGCTCCCCCGACCCTATGGCTGACCGTCAGGCCTTGGGTGCGACCGAAATTCCTGCTCGAATGTCTGGCGGCCTTGCAGGCCATTCCACGGTCCAGTGACCTTTCACAGCCTAGGAAACTCTTCTATCGGGGATTAGTGGAGGGTGCCGTGAAGGATAAGCTGTGGAGTAAGCTCGGCATGTCGAGAGTGGAGTACCGCTCTCATTGGTCTTGGGCGCCAGGTGCGGATTGGCTCAGCAACTCTGAGTTCTCACTGACCTGGCGATTGGCTCGGAATGGTTTGTCGCTCAATGACAAGCGTTTCGCAATGGGCCTGGCGGATTTGCCAGATTGTGAACGTTGCAACCTTGGAATTAAGGAGACGTCGGCGCACGCCTTCTTCCATTGTTCGCGCGTTCGCCCGTTGTGGGCGCGTGTCGGCGAGTTGACTGCTCGTATCTCGCCGCGGGAGCTTGTGCTCATTGATCGCGCATACGCTGTGGACAATGTGTCGCCCCCGTACTCTGGTGTGAAGCGGATGGTGTTTCTGTCGCTACTGGCCACGGCTAGAATGGTGATTTGGATGACGCGTCTGGAGGAAGTCTTGCGGGGAGGTCGTCTTTCGGATCAGGATCTAATCCGATATTTTGAGCACCAGCTCAAAATGAAGATTAGAACTGAACGGAAACGGCTGCACCCGACAGACTTTAGCAAAAGGTGGATATATGCAGCGAGCCTGGTTCGTGTGACCGGGGCTAGCCTTGATTTTCTTTTTTAGTTCTGCCAAGTCACATCGGGGTGGATTCCTCTGGAACCCCTCCCGCGGTTAAGGTTAGCTTTCTTTTGTATACCTAGTTAATGTGAGTGAATGTATTTGTCCTAGCCTGTTCCCGGCTCCATTGCTTTTGTTATGATCCAGGTCGAGATTCCCACTGACCATTGTTATTTTGCCCCGTTTTATTCTCGGCTGGGTCAGCCTTATATATTCTCCAGTCCAATTTATTTTTGTACCCAGCTTCTCCATTCCCCTTAGAAAGAGAGCGGCTTGATTTTGTCTCTACAGGCAGAATACAGTGGCCTCTTTAATTACGAGGGTGTGTTTGGGTCTTACTAACATTTTGTATAAATATTCATTTGAAATTGTTTTTTGTTTTGGGGATTTTTTGTTTCTTCATACCCCTCCCCATCATATCATCTCATGTACAAATGTTAAAATCTATTTTTGTACTATAATTGTAAATAGTCACAAATTTTTATGTACAAATTTTAAAATCTATTTTTGTAAATAATCACAAATTTTTATGTACATTTGGGGCGTTTTTGTAGGTCCCCGGTATGTTTTTGCGATATTTTGGTGCTAGATAAGTACGAGTGTTGATGGACAAATTCTTATGGTGAATGAGAATCATTGTAACGTATGTATGGGTCGTGAATCTGATTAGCTAGGTATAGGATATAGTAACTGAAGACCACCCCAAGTTTTTGTTCCCCCTCCCACCTTTCGGCCTTGTGCCATAATTCATGTAAAAATGAATAAATAAAACCAGCCACTTCCCACCCGGGATTTTGTGTTGTATTGTGTTGTTTTGTAATAAGAAGCTCAAAGCGTAGCATTTGTTCCGCAGTGATATTTGCCATTGCTTTGTGTCTTGGGCAACTGTTTTCCAGCCCGAGTTTATTGCTCGGGCCAGCGTAAAAGTAGTGTTCTTCGGAACGCGAAACACCGGGAAGCAGTTGTCCGGTGTAAGGCCACGTAGGAGGCATGGCCTCCGATGGGCCGGATAACAACACTCCTCTCACCATGGCGTCGGTGGGAGGCACGGAGGGCGACTGGCGCTTACCGCCAGCCACGCCAACACCCCCCGCACAAGAAGCACCCGAAGCACCCGGATTACCTGGACTACCAAGACTACCGGCACTACCGGCGGCACCAGTATCTCCAGTTCCCTCCACGTCGGCGGAAGTTGTGCAGCAGAAACCAGCAGCAGCGGTACCCACCAACATGGCATGGAAAGAGGGGACCATCCAGAAAGTACTCAAGGGCGCTGCGTACTACGAATCCCTCAAGGACAAGTACGCAGAGTACGTGAATGGAGCGGAAATCCTCCCGATACCCGAAACGCTGAGCGAGATCGAGCCCAGGATCCTCTCCCTGCTGACCAAGGACCTGAAAAGCCACAAACTCATCGGAGTCAGCAGGGACGCCATAGAGGAGGCCATCAAAGCCCTCAAAATCAACGGCAAGATGGTGGCTAGGCGCAGCTACGCCACGTGGGACGTCCTGCTCAGCACCGCCGACGAGGCCAGAAAACTGGCCGGCACCACCATGCAGACCAAGACCCTGCTACTGGAAACTGAGTACATGGGCACGCGCAGAACCAAGATCACCCTGCACGGAGTGCCCATGGACATCTCACCAGACCATGTCGGGGTCTTTTTCACTCAGTACGGCAGGGTCGAGGAAGTAAAGGCGCTCACCTCGAAGCAGGGCTTCTTGACTGGCGACTTCATCCTGCAGGCGACGGTCGCTCGCGAAAAGTTGGCCAAAATCCCCAACATCATCAACTGCAGGGGGAGAAGGATCTACGTCGTCGTGGAGGGCAGGAAGCCCTTCTGCTGGGTCTGCGGAGACTCCAACCACGTGGCCAGGGAGTGCCCCACCAAGAATCCGGCACCCAAGACCCAACCTCCGCAGACGACCGCCGCCGCCGCCGCTACTACAGCAGAAAAGCCGGAAAAACCGGCACAACCAAAAAACGGCCCGGCGGAGCAAAAGGAGGGAGAATGGAAGACGGTTGGCAAGAGAGGAACCAAACCCAAGAGCCAACCGTCGGCGGAAAAGCAACCCGCCAAAGCAGCAGCAGTGCCAGCGTCCCCTCCTGCGCCCTCTCCCAAGCCAAAGGAGTCGGCAGCTCCTCCCAGGAAGAAGGCGACGACACCCTCGCCAACCAAGCAGGACGCCCTGCAGGCGAAACCCAAAAAACCCCCGACGGAGGAGCGCATGGAGGTCGGCTCAGCGGCACAACCAAGAGCCTCTTCCCTAAAAAGAAACAGAGAGGAGGAAGAACAGCAGCAGCAACACAGCATCAAGATGCAGCGGAGGAGCAGAAGCAGCGACAGGAAGACGCATGCAGCCGTCTCGCTACCCGGGTCTCCGGAGAGACCAAAAGACACTTATGCCAAAAAGGCAAGCAGCCTCCCGTCTTCCCCCCTCAAAAAAATCAGCAAACATCTTTCCTTTTCCCAGTCCCCGGTCTTCAAGCTGACCCCACTTACACCAAGGAAAACTCTCTCCCCCACTCCCACCCCTTCTCCTACAACGTCCCAGCCCAGAAAGAAAAAGACTCTCCCGAGGGGCGAAGCCCTAATGAACATAGACTCAAAGGACGTAGCTAGGGAGTGGAGTGCACAAAGGCGTGCACTTTTGAAGCCACTCCTTAAGCTCAAAGAGGTCAACGGCAAGTCGTCCGAAGACCCGTTCAACTTCCCCGACA
>JBBBDQ010001094.1:0-35000 GCA_037127315.1 Ascarosepion bandense
GCAATCTCCAAAATTTAAATGCATCGTCAATTGCCATCTTTTATCTCCTTGATTCCCGTCCATTTCTTATCATTTCTTTAATATTCCAATACCGACAATCTCCAAAAGTTTAAATGCATCGTCAATTGCCATCTTTTATCTCCTTGATTCCTGTCCATCTCTTATCTTTTCTTCAACATCTCCTGTACATTTTTTCTCTTACTCTAACCCCATGCGCACCAGTAATTGTCCTCTCTTCCTCAGGGTGAGATGATTATTTAAAAAAAAACTTATAACACTGCAGATTGCTACAAAACTAAAAGAATATTGTCGGGTACATAATTATCATTGTATTTTCTATTACCCTTTCCGGGTGTAATATAGTTAACTACCTTTAAAACACCCTTTAAGTTATTTGTTCACTACATATATAGCCAGGTATTGAGTTATCAGTGAGGATCGAACTTAATACTCAGTTGTACTAGTCTTAGTGAGACAAGCTTGTTAACCATTACGCTACGGCGATATGGGAAAACACGTTCAGATGAATCTAAACTGTCAAATTCATATGGCCGTTTTCTCAGATCAATGATTAAAATATATTGTGAAGAAAGCACGATTAAGATTTACGATTATTATATAAACGTGGACTCGTACATGCACTAAACTCATGACATAAGCTGAGGGAACAGTGTAAGAAACGCGGTCGCAAAGAGTTAACGTTTTCCACTTGTACGCTTCTTCTTTTTCTATGTGCCCTGTCCTTTCAGGACGTAGGCGATCATGGATTACAACGTCTCCCTATCCCTGGTGGCTCATAGCACGATTTCTCTTGTTTCTCCACGCAACCCCCGTACTGTCATCCACCTGCTCTAGCCCATAAATCGAGAATATAAGTGTATAGAATCTAGCATGGCCATAAAAGGAGGGATCAGTTTATATATAGATTATAATATAGATTTGATCCCCCACTTTATATCCACATTATAATTTCTCATAAACAGTTGGCATATATATTCTTCTTCTATGTACCTTGTCCTTTCAGGACGTAAGCGATGATGGTTCTCCACATCTTCCTATCCCTGGTGGCTCTTAGCACGCTTTCTCCTGTTACTCCACGCAACCCCCGTACTGTCATCCACCTGCTCAAGCCCATAAATCGAGAATATAAATGCATAGAATCTAGTATGGCCATAAAATGAGGGATCAATATATATATATTGATTATGATATAGATTTGATCCCCCACTTTGTATCCACATTATTATTTCTTGTAAACATTTAGCATACATATTCTTCTTCTATGTGCCCTGTCCCTTCAGGACGTAGGCGATCATTCATTTCCACGTTTCCCTATCCCTGGTGGCTCTTTGCACGCTTTCTCCTGTTACTCCTCGCATACCCCGTACTGTCATCCACCTGCTCAAGCCCATAAATCTAGAATATAAATGCATAGAAACTAGCACGGCCACAAAATGAGGAATAAGTTTATATATTGATTATAATATAGTTTGATCCCCCACTTTATATCCACATTATGATTCCTTATAAACAGTTGGCATACATATTCTTCTTCTATGTACCCTGTCCTTTCAGGACGTAGGCAATCATAGCTTTCCACGTCTTCCTATCCCTGGTGGCTATAAACACGCTTTATCTTGTTACTCCACGCAACCCCCGTTCTGTCATCCCCCTGATTAGGTTCTTGAAATATGTTATTCGCTACTTTCCCATATCTATTTTTTTTCTTTTAGCTGACATGTTAGTATTCGGTTCTCCAAGCCGTCCTTCCTCATCACATATCCCAGGAACTTCAGCTGTCTCATCCTGATACATAGTATTAATTTTCTTTTCGTTTCCCTCATTTCCAAAACCTCATCATTGCTCACATGCTCGATAAATGATATCCGCAGCATCCTTCTGTAGAACCACATTTCAGCTGCTTCAAGTTTTTCCTTCATCTTTGATGATATTGTCCAGCATTCACTGCCATATTGAAGAACTGACATCACATAGCAATCCAGTACTCTCTTCTTTGTTTCTAGCGAAATTGTCCTGTTTCTTAATACTTTACTCAACTTCTGGAATGCATCCTTGTGCTTTTGGTTCTCACGAATATAAATGTATAAGAACAGCTGTGACCACAAAATGAGGGTCAGTTTATATATTGATTGTAATATGGAATTGATCCCCCACTTTATATCCAGTATGATTCTGTAGAACCACATTTCAGCTGCTTCACGGTTTTCCTTGATCTTTGCTGATATTGTCCAGCATTCACTGCCATATTGAAAAACTGACAACACATAACAATCCAGTTGTCTCCTCTTTCTTTTTAGCAAAACTTTTTTTCTCAAAAATAAGCCATTTCAGTACAGCAAAACCGCTAGCTAACCAGCAATATCTAATGTCATTTTCGGAATCAGCAAAATCAAATTAACCAAAAAACCTGTTTTTTGTTTCTTTGCATCAACAATTGTGTTGACTTGTGTTATCAGTTACCCAATTCCAGTGAGAAGACATTTCCAAAGCGAATGATCATAAAGACAAGGTTTAAAAAAATTCGCTTTTTGTAGAGTATTTGGAGATGTACATGTTGTTAGCCGTTGCAATTGTTAGATGAATTTTTTGTCGAAGCAATTAATGGCCGATTCGCAAAATTTTTCAGTAAACACAAACGATTTGTCGTAATATTTTGCACGAAATGTTCTCTCGTGTTATTTAACTATTTAATTTGTGTAAATTGTGCAGTGAAATATTTTAAAATAACAACCAATAAAATAGAAAGAAAAACAGAAATAAATTGAATAATAAGGATTTTAACATCGTTAAAAGAATGTAAAAAGAAAGAAAGAAAAGATAGAAGTAAAGAAAAGAAAGAAAAAAGGAAAGAAAAGAAAGATGAAAAGGAAGAAAGAAAGAAAATAAAGACAAAAGAAAGAAAATAAAGACAAAAGAAAGAAAGAAGGAAGGAAATAAAAAGAAATAAATAATGAAAAGAAAGAAAGAAAAGAAAGAAACGAAAGAAAGACATAAGGAAATAAAAGAAAAAGAAAGAAAGATAGAAATTAAGAAAGAAAGAAAAGAAAGAAAAAAGAAAGAAAGAAAGAAAGAAAGAGAGAAACATAGAAAGAAAAGAAAAAAAGAATAAAAAGAAAGAAAAGAAACAGAGAAAAATGAAAGAAAGAAAGAAAGAAAGAAAGAAACGAAGATAAAAATAAAGATGGAAGAAGAGAAAGAAAAAAGAAAGAAAGATAAAAATAAAGAGTGAAAGAAAAGAAAGAGAAAAGAAAGAAAGAGGAAAGGAAATGACTCTTTCTCTTCTTCTTTAATTCCCTTTCTTTTTTTGGGGGGTACGCTTTTCCTTTTATTTTTCTGTTTGCTGGCTTACCTGATTTCTTTGTAAATAAAGTAAAAAAAAAAAAAAGTTGGGGAAGAGGAAAGGCGGAAAGAGGAGGGGAAAATTTTTTTTTTAATCATTTCACCCCAAGCAAGGCATTCCACTGCCTCTATTGCGCATGGGGCTACATAGGGGAAGGTAAAGAGAAAGAGTGGTTATACATAGGGAATGTCAGGAGGAAGGTGACAGATGAGTAAGGATACCAAGGATGAGGGTTGGGCAGATGGGAAGAGTGTTTTTTTTTAATCATCTCACCCCAAGCAAGGCATTCCACTGCCACTATTGCGCATGGGGCTACATATGGGAAGGTAAAGAGAAGGAGTGGTTAGGCATAAGGAATGTCAGGAGGAAGGTGACAGATGAGTAAGGATAGCGAGGATGAGGGTTGGGCAGATGGGAAGAGTGGTTTTTTTTAATCATCTCACCCCAAGCAAGGCATTCCACTGCCACTAATGCGCATGGGGCTACATAGGGGAAGGTAAAGAGAAGGAGTGGTTAGGCATAAGGAATGTCAGGAGGAAGGTGACAGATGAGTAAGGATACCAAGGATGAGGGTTGGGCAGATGGGAAGAGTGCTTGATAGAATGGGAGCAGGTTAGTGTGTTAGGAGGTGTCTATTGACCTTACATTTAAACTCCTGGAGATTGTAGATGCTAAATTAGCAGACAAGAGAAAACGAGGGTCAGAAAAGTGGGGGTGGATTCGCTACATAAGAAACATACAATAATTTGAATGATGTGACTGTGGGATAAAGAGACGGGGAGGTAAACGTGCAGAAAGAAAGGAAAAAGAAAAACATAGTAAAAAGTAAAGGAACGAAAGGGAGACAGAAGGACAGATGAAAGAAGAGAAAACAAACAAAAAAACAAACATAGAAAAGGATAAAGGTGTGATAGATTGGCAGTGAGAAGAATATGCAAACCAAGTGTGTGGGAACAGATCAGCCAGTTAAGTGCCATACGTGGTACACGCTTGGGAGATCATGTCTCGAAAGAGACATGACTGACAGGGCAGAAGATTATCCCGCAGGAGGTTGAAATTACTTTCTGCGGTAGACTGGTTGCCGACCAAGGCTATAGAACACAATCTGTCCTGTTACTTGACTCATAGCTTGAAGTATAAGAGATGTATTATATTATTAGGTAGTAAGTAGTGGGGGATTAGTTTATTACTTCATAACAATAGAAAACCGATCCCCCATTTTATGACCAGTAGACGCCTTAACCATGATTCCAACTATTAAATTCAGTCAGTCAGTTAAGTGCCACAAGTGATACACGCTTGGACGATCATGTCTCGAAAGCGACATGACTGACTGGGCAGAAGATTATCCCGCAGTAGGTTGAAATTACTTTCTGCTGTAGACTGGTTGCCGACCAAGGCTATAGAACCCAATCTGTCCTGTTATTTAACCCATAACTGGAAGGAATAGACGGATTAATACCTTTCCAAAGGGTATTTGGGCGCAAGTAAATGCAATGAATTTGGGTGGAATTCGAACTCGGCTCCACGATTTCTCGTTCCGAGCCGATATCCAAGGCACCACAACGCACATCCGCAGGGCACAGACAGATAGATTAAAAAAGATTAATGTGAAAAACAGCGAGATTTGCAGGCCTTTGTCGAATGTTTCCAAATTTTTACCGTTTCTAATTAAAACAGTGCCTCACTATGGTTGAGATAAAATAATTTACATTGCAATTTACTTCAGGAATAAAAAAGATAGACATGAAATGAATTATTAATATAAGTAAATATTATAAATATGAGTAAATAATATACCTAAATAAAATAAAAATAACAAAAATAACAAAAATAAAATGTAAATAAATTATAATTAGAAATAAATTCAAGCGATCGTCAACGCTTAAGGATTACTTCTGATGTAAATAAATTTCTAATTAGACAAATAGTAGAAATTAATTTATCATATTCAATATTATTTTGTTTGAATATATATATATATATATATATATATATATATATATATATATATATAAGTCTAATTCATCTCAACTTATATTGCTGATAAGAGAGGTAAAACACTTCTAAAGTAATTTAAAAGAATTAAATTATGTAAAATTAAATTAAAATAATAAATTAAATGAAATTAAAATATACCAACTTATTTCTAAACTAAATAATTATATATATATATTTTTCTAAACATATATTGTTAAATATAAGAGACAATGAATGTGTATTATGTTTAATCATGAGTCTTGTAACTTCTCTGAAGATGACTCATATGAACCGAAAGCTTAGAACAACTTAATAAAAAATGACATAAATGTTGGAGAATTCTTTCTTTATTTTCACCTGATATTAAAACCAAAATGCGATGTTTAGAACGGCTCATGATTAAACATAATAGACATTCATTGTCTCTTATATTTAACAGTATGTGTTTAGAAAATTATCTGCTGTCTCGATACACTATATACATATATATAATTCTAAAAAAAATATATTTTGTTGATGTTTTGAAACAATTTGTGAGCGTCTTTGTGGTTGCCAACACTGTTTGTTTATAGATACGTAATTTAGAATAAAGCTCATTTCGTCTTTTGGCCTTTTTTCCTCTTGTCTTTCTTTTATTTAAACATTCTGTCCTTAATCTCAGATTATAACTGAGTATTTTTTTACACACACACACACACACACACACACACACACACACACACACACACACACACACACATATATATATATATATATATATATATATATATAAACCAGAATTAAAACTCAGAACTAAACTGAAAGGGGCTATATTACCGAGAAGTATTATTTTATTTATTCAATATTAAAGAGCTCAAAGAGAAAATAAACCAATCATATTAGAGGAAATGAATAATAGGTTAATGAAACAAAAGTAACTAAAACTCCCAATTAATATCAAAATATAACGGTAGCAAGGGTAAGGGTCAAAAGAGGTCAAAATATTCGACGGTTTTTATGATTACTACAATAAATAAAAAAAAGGAAAGAGCCCAACTATCGAAAGAGAAAAACTTAAAAGTAAAATTTTGATTATATTTAAGGTGTTCATACCTAAAATTTATAATTAAAAATGTGGATTTATGACGACATTTGCTCATGGATTCTTTTCTTAAGTTTAAAAAAACATTTTTGCTTAGGAAATTTCATTTTTTTAATTTTTCAACTAAACATAGATTACATCTGTCGTAAAAGAGAGTTGAAGTATTAGGCAAGGGAGTGAAGACGAGGACCAACCAGCTACAGGGGGTGGGCGACAGAAGAAGGGCAAGAGAAGGATGTGAACACAGCAGTGAAGACAGTTGCGAAGGCAGAGAGAAAGGAAAAGAATAAGATACACGGAGTGATGTAGAAAGGACTGGACGGAAGTGGATAAGAGAAGGGGATTGACTTTGCATTTAATTTCCTGGAGGTTATAGCCGTCAGGAAAGCAAGTATATGGAAGGGAGTTCCACATTGGGAAGCATGAGAAAAGAAGCTGATGGAGTTGAATTGTCACCTGCTTTTGGTTGATCTAACTGTAAAAGGTGTGACCTTGTTGCCAGTACGGTTGCACGAATAAATTCTTGGAGGTTATAGCCGTCAGGAAAACAAATATAAGGTAGGGAGTTCCACAGGCGGGAAACGCGAGAAAAGAAGCTGGTGGAATAGACCTTGTTCCCACTGTGGTTGTTTGGTAAATTTTAGTTAAACAGAATTTCTCCAGTGCAAAATGAAAAAGAAAAATATCGGCCTCAGCTTTTAATACATAACCACTGATGGGTATTGTTTTTTTTTTTTTGTTTTTGTTTTTTTTGACATCAACTTGTTTTATAAGGGCATGGCATTTGTATCATTTCACTCTGAGCAGGGCATTCCACTGCCACTATCTCGCTGGGAGTTACATCAAGGAAGTTGGTGAGAAAGAGTGGTTAGATATAAGAAATATCAGAATGAGGGTGATAGACGGGTAAAGATGTCGATGGGAAGAGTGTTTGAGAGAATGGAAGCGTGTTAGTGTGTTAGGAGGTGTCTATTGACGCTACATTTGAACTCCTGGAGATTATAGCTGTCGGGGAAGCAAGTATGTGCAAGGGAATTCCACAGGCGGGAAGTGCGAGAAAAGAAGCTGTTGGAGTAGAAATTGCAGTTACATTTTATCGGTTTCACATTTTATCGCTTTCACTGTAAAAGAGTGGGACCTAGTTGCTAATCTAGTATCTCATGCAAATTCGTATCTAATGGCACCAGTGATTTAAGTTGATCGGAGCAGAAGCTGTAAAAGTATTTATAGAAGAGGCCCAGGGAAGCCACATCACACCGGTGAGAGAGTGACTGCAGGCGGTCTGCCACTTCGGTATCGATCACATTACAGATTCTCCGTTGTATTTTTTCAAGAACCCCGAGAAGAATAGCAGGGGCACCCGACTTGCTTCATTTCTACATTTGTTACATTGTATTTGCATTTGCTTTTTCTTGTAAGTTCCTTGCCGCTTTATTTGTCTTCATGTTTATATGGACTTCTTCGCCATCTTGAGTTAATTTTTGAATATTCAGACTGCTATGTCGCCAAGTATAAATGAATAACTCAACAACAGAATCAGAATATAAGTTGTATTCCGCGGAAAGACGGTTAGTATGTACATAAGTGATTAGTAATATTTACAATAGAAAGATACAAGAGTCCAATCCATCGTAAGACGTGTGTATACGTGATTACTTCCGGTACGCCACCGGAAGTGTGACTAACTCTTCACTGACTCGCACTGACTCTTCAGTAACTCATTAGAGACTCTCAAGTGACTCTCTACGACTCTCTTGTAGAGAATCCACCATTGCTATATATAGCAATGGGAACAGTCCATTTGTAGTCAAATAGGAGCGGCGCCCTAACACAGACCCCATTTATTATTGATTAAAGTTTCTGGATATTTTTGAAGACTGGTGTTTTGTTTTTTTGTTTTCTGTAAGACAGTTCTAGTTGAAGTAATCCTCTACCTCCTTTGGATCTGGATACATGCAGACGATCATCATCATCATCTATAGTATGATGCATTTGGTGACAAGTGAGAAGGTTTCATGTTTAACATTCACTTACTTAATATTGAAACTGTAGTGCACCACAATGAAAGCCAAAGTGTTTATGGCTTATAGTAAATTTTGTAAATTCAACTCGGTATTTAAAACCAGAAGCAAGCGTCTGTATTATTATTATGTCATTTTTCATCATATTTCGATTTCTGCTTTGGTCTCACTACCAACCAAGTCTGCGGGGAGACCTAAGGCAGGTAGTGGCGTGTTGTTATGGCTCCATTTCATGTTTTTCTATCTTCCCTATCATCTCCAGCATTACATAGATAAAGTTTTCCTTAGTGTGTGGGCTGTACTTAATAAGACAATTTTTTGTATATCTCCTAAGCTGGGGTTTCCAGGGATTCTTTCAATGTGTTGTTTTGTTCCATTTTTTATCATTCCAAGTGCACCTACTATCACTGGCACAACTCTTGTTTTCAATTTCCACATTTTTTCTATTTCAATTTCCAGGTCTTTATATTTTGACATTTTTTCCAATTTCCTTGATTGCTATGTTACAATCCGCTGTACAAGCCAAATCAATTAATAGACAAGTTTTCTCCTTCTGGTTTTTAACAATAATGTCTGGCCTGTTTGCTTCAATTTTTCTGTCTGTGTAGATGGTGTAATCCCATAGAATGGTTACATCTTCTATTTCTGTAACCGGTGCTGGATGATGTTCATACCAGTGTTTGTTTACAGCTTTTCCATAATGTTTGCATATTGCCCAATGTAAATATTGCCCAACTCTATCGTGGCGATTTTTATATTCGTTTGGGGCAAGCACAGAACAGCCTGAGATTAGGTGGTCTATTGTTTCTTGGTGTTTATCACAAAACATTATTATTATTATTATTATTATTATTTACTTTTCTTTATGATGTATCTCGGAAGGGAATATCAGTGTAAAGGTTAGTGGAAGAATGGGACTCGACACAGGAATACGATATAACGGATTTATTGTACTACTGTACAATTAACAATAAGAGACAGATAAGCAATCAACGAGTAGGAGCGGAATAAACTATCAAATAGAGAATGCCTTCGTTTGCTATCTCTTACAACTTGTCATCGTATTTTATAGTCTAGAGCATTCTCGGGGATGGCAGGATGTTCCACTATAACAGTTTAAATTGTCAACTTTTTGAACTACTTAGTAACATTCGCTGATGTCTAATTGTTATGGTGAAACACACCTATTCCTCAGATAATAGACTCTCCCTCCTATATTAATAAGAGTTAACGCAAGAAGGTCTTGGTAAGTTCATAGGAGTTCTTTAGAGTTCTATTGGAGTTCTTTAGAGTTCTATTGGAGTTCAGTAGTGCTACTAGGCAGTTGATATTAGTCTGCAGTTAGCCGAATTATTAGTTCCAGTTTAGACATAGTTGGGCTAAGGCAGTTGATATTAATCGGCAGTTAGCTGAATACTAAGGAGTCAGTTTACAGTGGAAGATTACCAAGTTCCTAACATTTTGGGTGCGTTAAGTCGATTAGCAACCAACATAGCACGATTATAACTTTTAGTACAAAAACTACTTCACAACACTAATAGCCAGTGAAATCCGATTTCGCTAATCGATCCCGATTTTTTTTTTTTTTTTTTTAATCATATCACCCCGAGCAAGGCGGTTAACGCCACTGATGCGCAGGGGGCTACGTAAGGGTAAAAAGAATGGAAAAGAGAAAGCCGGAAAACACATCCTAAACAGGAAACAAGGGATGATCCTCTTCACCTGTTCAATAGATGTAGGTGGAGTGTGAACCGGGCGATAGTTTAGTCTATCTACTCCAATTGAAAAAAAAAATAAAGGAAAAGAGTGAAAAGATTGAAAAAGAGAAAACCGGGAACCGCATCCTAAACAGGAAACAAGGGATGAGCCTCTTCACCTGTTCAATAGATATGGGTGGAGTGTGAACCGGGCGATAGTTTAGTCTATCTACTCCAATTGAAAAAAAAATAATAAAGGTGAAGAGTGAAAAGATTGGAAAAGAGAAAACCGGAAACCGCATCCTAAACAGGAAACAAGGGATGAGCCTCTTCACCCGTTCAATACATGTGGGTGGAGTGTGAACCGGGCGATAGTTTAGTCTATCTACTCCAATTAAATTGAATTTACAGAGATTATTTATTTAGAAAATCGTTGGTAAACTTCCTGTTTTATATAAATTCGATCAAAAATTGGCCTGAAATGTTTAACTACATAATATTCAAATTTATTAACGTAATTTTTAGTCAGTATGGTGCACTGTCGGGAAGGAAATTATGTTGATAAATACATGTTTGTTGGGTAAAGTTTATGCTTACTGAAAGAATGATGTACATAAAAGAATTCGTTCGGTTTATTACATCGTGTCAACAACTTTTTCTATTGATTGTACGCCTTTTCGACAGGAATTTCCATGGATAGAGAGAACTATGTTTTCTTTTTCATCTTTCTATTTACGCATACATACAAATATATTCACGTTTCCTGATTTGCGTAAATATCTTAAATGAACTCCAGCTGCAGAATCACTCTATGTTTAACCAACCATCATGTGAGCACATTAGAAATTATACGCCATGATATTTCCACACGAATTCAATTTACACTCATATATATTGCTAAAAACAACGAGAAACCAAAGAAGAATAAAAGCGGAACACAGTTTCCTGAAGAGGGCTGTACGCTTTTTTTCTGAAATGCATTCTCTTTTATTTACTTATTTACGGTATGCTTAGTTATTTTCTATTAAAATTGTTTCTTGCTATTTTTTTTAACTGTTCATTTTTGTTTCAGTTTATATTCTATATACATATATATATATATATATATATTATCTACTCCCTATTAACTACTCTATCTTTTCTGCAGTTTTACGACAATGTCCTTCCGTTGTTTTTTGTTTGGCGCGTTACTCATCAACCACTTTTTATTTTCTACTTTATATCCGCCATATTTACATTTTGCTACGTTACTCGCTTTCTGTTTGCCAGACATCATTTTTATAACAAACTAGCAGTATAGCCCGGCGTTGCTCGGGTGTAATGAAAGCTTTAAAACTAATCCATGGTCCTAAAGAATATCTGAAATAATAAAATAATTGCGATAATTTACAAATCGCACCTCATATATATATATATATATACACACACACACACACATATATATATATATATATATATTGAACAGGTGTAGAGGCTCATCCCTTGTCCCCTGTTTAGGATGTAGTTTCCGGCTTTCTCTTTTCCAATCTTTTCACTCTTTTCTTTTTGTTTACCTTTTTTTCTTCAATTGGAGTAGATAGACTGAACTATCGCCCGGTTCACACTCCACCCACGTCTATTGAACAGGTGTAGAGGCTCATCCCTTGTTCCCTGTTTAGGATGTGGTTTCCGGCTTTCTCTTTTCCATTCTTTTCACTTTTCCTTTTTGTTTATTTTTTTTTCTACAATTGGTGTAGATAGACTGAACTATCGCCCGGTTCACACTCCACCCACGTCTATTGAACAGGTGTAGAGGCTCATCCCTTGTTCCCTGTTTAGGATGTAGTTTCCGGCTTTCTCTTTTCCAATCTTTTCACTCTTACGTAGCCCCCTGCACACCAGTGGCCTTACCTCCTTGCCCGGGGTGATATGATTAAAAAAAAATGTGTATATACTAGCAGAAAGCAATACTTATCAACACACGAAATTAAGATTTTTCCATTGTTCTGAAAATTAGCAATTGTAGCTCAAACTGTAATTTGTGAACTAATAATCCGATTAGGCCCAAATGTTGTCACGTGCCATTTGAAGATTAGTACTTCATAAAAATCATATAGATCTTTTATTAATGGCATCATCTGTATGTCAGGCCTGCGACTTAATGAGTGATGCGTTATGCATGTATGTATGTACTGATTGATCGATTATTTGGGATTTACGGCATATCAACAACTGAAGGGTCATTCAATGCCAGTGTGGTATTATGTATATGTGTCGTTTTAATTGGTTCTGTAATATAGTTATATAGTTGATTTGGTAGCTATTTGGTTGTTTGCTGTTTTTGTTTGAACAGTTTGGTCTCTTTTAAATATTGTATAACTAGCAGTATAGCCCAGCGTTGCTCGGCTATAATGAAAGTTTTAAAACAAATCCATGGTCCTGGAGCTCAGACTCTGTGAACGTTGGCACGAAAGACTAAAAAGCAATACTTGTTTCCAGTTAAAGCGAAACCGTAGCCTGAAACAAAATGAATGGATGTAAGTCAAATTTTGATTTCCTGGTATCAATATCAAATAAGTTTTTTGTCGTAAACTGAATTTTGAAGGCTAAATAAGTCCTCTGAGTAAATGGTATCATGGCTGAGACTAAGAACTACAATCATACCTACTTAGAGCCAAACCCGAAGCAAAAACTAAAATAAAAGGGCTGAAAAAATACACATACAGGCAGATAAACAGACACACACACAAACATCTTGCCTTTTATATAAATATATATATTATCGATTTTCTGCATTATTATACGAACTGCAACCATGAAACTTCTGAATATCGTTTTTTATGTCTTTGTCTATGAGTGTATCAAATTTGATAAAAATCGGACCACTCCTTCTATAACCCGATATTTTTTATTATCGATTTTCAATATTTATCGGGGGTACGTCGACACAAACCATAGCTAATAACACTCGCAGATGCTTATAGTACAACTGTGTAAATTACCAAGAAAATCGGTTCAGCCGTTCCGGTGTCTATAGGTAACGGACGCACACACACAGACACACTGACAAAGTTCCATTTATAAATAAGTTTAGATGTAACCATTTTGCTTTCTTTCATTCAATATCTTTTTCTCTATATATTTTTCTTTTCTGAATATTTTGAAAAGGAACGTTTTAGTTTATGTATACAACTATCCTTTCAATCATTCATAATTTATGTTGTTCTATTTTTTTTCGAAAATTCTTTCATTCGCTTTTTCATACTCTTTTTCTTTCTTTCTTTATTTCTTTCTTTCTTTCTTTCTTTCTCCTTGCTCTTTCTTTTTTCTTTTTCCGTGCCTTTCTTTCTTTCTTTCTTTCTCCTTGCTCTTTCTTTTTTCTTTTTCTGTGCCTTTCTTTCTTTCTTTCTTTCTTTCTTTCTTTCTTTCTCCTTGCTCTTTCTTTTTCTTTCTTGCTTTCTTTCTTTCTTTCTTTCTTTCTTTCTCCTTGCTCTTTCTTTTTCTTTCTTTCTTTCTTTCTTTCTCTCTTTCTTTCTTAAGGTTTGAACCAATAGCAAGCAAGAAAGAAAGTGTTTTTCTTTCTTTCTTTATTTCTTTCTTTCTTTCTTTCTCCTTGCTCTTTCTTTTTTCTTTTTACGGGCCTTTCTTTCTTTCTTTCTTTCTTTCTTTCTTTCTTTCTTTCTTTCTCCTTGCTCTTTCTTTTTTCTTTTTCTGTGCCTTTCTTTCTTTCTTGCTTTCTTTCTTTCTTTCTTTCTCCTTGCTCTTTCATTTTTCTTTTTCCGTGGTTTCTTTCTTTCTTTCTTTCTTTCTTTCTTTCTTTCTTTCTTTCTTTCTTTCTTAAGGTTTTAACCAATAGCAAGCAAGAAAGAAAATGCTTTTCCTTCTTTCTTTCTTTCTTTCTTTCTTTCTTTCTTTCTTTCTTTCTTTCTTTCTTTCTTTCTCCTTGCTCTTTCTTTTTTTCTTTTTCAGTGCCTTTCTTTCTTTCTTTCTTTCTTTCTTTTTTCCTTTTTCCGTGCTTTCTTTCTTTCTTTCTTTCTTTCTTTCTTTCTTTCTTTCTTTCCTTGCTCTTTCTTTTTTCTTTTTCCGTGCCTTTCTTTCTTTCTTTCTTTCTTTCTTTCTCCTTGCTCTTTCTTTTTTTCTTTTTCAGTGCCTTTCTTTCTTTCTTTCTTTCTTTTTTCCTTTTTCCGTGCTTTCTTTCTTTCTTTCTTTCTTTCTTTCTTTCTTTCTTTCTTTCTCCTTGCTCTTTCTTTTTTTCTTTTTCAGTGCCTTTCTTTCTTTCTTTCTTTTTTCCTTTTTCCGTGCTTTCTTTCTTTCTTTCTTTCTTTCTTTCTTTCTCCTTGCTCTTTCTTTTTTCTTTTTCCGTGCCTTTCTTTCTTTCTTTCTTTCTTTCTCCTTGCTCTTTCTTTTTTTCTTTTTCAGTGCCTTTCTTTCTTTCTTTCTTTCTTTCTTTTTTCCTTTTTCCGTGCTTTCTTTCTTTCTTTCTTTCTTTCTTTCTTTCTTTCTTTCTTTCTTTCTCCTTGCTCTTTCTTTTTTCTTTTTCCGTGCCTTTCTTTCTTTCTTTCTTTCTTTCTTCTTGCTCTTTCTTTTTTTCTTTTTCAGTGCCTTTCTTTCTTTCTTTCTTTCCTTTTTTCCTTTTTCCGTGCTTTCTTTCTTTCTTTCTTTCTTTCTCCTTGCTCTTTCTTTTTTTCTTTTTCCGTGCCTTTCTTTCTTTCTTTCTTTCTTTCTTTCTTTCTCCTTGCTCTTTCTTTTTTTCTTTTTCAGTGCCTTTCTTTCTTTCTTTCTTTCTTTTTTCCTTTTTCCGTGCTTTCTTTCTTTCTTTCTTTCTTTCTTTCTCCTTGCTCTTTCTTTTTGTCTTTTTCCGTGCCTTTCTTTCTTTCTTTCTTTCTTTCTCCTTGCTCTTTCTTTTTTTCTTTTTCCGTGCCTTTCTTTCTTTCTTTCTTTCTTTCTCCTTGCTCTTTCTTTTTTCTTTTTCAGTGCCTTTCTTTCTTTCTTTCTTTCTTTTTTCCTTTTTCCGTGCTTTCTTTCTTTCTTTCTTTCTTTCTTTCTCCTTGCTCTTTCTTTTTTTCTTTTTCCGTGCCTTTCTTTCTTTCTTTCTTTCTTTCTTTCTTTCTTTCTCCTTGCTCTTTCTTTTTTTCTTTTTCCGTGCCTTTCTTTCTTTCTTTCTTTCTTTCTTTCTTTCCTTGTTCTCTTTCTTTTTTTCTTTTTCCGTGCCTTTCTTTCTTTCTTTCTTTCTTTCTTTCTTTCTCCTTGCTCTTTCTTTTTTTCTTTTTCCGTGCCTTTCTTTCTTTCTTTCTTTCTTTCTTTCTCCTTGCTCTTTCTTTTTTTCTTTTTCCGTGCCTTTCTTTCTTTCTTTCTTTCTTTCTTTCTTTCTTTCTTTCTCCTTGCTCTTTCTTTTTTTCTTTTTCCGTGCCTTTCTTTCTTTCCCCCTGTCCTAATACTTTTACAAACTACCAGTAGTGCACAAAAGTGTTAGGACAGGGTTGATTTTAAACTTTATTTTGATGCCTCATAAAAGATAAAACAGTTCTTGTCCTAATACTTTTGCACAGTACTATATATATATATATATATATATATATATATATAGGTGTGAATTTATAACCCTGGGCTTCACGCTCTTGTCTGACGATCGCAAGAGCGTGAAACCTAGGATTACAAACTCACACTTATCTATATGAATATGTCTGCTCTATCACTGATATTGGTACCACGCATATATAATATATAAATAATATAATATATATAACAAATTGCATATATATATATATATATTGATATTTATAATTATATCCATACACTTTTCACACACCCACACACGCACACACACACACACACACACACACACACACACACACACATATATATATATATATATATATATATATATATATATATATATAAACATTTTCCTTATTTCCAGTAGCTATGTCATTGGAAATCCATTTCTTTTGTGTCTTCTTGTTATGTTTTCAATCAATTTACATTTCCTTTTTGTTTTTATTTTTAAAGCCATTTGCACATCCCAACTATTCTTCGCGTCAGAATGTGAATTTTAAAAGCCTATGGAGTAATCATGAACCAATAGCAAATTGCAGGTGTCGTTACCCCTTAAAATAAACATCATTAACTTTATTCAAAGTGCCAGCAAAAAGCCCCCCCCCCCAATACTCTGCAATAAATAATATTACAACTGTATCGTAAAGGACAAAACACAAAAACAAGCTCACACAATATGTAGTGTGAGTAAAGATGACGAGAAATGTAGCAACACCCACGGAGCATCCATTAAGATTATCGAAAAAATATGATTAACACTCGTGACAAGCCATCGATTAGCTGGTAACGTTAGCGACTATTTAAAAATGCGGTTTTTTATTTATTTATTTTTTTTTTTTGTTGTTGTTATAGCAAAAAAGAGTTAAATGCATTGGTTGCCCGGATACATTACACTTCATGTAGTTTTATATAGCAGTGATAACAACATTATTTCTTCTTTATGTTTATTTATTCAATAAGTCTTAAGCTTGAATTCGAAGCAAAATAAACTGTTTTATGTCATGCACAGAGATAAATATTATATATATATATATATATATATATATATATATATATATTGTGTGTGCATTTAGATGAATATCTATTTAGAAGTTATTTGCCATAGTTTATTCGGATTTTGTCAGGCGGTTTATCGTTGGAAACTGAATTAATATGAACAGGTTAAAAAAAAAGTCGAGTTTGAATTCCAGTCGGGTTCTTTGCAATAAACTTCGAGCCGACAATCTTAGAAAGGTATGAATTCATCTCTAGTTTCCACTTCCGATATGAGCTAAATAGCAGACAGACCTGAGACTTCAGCCTTAATCGGTTTCACACTGATGCATTTGTGTAATATATATATATATATATATATATATATATATATATATATATACTTATTTTTGTGGATCCCGTAAATGGAACCCGCACAAATAAATGAACAAATACCAGTAACTCAGATAGAAAATAAGTCTATTAACGTCAAGATACAGACGCGAGTGAAGATTAGGAGTCCAGGAATACAGGTTAGTAAAAAAGTATGTGTACAAGTCTTTGTGGGTGAAGCCGTAGTTTATTGAGTATGTCCGCGTCGGAAGCTGATAGGTACTGCGTAATAATCTTGATGAGTGGACCACAGATTTACTATGAACTAATGAGTCCTTAGAAGTTCTATAGAGTTCTACTGGGTTTCAGTAGAGCTACTAAACAGTAGTCGGCAGTTAGCCGAATATAAGGAGTCAGCTTAAAGTGGAAGATTACTCAGTTCCTAAAATTTTGGGTGCGTTAAGTCGATTAGCACCAAACATAGTCCGACTATAACTTTCAGTGTGAAAACTACTCCAGAACAAGATAACACTTCTCAAGCCATTGCTTTGCATGAACAGTATTTATTCCATCAGAAAGCAATACTTATCAACACACGAAATGCAGGTTTTTCCATTGTTTTGAAAATTAGCAACTGTATCTTCATTCAGATAACTGTAATTTGTGAACAAATAATTCGACTAGGCCCAACTTTTGTCACGTGGCATTTGAAGATTAGTATTTCATGAAAATCATATAGATTTCTTTTATTAATAGCGTCAACTATGTGTCAGGCTTGCGACTTATTGAGTGATGCGTTATGCATGTATGTATGTATTAATTGATTGATTATTTGTACTTTACGGTATATCAACCACTGCAGGTCATTCAATGCCAGTGTGGTATTGTGTAAAAGTGTTGTTTTAATTGGTTATGGAATATATTTATGTAGTTGACTAGCAGTGTAGCCCGGCGTTGCTCGGATGTAATGAAAGTTTTAAAACTAATCCTGTAGCACAGACTCTTTGGGCGTTGGCACAAAAGACTAAAAAGCAATAGCTGTTTCCAGTTAAAGCGAAACCGTAGACTGAAAGAAAAATCAATGGATGTAAGTCAAATTTTGATTTCCTGGTATCGATATTAAATACGTTTTATGTCGTAAACTGACTTTTGAAGGCTAAATAAGTCATCTGAGTAAATGGTATCATGGCTGAGACTAAGAATACAATTATACTTACTTAGAGCTAAACCCGAAGCAAAAACTAAAATAAAAGGGCTGAAAAAATACAGACATACAGGCAGATAAACAGACACACACACAAACATCTTGCCTTTTATATAAATATATATATTATCGATTTTCTGCACTATTATAAGAACTGCAACCTTGAAACTTCTGAACATCGTTTCTTATGTCTTTGTCTATGAGTGTATCAAATTTGATTAAAATCGGACCACTCCTTCTATAACCCGACCTTTTGATTATCGATTTTTGATATTTACCGGGGTACCTCGACACAAAGCTTAGCTAAGAACACTTGCAGACGCTTATAGTACAACTGTGTAAACTTTTAAGAAAATCGATTCAGCCTCTTCGAGTCTATTGGTAACGGACACACACACATACACACACAGACAATGTTCCATTTATAAAGAAGTTTAACTTTGTTAGCTATTCGGTTGTTTGCTGTTTTTGTTTGTTTTGTTTAGAGAAGTTTGAACAGTTTCGTCTCTTTTAAATATTGTATAATTTGGTGAGGTTTTACTTTTTGGAACACTTCGCAAATGTTTGTTGCTTTGTAATATTTCCTTCGGGTGTTTTTGTACCTTTTACATTCTATTCTTCTTCTTCTATGTGCCCTGTCCCTTCAGGACGTAGGCGATCATGGATCTCCACGTCTCCCTATCCCTTGTGGCTCTTAGTATGTTTGCTCCTGTTGCTCCTGGCAACCCCCGTTCCGTCATCCACCTGATCAGGCCCTGCAAATATGTTATCCGCTGCCTTTCTCTGTCTCTCCTTCCTTCTATCTGACCAGTCAGTATCAGATTCTCCAGGCTCTCCTTCCTCATTGCATGTCCCAGGAACTTCAGTTGTCTCTTCCTGATGCTCAACATCAATTTCCTTTTTGTTGCCATTCTTTCTAACACTTCGTCGTTGCTTGTATGCTCAGTCCACGATATCCGTAGCATCCTTCTGTAGAACCACATTTCGGCCGCTTCCAGTTTTTTCCTCATTTTCGATGATATTGTCCAGCATTCACAGCCGTATTGAAGAACTGACATCACGTAGCAGTCTAGCACTCTTTTCTTCGTTTCTATTGAGATCTTCCTGTGTGTTAGTATTTTGCTCATCTTCTGGAACGCGTCCTTTGCCATGCCAATTCGCCTTCGGATTTCCGTGTCGCACTTTCCATCTCCTGTTAAAACACTTCCTAGGTACTTAAATTCTTGGACTTGTTTGATTCTGTTATCCCCTACCTGTATTTGGCATTTTGGGTTGTATCTTTTGCTGATGACCATGCACTCAGTTTTCTTAAAGTTTATTTGTAGTCCCTTCTTGTCACTCTCCACTGCTACTTTCTGTATGAGATCTTGCAGTTTCCTTTCCGTGTCCGCAATCAGTACTGTATCGTCCGCGTATCTTATGTTGTTCAGGTTGTGGCCTCCAATAATAAATCCTGGTGTGTCATCTAGGGTCCTCAAAATATTCTCGCTGTATAGGTTGAACAAATCCGGTGAAAAGACACATCCTTATCTTACGCCTTTTTCTATCTTTGTGTATCTACTGAGGTCGTTACCTGTCCGTATGCAGGCCGTTTGCTGCCAGTACAGATTCTTGATTATTCTTATATCTTTGCCGAAAATGTCGAGGTTGCCTATCATTTCCATCAATTCTTTGTGTCGTATTTTGTCGAATGCTTTCGCGTAATCAATGAAGCATAGGTACAAGTCTTTCTTCATTTGTAATGCCCTTTCAGAGAGCATCCTAATCATGAATATGGCGTTCCTTGTTCCAGTGTCTTTGACGAACCCGCACTGTTCCTGCCCTATCTCTGGCCTGATTCTGCTTCTCGCCCTATTCATCAGGATTCTGACAATCAGTTTTGTGATCTGACTCATTAAGCTGATAGTTCTGTGTAGTTCACACTCGTTTGCACCTGGTTTCCTCGGCAGTGCTATAAATATCGACTTGCATAGGTCGTCTGGTATTAGTATATGTTTTATTGTTATCTGCTGATTGCCTTGTATGTATGTATGTATGTATATATATGTTATACGCGAGTTCGCGTTCATTTGTCGCCAATTTGTTTTCGGCGACTATGTGAAAAACGTATTTTTCTTTCCGCGTGCACTTGTTCGCATCTTTCGTTGCCAATTTATTGTGGATTCTGGTTGAGAAACCACACAAAATAATTAATACCAAGAGCAGAGATGGAAATAGAAAATGTAAGTGATATTAAACAAATATATACAAACTGGAACAGGGGTTAGTCAATTCAGGAATACTGGAAATACTGTTAGTAGGAATCAATCAGTCTTGTAGTGAAGAAGTATGTCCAGGTAATGAATCTATAACCAAAACAACTCCAACTTAATATGCACCAACTTACTGACCAACTAAGCGACTGTACAACTACTCAACTGTTCTTTACAACTACTATAGTATTTAGCCCGCCTACCCACTTAAGGCGAAATGTGACACAAGATCATTTTTATGTGGGTCTTCTGGGCCATATAGCCAAGCCAAAAATATCTGTCTTTCGAGATTCTACCCTTCAGCGGAACCACAACTAGGTTAATGCTTTCCGCCCGAAGACAGAGATCTGAGAGTGAGAAAGTAGCAGCTTTGCAACTACTACAATATTTAGTTGGCCCTCCCACGAAAGGTAAAGTGTGACACAAGGTCAGTTATAATTGGGTTTTCCCGGCCATATAGCCGGGACAAAAAAAAAGTAGCAGCTGAAAAGTAGCAGCTTTGCAACTACTACTATATTTAGTTGTCCCTCCACTAAGGGCAACATGTGACACATGGTCAGTTATAAGTGTGTTTTCCGGGCTATATGGCCCGGCCAAAAATAAACCACTCTATTTTTACCCAGTCATGGCGGAACCACGACTGGGTTAGTGCTCTCTGCTCGAAAGCAAAGAGCGCTCTCCACCCGAAGTCAGAGTGCTTGACTGTGTCAAACCAGCAGGTTTTCGACTACTACTGTATTTACTAGCCTTCCCACGCAAGGCCGGATGTGACACATGGTCATTTTAATGTGGGAATTCCCAGCCATATAGCCGGGCCAAAAATATGTCTGTCTATTTTTACCGAGTCGTGGTTCTACCCTTCGGCGGAACCACGACTGGGTTAGTGCTCTCTGCTCGAAAGCAAAGAGCGCTCTCCACCCGAAGTCAGAGTGCTGACTGTGTCAAACCAGCAGGTTTTCGACTACTACTGTATTTACTAGCCTTCCCACGCAAGGCCGGATGTGACACATGGTCATTTTAATGTGGGAATTCTCGGCCATATAGCCGGGCCAAAAATATGTCTGTCTATTTTTACCGAGTCGTGGTTCTACCCTTCGGCGGAACCACGACTGGGTTAGTGCTCTCTGCTCGAAAGCAAAGAGCGCTCTCCACCCGAAGTCAGAGTGCTGACTGTGTCAAACCAGCAGGTTTTCGACTACTACTCGCCGTTCTCTGTATAGGCAGGATTATATGTACACCTCAGGCGAGTCCATTCCTATGTTTAAAAAGGGTTGATTCCTGACAGTATGTAAATATGTACTTAGGTGTAGAATCTTTTTCAACACACCCCTATGCTAAATAACTATACAGGATAGCTACGGTAGTTTGATTTTCCTTGTCACCTTCTCTTGTCCAGTAGGTTAAATCTGATTGAGCCAAACTGAAGCAAGATTAGGCCTTAATCGTTTATAATCAGATTAGTGGATAAGCATTTTAAAATATCTATTGCTGTTAATTAAGTATTAACTTTTAATATTCGAGTACACGACGCAGTGCTGACAATAAATGATAGCCACATTCGTTAAAGGAAGCTGTTCTTTGGTAAAAAGACTGCTACACCTGGCAGCTAGTCCTCCGATTGAATGGGTTTGAGGAACGTGGAAAGTTTTGAGGAACGAGGTTTTGAGGAACGTAGAAGATTTTGAGGAACGTGGAATAACCTCTTAATTGCTGTTATTAACGAGTTAATCCTGATCTGGAGAAATAGCACGTGTTAGGATTCTAGCTATGGGCAGATAGATAAACCCTAAAAGGGGACCAAAACTCTACGAAAATATTTATTTTTTTAGCGGTCCTGGGTATGACGGTAAACTGCATCCGGCGGCAAGTCCTCTGATTAGGAGGTTGTGAGGAGCATGCTGTTGTTTCCAGGTCCACCATGACCCGGAGTGGTAGCACCTGTTAGGGTCCCAGCTATGGGTAAATAGTTTGACCTCCAAACTGACGTCAAAACACTATGAAAGTATAAAAATAGACTTTTATTGAAAAATATGTTTTTCCTGTCTCTTTCCTTCTATCCGTCCCGTGAGCATTAGATTCTCCAAACCCTCCATCCTCATTGCGCTTCCCAGACACCTGATTTGTCGCTTTCTGATGTTAAGTATAAGTTTCATTTTTCTTTCCTAAACTTCGTTGTTGCTCACATGTTAGGTCTATGATACCATCAGCATCCTTTTGTAGAACTGGGCATGACGATAAACTGCATCCGGCAGCAAGGCCTCTGATTGGGAGGTTGTGAGGAGCATGGAACCAACTCTTAATTGCTGTTGTTTTCTGGTCCACCCTGACCCGGAGTGGTAGCATCTGTTAGGGTCCCAGCTATGGGCAAATAGTTAACCCCCAATCTGGGGTCAAAACATGAAAGTATAAAAATACACTTTTATATAAATATACATAAATATAGACTTCTATATAAAAATATACATTTTTAAGGGAAAAATTACCAGTACTATATTTTAATACAAAACTAGAAGACGCTACAGTTTTCGAAATTAAAAAAAAATCATCAAAATCTGAATATAACCGAACATTAAAAGAAATATATTAAACCCTACCTTTTTGTCATGAAATAACCCACAGAGGTTAATATGCCGTTAAACAAAACTCAAACTCAAACTCCTACAATACCTGATCTCAAGTATTTCATATTCGCTTTACCCCAGGCAAGGCGGTAACGTCCCTAATGCACAGAGGGCTACATAAGAGAAGATTGAAAGTTTAAACAGAAGGAGAGCTACGAGAAAGACGAAACAGGTGCGGTGGGTGGCACAGAAAGGTCAAGAGAAGGATGGGTATACCGGTGTAATGACAATTGAGAGGCTCAAATAAGAAAGGAGAAGAACAAGATACACGAGGTGACGGGGAAAGGACTAGAGAAGGACAGGTGATGGGGAACGGACTAGAGAAGGACAGGTGATGGGGAAAGGACTAGGGAAGGACTGGTGATGGGGAAAGTACTAGGGAAGGACTGGTGATTGGGAAAGACTAGGGAAGGACTGCTGATGGAGAAAGGACTAGAGAAGGACTGGTGATGGGGAAAAGACTAGAGAAGGACTGGTGATAAGGAAAGGATTGGAGAAGGACTGGTGAAGGGAAGTGCTACGGAAGAACCGCTGATGGGTAAGGACTAGAAAAGGACGGGTGATGGGGAAAGGACTAGAGAAGGACTGGTGATGGGGAAAGGACAAGTGAAGGACTGCTGATGGGGAAAGGACTAGAGAAGAACTCGTGATGGGGAAAGAACTAGGGAAGGACTTATGATGGGTGATGGGGAAAGGACTAGGGAAGGACTGGTGATGGGGATAGGACTAGGGAAGAACTGGTGAGGGGGAAAAGACTAGGGAAGGACTGGTGATGGGGAAAGGACTAGAGAAGGACTGGTGATGAGGAAAGGACAAGTGAAGGACTGCTAATGGGGAAAGGACTAGAGAAGAACTCGTGATGGGGAAAGAACTAGGGAAGGACTTATGATGGGTGATGGGGAAAGGACTAGGGAAGGACTGGTGATGGGGATAGGACTAGGGAAGAACTGGTGAGGGGGAAAAGACTAGGGAAGGACTGGTGATGGGGAAAGGACTAGAGAAGGACTGGTGATGAGGAAAGGACAAGTGAAGGACTGCTAATGGGGAAAGGACTAGAGAAGAACTCGTGATGGGGAAAGAACTAGGGAAGGACTTATGATGGGTGATGGGGAAAGGACTAGGGAAGGACTGGTGATGGGGATAGGACTAGGGAAGAACTGGTGAGGGGGAAAAGACTAGGGAAGGATTGGTGATGGGGAAAGGACTAGAGAAGTACTGATGATGGAGAAAGAACTAGGGAAGGACTGGTGATGGGGAAAGGACGATAGGGGCTGGTGATGGAGAAAGAACTAGGGAAGGACTGGTGATGGGGAAAGGGCTAGAGAAAGACCCAAACTCTTTTAATAGCAAAAATTCTAGCAATTCTTTTCGGAGAAGAAAATTTTTCCAATAATACATTTTGAGGGATGAAATTTTACGAGCAATATATCTGGTACACGGCAAGGCTTCTTTACAAAATAATTCAATGGAACCCGATCTACAAACTTGTGTTCTCACTTCTTCTATTCCTGCGATTATATTGTAAATTTCTTGTCAGCATTAAATTTCCTATTGAGATTGATATTCCGTAAAACAAAACAAACGAAACCTCAAATAAACGGATGGAGTATTGCAGTGTTCTATTCTCAAGTTCAGTCATTGCCTTTCGATTGACAAGGAAAATAAATTGACTAAAAATACCAAAGGCTTCAGCTCAATTTACGATCCCTCTGAAGAAACACCAAAGTGGGCCATCTACTCATGCCGACAGCAGTGTCTATTACAATTCACCAAGGAGCGTAAAGGATTCTCTTCATATTTAATATCAATATTGATGCTATGGATGCTCTTTTTTCTCTGAATCAGCAACATTATTTTCCACTTGACTTTGATTTCATGCCCTTACCAAAAATTGAACTGGAGCCATACATTCAAATTTCTTATTTTATTAGCAATATCTCTTGCCTGTTTGAACGTGCTGTATATCTCACGAGGGATGATCTGATCTCTAAAAATCTTTCAAGAGGGGGAGCCCACAATAAATGCTTTTATTCACAGCAGTTCTGTAATGTTCACTCTTCTTGCTATGCATGTTTTATCAAGTTTCGGGGAAAAAAACAAACAAGGAAAAATATTGTTAGAATTTTTACTTCTGTCGTCTGTGGAAATTCATGGTTTAGCTAATAATGCTTGTCTACGCACAAGCAGATTTACTAAGGAAAATAATGAATGATAGGATTTTTTTTTCATACAGTTAATTCTTTGTCTCTCATTCTTTCTTATGACTATGTCATAGAATGTTGACTTGAAAATGTAAAACATGTTACAATGTTTATGTGAATACATTCATAATCATTATCATATTTTACGTTTTCAGATTTTGAAGGGAATTTTTTTTTTAATAAGCGTTTCACCTCGAGCAAGGCATGTCACTGCCACTACTGCGCAGGGGGCTACATAGAGTGGAGAAAGGATGATTAAATATAGGAAATGTCAGAGGGTGGGTGATAGGCGGTTACGGATACCGAGAATGGTTAAATATAGGAAATATCAGAGGATGGGTGATAGGCGGGTAGGGATACCGAGAATGGTTAAATATAGGAAATGTCAGAGGGTGGGTGATAGGCGGGTAGGGATACCGAGAATGGTTAAATATAGGAAATGTCAGAGGGTGGGTGATAGGCGGGTAGGGATACCGAGAATGGTTAAATATAGGAAATGTCAGAGGGTGGGTGATGGGCGGGTAGGGATACCGAGAATGGTTAAATATAGGAAATATCAGAGGGTGGGTGATAGGCGGGTAGGGATACCGAGAATTGTCAAATATAGGAAATGTCAGAGGGTGGATGATAGGCGGGTAGGGATACCGAGAATGGTTAAATATAGGAAATGTCAGAGGGTGGGTGATAGGCGGGTAGGGATACCGAGAATGGTTAAATATAGGAAATGTCAGCGGGTGGGTGATAGGCGGGTAGGGATACCGAGAATGGTTAAATATAGGAAATGTCAGAGGGTGGGTGATAGGCGGGTAGGGATACCGAGAATGTTTAAATATAGGAAATGTCAGAGGGTGGGTGATGGGCGGGTAGGGATACCGAGAATGGTTAAATATAGGAAATGTCAGAGGGTGGGTGATAGGCGGGTAGGGATACCGAGAATGGTTAAATATAGGAAATGTCAGAGGGTGGGTGATAGGCGGGTAGGGATACCGAGAATTGTCAAATATAGGAAATGTCAGAGGGTGGATGATAGGCGGGTAGGGATACCGAGAATGGTTAAATATAGGAAATGTCAGAGGGTGGGTGATAGGCGGGTAGGGATACCGAGAATGGTTAAATATAGGAAATGTCAGAGGGTGGGTGATAGGCGGGTAGGGATACCGAGAATGGTTAAATATAGGAAATGTCAGAGGGTGGGTGATAGGCGGGTAGGGATACCGAGAATGGTTAAATATAGGAAATGTCAGAGGGTGGGTGATAGGCGGGTAGGGATACCAAGAATGGTTAAATATAGGAAATGTCAGAGGGTGGGTGATAGGCGGGTAGGGATACCAAGAATGGTTAAATATAGGAAATGTCAGCGGGTGGGTGATAGACGGGAAGGGATACCGAGAATGGTTAAATATAGGAAATGTCAGAGGGTGGGTGATAGGCGGGTAGGGATACCGAGAATGGTTAAATATAGGAAATGTCAGAGGGTGGGTGATAGGCGGGTAGGGATAACGAGAATGGTTAGATATAGGAAATGTCAGAGGGTGGGTGATAGGCGGGTAAAGATACCGAGTAGATGAGAGTGTTCTGAGAATAATTGGGAGTTAGGGTGATAGGAGGTGTCTATTGACCCTACATTTAAACAACTGGAGATTGTAGCTCTCGGGAAAGCAGACTTGTGGAAGGGAGTTCCACAGGCGGGAAGCGCGAGAAAAGAAGCTGTTGGAGTGGAGTTTACGGTTCCATCTCATCTGTTTAACTGTAAAAGTGTGGGACCTAGTTGCTAATCTAGTATCTCGTGTAAAATCGTGCTTAGGCGGCACCAGTGCTCTGAGTTCATCGGAGCAGAAGCCATGAAATTACTTGTAGAAAAGTCACTCTCAATAATTTTTTCTTCGTATCTCTCCCAAACCTTGCTCTGCAATCCATTTTCTCAAGCCCAGAAATATAGAATATAAATGGATAAAATTAGCATGACCGCTAAGGGAGTGATCACATTATATATTGATTAGAAAGAGGATTGATCTCCCACTTATATCCACGTAATAATTTCTGTTTTATTTATCAAATGCGGATTATGTATGAATCCACATCTTCTCATTACTGGTTAGAATAACAGGAATGCTTATAATTTTATTTCTTCTTCTTTATGTGCCGTGTCCCTTCAGGACGTAGGTGATCATGGACATTCTACTTGGCTCTGTCTCTTGTTGCTCTCAGTAATTTTTCTCTTGGTATCTCTTCCAAATCCATTTTCTCAAGCCCATAAATCTAGAATATAAATGGAAAGAAAGTAGCATGGCCACAAAGTGAAGGATCACTTTATATATTGATTGCAGTAGAAAATTGATCCCCCACTTTATATCAACATTATAATTTCTCATTTGTTTATTAAATTCTGAATAGTTATGAATCCACCTCTTCTCATCACTCATTCGCTACACAGGAATGCTTTTAATTTTATTTCTTCTTCTTCTTCTTCATGTATCGTGTCCCTTCAGGACATAGGCGATCATAGACTTCCACTTGGTTCTGTCTCTTGTCGCTCTCAATTTTTTTTTCTCTTGTTACTCCTTTCAAACCCTGCTCTGCAATCCATTTTCTCAAGCTCATAAATCTAGAATGTAAATGGATAGAAAGTAGTATGACCACAAAGTGAGGGATCGCTTTTTATATTGATTATAATAGAGAATTGATCCCCACTTTATATCCACATTATAATTTCTGTTTTGTTTATCAAATTTTGATGAAGTATGAATCCGCCTCTTCTCAATATTGATGAGCTACACATGAATGTTTTTAGTTTTATTTCTTCTTCTTCTTCTTTCTTTTTGTGCCGTGTCCCTTCAGGACGTAGGTGATCATGGACTTTCTACTTGGCTCTGTCTCTTGTCGCTCTCAGTAATTTTTCTTCATGGTATCTCTCACAAAACCTGCTCTGCAATCCATTTTCTCAAGCCCATAAATCTAGAATATAAATGGATAGAAAGTAACATTCCAACAAAGTGAGGGACCACTTTATATATTGATCATAATAGAGAATTTAACCCCCATTTTATATCCACATTATAATTTCTGTTTTGTTTATGAAACTCTGAATAGGTATGAATCGACCTCTTCTCATCACTGATTAGCTACACAGAAATGCTTTTAGTTTTATTTCTTCTTCTTCTTCATGTGCCGTGTCCCTTCAGGACGTAGGTGATCATAGACTTCTACTTGGCTCTGTCTTTTGTCGCTCGCAATAATTTTCCTCTAGGTATCTCTCCGAAACCCTGCTCTGCAATCCATTTTCTCGAATCCATAAATATAGAATATAAATGGATAGAATGTAGCATGTCTACAAAGTAAAGGATCACTTTATATATTGATTATAATAGAGAATTGATCCCCCACTTTATACACACATTATAATTTTTGTTTTGTTTATCAAATTCTGATTAGTTATGAATCCACCTTTTCTCATTACTGATTAGCTACACAGAAATGCTTTTAGTTTTATTTCTTCTTCTTCTTCATGTGCCGTGTCCCTTCAGGACGTAGGTGATCATAGACTTCTACTTGGCTCTGTTTTTTGTCGCTCTCAATATTTTTCTCAGTCCTATCAAGTATGTCTCGCGTTGCTTTCCCCTGTCTCTCTCTCTATCCGTCCTGTGAGTATTAAATTTTCTAAGCCTTTTTCCCTTAATACTTCTCCCAGGAACCTCATCTATCTGTTCCTAATGTTAAGTATGAGTTTTCTTTTCCATTTCGTCCTCTCCAACACCTTATCGTTTCTCACTTGCTCAGTATATGTTATCCTCAGCATCCTTCTGTAAAACCACATTTCTGCTGCCTCAAGCCTCTCCTTCATCTTTAATGAGATCGTACAGCATTCACTTCCATACAGAAGGACAGATATCACATAGTAATCCAGCACTCTTTTCTTTGTAATGAAATTTTCCAGTCTTTCAATATTCTGGTTAGCTTCTGAAATGCGACTTTGACCATTCCAATGCGTCTTTGGATCTCCGTGTAGCATTTTCCATCCTTCATCATTGCTCACATGCTCTGTCCATGGTATCCTCAGCATCCTTTGTAAAAACCACATTTTTGCTGCCTCAAGCCTCTCTTTCATCTTTGAATTCAGATTTAGATGGACAGATATCATATAAGGATCCAGCACTATGTGTTAAAATGACATGTTTATTTTCATTTTTACGTAATTTTGACGACATTTCATCGATCGCACTCGGTACTGATCCTATTCTTCAAAATGAAGGTATTTGTCTCATGTTGATGTGCACATATTTTAAAAATAGAAATAAATATTATAAATATGTAAGTATATATAAATCCACCCATTACGTTATTCTTTATGCGTGTGTGTGTGTGTGTGTGTGTGTGTGTGTGTGTGTGTGTGTGTGTGTGTGTGTGCACGCAAACGCGCGTGCTGATATATGGAAATGTCATTTTCGGATTAAACGAATACATATTCTCTGCGCTCCATGAGTTTGTTACAAGAATCTCATTTGTCTTCCTGATATTTAGTATCAGTTTTCTTCTCGTTTGCATTCTTTCCAACACCTCATCGTTGCACACATGCTCTGTCCATGGTATCCTCAGCATCCTTCTGTAAAACCACATTTTTGCTGCCTCAAACCTCTCCTTCATCTTTGATGAGATCGTCCAACATTCTCTCCTATATAGGACAGATATCGCATAGTAATCCAACATTTTTTTATTATTCCATTGAGATTTTCCTATCTCTCATTACTCCGGTTAGCCTTTGAAATACGTCCTTGGACATGCCAATGCCTCTTTCGATCTCCATGTTGAACATTCCATCTTCTGTCATAATACTTCCCAAGTGTTTAAATTTCTTTACTCGTTTTATTTTAGTTTCTCTGAACTGTAATTAGAATTTTGGGGTCTTCTTTTTGCTAATGATCATGCAATCTCCCACCGGTGCAACGTGGCTTCCCTGTATCTCTTCTATAAATACTTTCACGGCTTCTGCTCCGATGAACTTAGATCACTAGTGCCCCATTAATACGAATTTACTAGATTAGCAACTAGATCCCACCCTTTTACAGTGAAACCGATAAAATGCAACCTCAACTTCTACTCCAACAGTTTCTTTCCTCGCACTTCCCGACTGTGGAATATCCTTCCACACGATTGCTTCCCCGACGGCTACAATCTCCAGGAGTTTAAATGTAAGGTCAATAGACACCTTCCCATCTGCCCAACCCTCATCCTCGGTATCCTTACTCATCTGTCACCTTCCTCCTGATATTCTCTATGTCTAACCACTCCTTCTCTTTACATTCCTCTATGTAGCCCCATACGCAATAGTGGCAGTGGAATGCCTTGCTTGGGGTGAAATGATTAAAAAAAAAATTCAGTTTTCTTGATTATGCTCAGTCCTTTCTTCTGGCCCTCTTTTGCTTCCATCTGTATGAGGTCCTGCATTTTCTTTTCCGTGTCTGCTATCAGCACTGTGTCATCCTTATCTTACATTGTTGAGATTGTGACCGCCAATGTAGAATCCTAGCAAATATTTGATTTCACTGTAATGTTGCGCTGTACAAGTTGAATAGATCCGGTGAGAAGACACACCCTTGTCTTACGTCCTTCTCTATTTTTGTATACCTGCTGAATTCACTTCTTATCAGAAAATTTAAGTAACAATCAATAAGACAGCGCTGAAAAAGTAAAATAAAATGAAAAACAACGAAATTAAACGTGGTGGTAGTCTGCTTCAGGTCCGCCAAACAGAATAGCTGGGGTGGCAGGGAAATAATAAAAAAAGTTGGGAATCAAGGAGATAGAAGATGACAACTGACTTGTAGTTAAACTCTTCGAGATTGTAGCTATCAGGGAAGAAAGTATGCATTGATTTATATAACAAAGACCCTGTTAAGGGTAAAAGGAACCTGAACGTTCCATATTCTGACAACTCCAAATCAAATATAGGTATATATTTTAACCTGTCAATTCCTCTGACAATGATCTGTGATCAGCAGAAAGAGTAACATCACAGAGAAGGCATTTTTTTAAAAAAATTTTTAATGACGGGTATTATTATTAAGAGTATTTTTTATTATTTCAATTTCATTTATGGTCACGCTATCTATCAATTCTGCAAGAAAACCTAAGGTAGCTAGTGGTATGTTCCTATGGCTACATTTCATGATTTGATTTTCTGTCTCTCATTACATCATTAGCTTTACATGAAGAAAGTTCTTCTTGGTATGTGGACTGTACTTATCAAGACAATTGTTGGCATATCTCTTCAGCTAGACTTACGACAACTTTACGTTGAAATACCGGTTCCAGTACGGTCAGCAAAGTTAAGCAACGTCGAGTCTGGTCAGTACTTAAATAGATGACCGCTTAAGAATACCAGGTACTGTTAACACAGGAAACTTTCGCTAAAAACAAAGAAGAGAATAGTGGATTGCTATGCGATGTGAGTTCTTCAAGATGGTAATGAATGCTCGACCATATCAAATATGAAGAAAAAAACTAGAAAAAATTGAAATGTGGTTCTACAGAAGGATGTTGCGGATATCATAGATTGAGCTCGTGAGCAATGATGAGGTTTTGGAAAGGGTCGAAACGAAAAGGAAATTAATACTGAAAATCAGGAAAAGATAGTGTTTCTGGGGCATGCATTGAGGGAATTTGAGACAAAGAAAAATAGCATGTAACGTACTTGACTAACAAAAAAAGGGGGTTGCGTGGTGTAATAGGAGAAAGCGTGCTCAGGGCCACCAGGAATAGGGGGACGTGGAAGGCCATGATCGCCTACATCCTGAAAGGACAAGTTACATAGAAGAAGAATATATATGCCAACGGTTTACAAAATTATAATGTGGATATAAAGTGGGGGATCGAATTTATATTATAATCAATATATAAACTGATCCCTCATTTTTTTGGCCATGTTAGTTTCTATAAATTTATATTCTAGATTTATGGTTTTGAGCAGGTAGATGACAGTACGGGGGTTGCGTGGAGTTACAGGAGAAAGCGTGCTAAGAGACACCAGGGATAGGGAGAGGTAGAAAGTCATGATCCCCTACGTCCTGAAAGGACAAGGCACATAGAAGAAGAAGTAGTAATAGCGTGTTGTTATGGCTAAATTTTATTAGTTTTTCCATCTCCCATAACATCACTAACGTTAGATGAAGAAAGTTCTTCTTGGGGTGTTGGCTGTACTTATCAAGACAATTTTTAAGCTGAAATTTCCAAGTACTTGTTCAAGATGTTGTTGTTACAATTTTCGTCATTTCAAGCGAGCTAATATGATTGGTACTATACTTGTTTTTAATTTCCGCATTTTTCTTTTTCAATTTTTATATTTGGATAGTTTTCGAAATTCCTTGCTGGTTATGTTACAGTCCACCGGGCAAGCCATATCAATTAGTAAGCAAGGTTTTTGATTTTTAGTTTTTGACAATAATGTCCGGCCTATTTGCTTTAATAATAATTTTTATTATTATTATTATTATTATTATTATTATTTATAATTATTATTATTATTTATAATTATTATTATTATTTATAATTATTATTATTATTATTATTATTATTATTATTATTATTTATAATAATAATAATTATTATTATTATTTATAATTATTATTATTATTATTATTATTATTTTTGTTTATAATAATTATTATTATTATTATGATTATTGTCATTATTATTATTATTATTATTTATAATTATTATTATTTATAATTATTATTACTATTATTATCATTATTTTTATTATTATTATTTATAATTATTATTATTATTATCATTATTTATTATTATTATTATCATCATTATTATTATCATTATTATTATTATTTATGATTATTATTATTATTATTTATTATTATTATTGTCATCATCATTATTATTATTATTTATTATTATTATCATTATTATTATTATTATCATTATTATTATTATTATTTATTGTTATTATTATTATTATTATTTATTATCATTATTATTATTATTATTATTGTTATTATTATTATGTCACTTTTCATCATATTTCGATTTCTGCTATGGTCGCACTACTAACCAAGTCTGCGGGAAGACCTAAGGCAGGTAATACTTTTTTCCCTCTCCCCCATCATCCCTAGCGTTACATAGACAAATTTCTCCTTACTGTGTGGGCTGTACTTAACAAGAAATTTTTTTGTGCATCTCTTAAGCTGGGGTTACCAGGAAATCTTTCAATGTTTTGTTTTGTTGCATTTTTATCATTCCAATGTATTTTCATATTGTTCTGTGTAGATATTTCCCCACTTCATCATAATCTATGCAAGTACAGAACGTCATGAGATTTTATAGCCTATTGTTTCTAGATATTGATCACAGAATTTGCATTTTGAATCCAAACTATTATGTGATATTTCCTGATAACTCCTAGTGCGCAGCAGGAATAAAGTCTTCCGTTTCAGTCTTAATCAAAGTGTTTGTAACCATCGATTAGTTTTAACTTTAATAATATCGGCTTAATTGGCACGTTTTAGATATTGATCATGCAGAGGTTTGTCTCTCTAGCGTTGTGTCATATTTTCAACAGCTTTAAACTGGCCTTCTTTTTCATATTTTTCCTGCAACAGTTGGCTAGTAGGTTCTGTTTTGGTTTTCTACATAATCTAATAAATATAAATCTCGTTTTATTTGTAACTTTCTTTTACGATTGAATAGTATTATTTTTGTTTTCGTGTTGTTTAAATAATTATATCATCCAGTCATTTGTTGTTTCCATGTATCTTAATAAGGCAATAAATGTCTCGTATGGCAATTCCATCTGAATAATAAAACTTCGACCTTCTTTACTGTCTGTGTATAGCGAGTTTCCATCAGTCTTTGGAAGATGCATGTTACGATTAGAAAGACTATTTCTTAGAATTCATTCTCAGTAACAAGGTTTGCACAGATTTTGTTAAAGTGGTGGTATATTCTTTTATTCTAATAATGAATATGTCTGTTTTTGTCAGGATATATATGACTAGTTTGCAAACAGTGTTAAAACTTGTAATTGGTCTGTAGTTTTTTTTTTTAGGACATTTGTTTCACCAATCTTGGATAAAAAAACAGGTAATTCCTTTATTTACCCATCACGGAATGTTAGCAGGGTTATTGGACATTTCTAGAAGGTCTTTGGCTGGCTTTGTGTGTCGTATTTAGATAATAGTGCCAAATGTGTTATTGGACATTTCTAGAAGGTCTTTGGCTAGTTTGTTGTGTCGTATTTAGATAATAGTGCCAAAAGTGTTATTGGACATTTCTAGAAGTTCTTTGGCTAGTTTTGTGTGTCGTATTTAGATAATAGTGCCAAATGTGTTATTGGACATTTCTAGAAAGGTCTTTAGCTGGTTGTTGTGTCGTATTTAGATAATAGTGCCAAAAGTGTTATTGGACATTTCTAGAAGGTCTTTGGCTAGTTTTGTTGTGTCGTATTTAGATAATAGTGCCAAAATGTGTTATTGGACATTTCTAGAAGGTCTTTGGCTAGTTTGTTGTGTCGTATTTAGATAATAGTGCCAAAAGTGTTATTGGACATTTCTAGAAGGTCTTTGGCTAGTTTTGTGTGTCGTATTTAGATAATAGTGCCAAAAATTATTTATTGGACATTTCTAGAAGTTCTTTGGCTAGTTTGTGTGTCGTATTTAGATAATAGTGCCAAATGTGTTATTGGACATTTCTAGAAGTTCTTTGGCTAGTTTTGTGCTCGTATTTAGATAATAGTGCC
>JBBBDQ010001094.1:40000-312500 GCA_037127315.1 Ascarosepion bandense
AAATACTAGGACAGATTGGGTTGTATAGCCTTGGCTGGCAACCAGTGTACCGTAGAAAGCAATGGTAACCTACTGCGGGATAAACTTTTGCCCGGTCAGTCATGTATCTTTCGAGACATGATCGCCCAAAGCGTGTATCACACATGGCACTTAACTGACTGACTGAATATAATTGTTGGAATCATGATTAAGGCTTATACTTATAATTCGATACTGGACTCGTCTGGAGTTTCTACACCCGACTTCCCACCTAGAACTGATGCTCAACTGAATGACGTCCATGTTACACCCTCGCTTGTCTCTAAGATAATCTCAAAACTTGACCCTCACAAAGCGAGCGGAGGTGACGGAATCCAAATCATAGTCTTAAAGAAATGTGCCCCCGAACTTTCCTCTGTACTTTCTAAGCTCTACAACTTTTGCCTATCTGCTTCCTGCTTTCCTGCCTGTTGGAAATCTTCCTCTGTAGTCCCTATATTTAAAAACACCGGAGAACCCTCGGACCCCGCAAACTACCGACCTAGCAGACTTCTTCCGATCTTTGGCAAAGTGTTCAAGCCATTATCAACGCCGAGGTGGTTCAGCATCTCACAGCACACAGGCTCCTCTCGGGCAAGCAGTATGGTTTACGCTTCACCAGGTCTACTGCTGATATGCTAAAGACCATCACCGAGTACATATATTAGGCACTCGACAGAAATGGTGAAGTCCGAACCGTTGCCTTGGATATCTCTAAAGCGTTCGACAGAGCCTGGCATGCTGGTCTTCTATGCAAACTGCGGAGCTATGGTATAGCTGGATAATTGCTTGAACTAATCCAGTCATTCCTATCTAACCGCACATTGAAAGTGGTATTAAACGGACATGCCTCCCAGAACTACCATACGAACGCGGGTGTCCCTCAAGGCTCTATCCTAGGTCCTATGCTCTTTCTGATCTACATTAATGATCTCCCTGATACCATAATTCCCAAGTAGGTATGTACGCCGATGACACCACAGTTTATTCCCGCCTCGATCAAAAATCTGGTGTAGGCGACAAAGCTAACCTTGCAGCCGGGCTTGGAAATCCGTAGTGGACTGGGGTAAGAAATGGCTAACTATCTATCACCCCCCTTCTGACATTTCCTATATTTAACCACTCTTTCTATTTACCTTCCTCTATGTAGCCCCAAGCGCAATAGTGGCGGTGGAATCCCTTGATTGGAGTGAAATGATTTAAAAAAAATAATGTCTTTTCCAAATATGTTGAAGCTACTGAACTACTCCAACAATTCTTTGTGGCGTATTTTGTCGAACGCCTGTGCATAATCTATAAAACATAGGTACAAATCCTTCTTCATTTGTCTTACCCTTTTGGAGAGCATCGTCTTCATTAATATAGCGTTCCTTGTTCCGGTGTATTTGACGAACCCGCATTCCTCTTGTCCTATTCTGTATAAACATTTTTGAAGATTGTAACTATCGGGAAAGCAAGTAAATGGAAGGAAATTCCACAGGCGGGAAGAGCGAGAGAAAAAGTTGCTGGTGCAGGATTTGCGTTTACAATTTATTGGTTTCACAGTTTCAGCAGTTAAAGCAAATTCAGGTATGGGGGGGGGTACCAGTGAGCTAAGTTCATCTGAGCAGAAGCCATTAAAATATTTGTAGAAGAAACACAGGGAAGCGACATTGCACTGTGGAGGAAGTGATTGCATCTGAGCAGCCAGTCAGGATTGATCACATTAGAGATTCTTTGTTGGATTTTGTCAAGGACCCCTAGGTGGATAGCAGGAACACCCAACCAAATATGGAAACAGTATTCAATGCATGGGCGTAGGTAGATTTGTATATGTACAGTATTGTTTCAGACAGAAAAACTTCCCGGCCCTGCACAGAGAACTGACCTTTTTTTTTTGAATACGTTGGCTACACTTAGATTGGAAGCTATGGGAGAATGCTTTACTCTTAATGTTGATGATGATGATAACTGACACTTCATTTACAGACTTGTAAAATCCCCAAATCTTTCAATTGTATTCTTCTCCCAAGGAAATGTTTATCCTGATTCTGCTTCTCGCTCTATTCACCAGGATTTGGACGATCAGTTTTTTTTGATGGGACTCATTAAACCGATTGCTCGCTGGAGTTCGTACTCGCTTGCACCTGGTTTCTTAGGCAGTGCTATGAAAATCAATTTGCTTAGGTCGTCTGGTATTACACCACTATGATAGTTTTCATTTATTATTTCTGTTATTTTCTCTCTCCCAAATTCTTCCAGCAGCTTTATGACAATGTCGTCGATGCTGATTCGTTTCTATTCAGTTTGGCCATTGCATCTGCTACGTCGTACTTTCATATTACCATTCCGTCCTCACCTTTGAGTTTTATCGGTTGCTCTCCCTTGTCGTGGAATATGTCTTTTATATATCCTTCTCATATATATATATATATATATATATATATATATATATATATATATACATCTTTTATATTCTCAGATATATATATCTTTTATATTCTCATATATATATATATATTCTCATATATATATATATATATTCTCATATATATATATATATATATATATATATATATATCTTTTATATTCTCATATATATATATATATTCTCATATATATATATATATATATCTTTTATATTCTCATATATATATATATATATTCTCATATATATATATATATATTCTCATATATATATATATCTTATATTCTCATATATATATATATATATTCTCATATATATATATATCTTTTATATTCTCATATATATATATATATATATATCTTTTATATTCTCATATATATATATATATATATATATATTCTCATATATATATATATATATTCTCATATATATATATATCTTATATTCTCATATATATATATATATATATATATATTCTCATATATATATATATCTTTTATATTCTCATATATATATATATATATATATCTTTTATATTCTCATATATATATATATATATATATATATATTTATATATACTTCTCATCGCTGGAGTTTTTCCTCTTTCTCCAATATAATCGTTCCATTCTTGGATTTTATACATTCTGCTGAGGAGCAGGTTTTTTTTTTTTGTCCTGTTAGTTCTCTTATTTCTTTATGCATGTCTGCTTTATTAGCCCTGGGGCAATCTCTCTACTTTTTCACATTTAGCACTGACCCATTCATCTTTAGCCATTCTTCATTTGCTTCTTATTTCCTTGTGTAGTTTTCTGCATTCCATTCCATGTCTTGGCCTCATTTTCTGTCTCCTTTGCATCATGTTGAGGATCTCTTCAGTCATCCACTCGTTTTTTTTTTCTGTGTCTGATTTCTTTTGGGGTAATGTTGTTGGCTGATGTCACTATCGCTTCCTCGAGTGAGTCCCATTTTGAGTTTCCTTTTCGAATTTGTTCTTCGTATTAGTTTTTCATGATGTCTGTGTATTTTTTTTTTTGCAGGTCGAAGTCATTTACGGGCGTGTTCTATTGCAGTCTTGGTGCTGCACTAGGCTTCTTCATTCTCCGGAGTTTCACCCTTAGTTTGCGGATGACTGGGACGTGGTGGCTTTCACAGTCGGTGCTTATTTAGGTTTTGATTTGAACAACTGCATTTCTGAATCTCTTGTTTATGGTTATGTAGTCTATTTGATTTTTCGTGTCACCTCTTGTGCTTCTCCATGTCCATGCTGTGCACCATTGGACCAATCTTTCTCCTAGTACGTTGCAGATTACTAATCCAAAGTTACCGGTCGTCTTTCCTTCCCTCTCTTTACCTACATTGGCATTCAAATCCTCCATTATGATTCTTTCAGGTATGAAGTAGACTGATTCTATTTCTTCCTCAGTGCTTAGCGTTGTTGGGGCATAAACCATTATAATAAATATGTTGAAGTGTTTTCCATTCAGTTTCACCAAGAGGACTCTCTCAGAAAGCTGGCAGTATCCGAGAACGCATTTCTTCATTTCTTTGTCCAGTATTAAGTCGACTACTTTTTTGTTATTTTTGCCTCCTGCGTATATTATCCTGTGGTTGTCGCTGCTGAAGACTCCATTGTTAGGCCAACTGGTTTCGCATATTCCCAGAATATTGATGTTCAGTCTGTTCATCTCCTGCTTGACATTCTCGAGTTGACCAGAGTTGGTGAACATCCTGACGTTCCATGTCCCCAAGGTAATTCTTTCTTTGTTGCGCACAGTCGCAGGGTAACGGTCCAGAGACATCTGTTGCTCCTGTCGTTCCTTCCCGGGCGAGAAACAAATTTTGGAAAAAAGTTTCCCCCTGACGCCGTTGGTGCTAACATTCTACTGATGACGGTCAGGTGACACCTTTCTCCCGTGTGGATCCTTACCAGGAGAGGAGTTGCTTCCTTTGAAATTAACCCCCTTCACACCGTTGAGTTTCATATATTTATTTTGAAGAGCCATAGCAATACATATACCAGGCACTCGACAGGAATGGCGAAGTCCGAACCGTTGCATTGGATATATCTAAGGCTTTCGACAGAGTTTGGCATGCTGGCCTTCTATGTAAACTGCGGAGCTATGGTATAACTGGACATTTGTTTGAACTAATCCAGTCATTCCTCTCTAACCGCACAATGAAGGTGGTATTAAACGGACATGCCTCCCAGAACTACCATACAAACGCGGGTGTCCCCCAAGGCTCCATCTTAGTTCCTACACTCTTCCTGATATATATTAATGATCTCCCTGACTCCATAAGAGCCCAAGTAGGTTTGTACGCCGATGACACCACAAAAATCTGGTGTAGGCGTCAAAGCTAACCCCGCAGCCGAGATTGAAAAAGACCTCCAATCAATATTGGACTGGGGTAAGAAATGGCTAGTAAATTTTAATGCTTCTAAAACGAAGTTACTCTCAATTAACCATCATCGACAATCTCACCTACCTTCCATTAGCATGGACCAGGCTTGCCTCCCAGAGAGTAAAACACTATACCTCCTTGGTCTCACACTTTCAGCGGACCTCAAGTGGAATGACTATATCAAATCCATTGCTAAATCCGCGACTATAAAAGTCGGTTATCTGTGCAGGGCTCGGAAGTTTTTTCCGTCTAAATCTATCCTGCACATATATAAATCTACCATCCGCCCGTGCATTGAACACTGCTGCCATATCTGGTCGGGTGCCCCTGCTATTCTCCTTGGGCTTCTCGACAAGGTACAGCGGAGGGTCTGTAATGTGATCGATACTGACTTAGCAGCCCGCCTGCAATCTCTCTCTCACCGGCGCGACGTGGCTTCCCTGTGTCTCTTCTATAAATACTTTCACGGCTTCTGCTCCGATGAACTTAGATCACTGGTGCCCCCTAGGTTCGAATTTGCACGAGATACTAGATTAGCAACTACATCCCACCCTTTTACAGTGAAACCGATAAAATGCAACCGCAACTTCTACGCCAACAGTTTCTTTTCTCGCACTTCCCGACTGTGGAATTCCCTACCACAAGACTGCTTCCCCGACGGCTACAATCTCCAGGAGTTTAAATGTAAGGTCAATAGACATCTCTTAACATACTAACTCGCTTCCATTCTTTCAAACACTCTTCCCACCCACCCAACTATCTCACCCCCCTTCTGACATTTCCTATATCTAACCACTCTTTCTATTTACCTTCCCCCATGTAGTCCCAAGCGCAATAGTGGCAGTGGAATGCCTTGCTTGGTGTGAAATGATTAAAAAAAATTAAATAAAATAATTATGCGCGGGATAGATAGTGGAGTCATATTCTGTTCCCTTCTCCACTGTGATTTATTGAGACACCACCTCTAGTTAGCTGGCCGTTGACTCCTTCTTCCGACCTCTGTAAGTTTAATTCTTTTCCCATCGGTTTGCTAACATCCCGTGAAAAACAGGGGGTAAAACGGGGTGGGTGGGATGTAGAAGAATATACATATTAAGTATATACTTAGTATAAGTTCAAATAACTAGTCATATGTCACTTTCATTCAAGTGTCAAAAGGTTGACAGGCGAAATTAATTAAATGAAAATTAATTAAATGAAAATTAATTAAATAATAATTAATTAAATCATTATAATAATTATTTTATTAAACCATTATGAAAATAAGTTCATTCTGGATATCCAACATTTTTAAGAACCAGGTGCAGTAAACCGAGGTCATTAGGTATAAAGATATCTAGACCCAAGCGGAAGGCTGACTTATATACTGTCACTAAAACAAAGCACTCTGCAGGTGTAATGGCATGTCAAAAATTACTTCAATTTAAAAATATAAACATATTTTGAGCGTGGCAAACAGGTGGGTTGCTTCACCCGGGGATTGAGTGCAAGTATGGCACAAGGTAATAAATCATTGATCAACCAACCACAGGGCCTGCTTCTTGTTAGCCCACCCCGATGATTGTGACTAATTGGCTGATTATCTAAATCAATCGGATGCAACCCAGGGGGGTTGTTACGACGATAGCCATTGGCCGGTGATCCCTATTGGCTGACCAATCAGGAGCTAATTATTCGGGATTCGGGCCCATAAATAGAGAACACCCAGAGCAAAAAATAAAGTCAGTCATTCTTCGCTGCCCAGAACCGAATCCGTTGCCACTGCATACTCCATCAATGACACTGCTTAATTGCAGTTAAGATTTCTTCGAGTTAAAGAAACTTTTTTCCGCCAGTCATCTACATTCACCCCTCACTTCGCGGTGTTAGTTTTAACTTGATAAGAAATTATTGTATACCAGTGTAAATAAATGTTTGTTACTGTTTATAACAAACGCTTTTCTTCATTTATTTGATGGTGTGGCAGCTATTCTTCTACTCCGACGCCAAATTCAACACTCCATCGACTGAATTGTATCCATCCCCCCCTTTCGCGGATCTTAAGAAACAACGTGGGCGGGGAAAGGATCAGGGAGCATCCAGTCCGGAAGATGTGGTAATCACGAAACCATCGGCCAACCCGGTATCGTGAAGATATAGTACCACAGTCATGTAGAGGAAGATATGTCAATTCCTCAGATTAGCATTTCTTTGCAAGTAGATAAAAAAACCTTGAAATTGAAAAGGCAAATTTTATAGACTCTAGCAAATAGTAAACAAATTAAAATAATCTTATATATATTTAAGAGTGTGAATATTCTTATGATAGCAGTAAGTGGTAATATCATTACGTTGGTTTAATAAGTGGTAAATTTTCGTTTTAGGTCCCAAAGGCTTTTAACCCTTCATATCTTTCCAAAACAGCCTTAATTTCATGCAAATGTATATGCTGAAATCAACTCAGTAATTATTTATTGAAGAAACCTACCTTTATTGATGCTAAAGACCAGAAAAAACTCGAAATTCATCTCGCTCTTTATGTCATCCACTGCTCTCTCACAGAAAAGTTATTAACTGCTAATTGACTTTTGGCGTAGGAAATAAATTTCGGCCTATTTAATTCCTGTACTGAAATTAATACGCGATTTTTTTCGGTACTCAATTTCAGTAGAAAATTGCGTATTTTTGAGTGTTTTTTTTTCTTTTTCTTTTTTTTTACTTAATTTTTTCGACGAAAGTTAACTTTCAAATATATGAAAGTATAGAATTTGTTTATCCTTTTTTTTTTTTTGGTACTTAATTTCAGAAGAAAATTAACTTTCAAATATATAAAAATAAGTGATAAATGTAGTTTCACTTATTTTTCTCCGACGAAATATAGAATTTTTTAAGAAAGTTAACTTTCCAATATATGAAAATAAGTGATAAATGTAGTTTCACTTATTTTTTTCCGACGAAATATAGAATTTTTTCAGAAAGTTAACTTTCCAATATATGAAAATAAGTGAGAAATGTAGTTTAATTAACTTCAAATAGATTGCGTGTTTTTTTTTCCTTTTTTATTTTTGCTACTTAATTTCAGACGAAAGTTAACTTTCAATTATATGAAAATATAGATATTTAAAAAAAAATTAACTTTCAAATATATGAAAGTAAGTGGTATATTTGCGTGTTTTTTCCTTTTTTTTAAATTTCACATTAAAGTTAACTTTCAAATATATGAAAATCTAAACTTATTTACAAATGAAACTTTGTCTGTGTGCGTGTGTGTGTGTGTCTGTGTGTGTGTGTGTGTGTGTGTGTGTGTGTGTGTGTGTGTGTGTATCCGTTACCTATAAACTCCGAAACGGCTCAATCGATTTTCTTGAAAATTTACACAGTTGTACTAAAGGCGACTGCGAGTGTTCTTAGCTAGGTTTTGTGTCGAGGTACCACCGATTAATATCGAAAATCGATAATCGAAAAAATCGGGTTATAGAAGGAGTGGTCCGATTTTAATCAAATTTGATACACTCGTAGACAAAGACATAAGAAACGATATTCAGAAATCAAGGTTGCAGTTCTTAAAATAGTGCAGAAAACTTGATATCGATACCAGGAAATCAAATTTAATTTACATTCATTTTTCTTTCAGTCTACGGTTTCGCTTTAACTGGAAACAACTATTGCTTTTTACTCTTTCGTGCCAACGTCTAAAGTTCTGAGCTCCAGGACCATGGATTAGTTTCAAAGCTTTCATTACACCCGAGCAACGCCGGGCTATTCTGCTAGTAAAGCGTGGTTTAATTAACCTTCAAATATATTGCGTGCATTTGCGTGTTTTTCATCTTATTTTTGTTTTGGTACTTCATTTCAGAAGAAAGTTAACTTTCAAATATATGAAAATAAGTGATATGTGCAGTTTTACTTAACCTTCATATATATATAAATACTTATAAATAATAAATAACAAAAAGAACAAAATAAGTCGTACAGTAAAGCATTTTTTTATAATTAACATTGAAAATAAAACAATAATTACATCAATTGGAAAGGAAGTTAATGTTAAAAAATGAAAAAAATGACATTGACAATTTTTTAAAAATGTAGTTTTCAGAAAGTTGCTTGTATTTGCGTGTTTGTTTGTTTTTTTGTTTTTTTTTGTTTTTTTTGTTTTCTTTTTTTTTGGTACTTAATATATTTGAAGGTTAATTAAACAACAGTTATCACATATTTCCATATATTTGAAAGTTAAATTTCTTTAAAAAAATTCTATATTTTCATATATTTGAAAGTTAACTTTCGTAATAATATCTATATTTTCATATATTTGAAAGTTAACTTTCTTCAAAAACATCTATATTTTCATATATTTGAAAGTTAACTTTCTTCAAAAACAAAAATCTATATTTTCATATATTTGAAAGTTAACTTTTCTTAAAAAAAATTATATTTTCATTTCGTTGAAAGTTAACTTTCTTAATAATAAAAAATCTATATTTTCATATATTTGAAAGTTAACTTTCTTCAAAAAATTCATAAAAAAATTTTCATATTTGAAAGTTAACTTTCTTTTCAAAAAAATATATTTTCATATATTTGAAAGTCAACTTTCTTAATAATAGCTATATTTTCATATATTTAAAAGTTAACTTTCTTAAAAAAAATTATATTTTCATATATTTGAAAGTTAACTTTCTTAAAAATATCTATATTTTTATATATTTGAAAGTTAACTTTCTCCAAAAAGGAATCTATATTTTCATATATTTGAAAGTTAATTTTCTTAAAAATATCTATATTTTCATATATTTGAAAGTTAACTTTCTTTAAAACATCTATATTTTCATATATTTGAAAGTTAACTTTCTTCAAAAAAATTCTATATTTTCATATATTTGAAAGTTAACTTTTTAATAATATCTATATTTTCATATATTTGAAAGTTAACATTCTTCAAAAACATCTATACTTTCATATATTTAAAAGTTAACTTTCTGCAAAAACATCTATATTTTCACATATTTAAAAGTTAACTTTCTTAAAAAAAATTATATTTTCATATATTTGAAAGTTAACTTTCTTAAAAAAAATTCTATATTTTCATATATTTGAAAGTTAACTTTCCTAAAAATATCTATATTTTCATATATTTGAAAGTTAACTTTCTTCAAAAAATTCTATATTTTCATATATTTGAAACCTAACTTTCTTAAAGATATCTATATTTTCATATATTTGAAAGTTAACTTTCTTCAAAAAAATTCTATATTTTCATATATTTGAAAGTTAACTTTCTGCAAAAACATCTATATTTTCACATATTTAAAAGTTAACTTTCTTAAAAAAAATTATATTTTCATATATTTGAAAGTTAACTTTCTTCAAAAGAATTCTTTATATTCATATATTTGAAAGTTAACATACTTAAAAATATCTATATTTTCATATATTTAAAAGTTAACTTTTTTAATAATATCTATATTTTCATACATTTAAAAGTTATCTTTCTTTAAAAAAAATTATATTTTCATATATTTGAAAGTTAACTTTCTTTAAAAACATCCATATTTTAATATATTTGAAAGTTAACTTTCTTCAAAAAAATTCTATATTTTCATATATTTGAAAGTTAACTTTCTTAATAATATCTATATTTTCATATATTTAAAAGTTATCTTTCTTCAAAAACATCTATATTTTCATATATTTAAAAGTTAACATTCTTAAAAAAAAATTATATTTTCATATATTTGAAAGTTAACTTTCTTCAAAAACATCTATATTTTCATATATTTAAAAGTTAACTTTCTTAAAAAAAAATTATATTTTCATATATTTGAAAGTTAACTTTCTTAAAAAAAAATTATATTTTCATTTCTTTGAAAGTTAACTTTCTTAATAATATCTATATTTTCATATATTTGAAAGTTAACTTTCTTCAAAAAATTCTATATTTTCGTATATTTGAGAGTTAACTTTCTTCAAAAAAATTCTATATTTTCATATATTTGAAACTTAACTTTCTTAATAATATCTATATTTTCATATATTTAAAAGTTAACTTTCTTAAAAAAATTATATTTTCATATATTTGAAAGTTAACTTTCTTAAAAATATCTATATTTTTATATATTTGAAAGTTAACTTTCTCCAAAAAGGAATCTATATTTTCATATATTTGAAAGTTAGCTTTCTTAAAAATATCTATATTTTCATATATTTGAAAGTTAACTTTCTTCAAAAAAATTCTATATTTTCATATATTTGAAAGTTAACTTTTTAATAATATCTATATTTTCATATATTTGAAAGTTAACTTTCTTTAACAAAAATTATATTTTCATATATTTGAAAGTTAACATTCTTCAAAAACATCTATACCTTCATATATTTAAAAGTTAACTTTCTTAAAAAAAAATTATATTTTCATATATTTGAAAGTTAACTTTCTTAAAAAATTCTATATTTTCATATATTTGAAAGTTAACTTTCCTAAAAATATCTATATTTTCATATATTTGAAATTTAACTTCCTTAAAAAAAATCTATATTTTCATATATTTGAAAGTTAACTTTCTTAAAAATATCTATATTTTCATATATTTGAAAGTTAACTTTCTTCAAAAAAATTCTATATTTTCATATATTTGAAAGTTAACTTTCTTCAAAAAAATTCTATATTTTCATATATTTGAAAGTTAACTTTCTTTAAAAATATCTATATTTTCATATATTTGAAAGTTAACTTTCTGCAAAAACATCTATATTTTCACATATTTAAAAGTTAACTTTCTTAAAAAAAATTATATTTTCATATATTTGAAAGTTAACTTTCTTCAAAAGAATTCTTTATATTCATATATTTGAAAGTTAACATACTTAAAAATATCTATATTTTCATATATTTAAAAGTTAACTTTTTTAATAATATCTATATTTTCATACATTTAAAAGTTATCTTTCTTTAAAAAAAATTATATTTTCATATATTTGAAAGTTAACTTTCTTTAAAAACATCCATATTTTAATATATTTGAAAGTTAACTTTCTTCAAAAAAATTCTATATTTTCATATATTTGAAAGTTAACTTTCTTAATAATATCTATATTTTCATATATTTAAAAGTTATCTTTCTTCAAAAACATCTATATTTTCATATATTTAAAAGTTAACTTTCTTAAAAAAAAATTATATTTTCATATATTTGAAAGTTAACTTTCTTCAAAAACATCTATATTTTCATATATTTAAAAGTTAACTTTCTTAAAAAAAAATTATATTTTCATATATTTGAAAGTTAACTTTCTTAAAAAAAAATTATATTTTCATTTCTTTGAAAGTTAACTTTCTTAATAATATCTATATTTTCATATATTTGAAAGTTAACTTTCTTCAAAAAATTCTATATTTTCGTATATTTGAGAGTTAACTTTCTTCAAAAAAATTCTATATTTTCATATATTTGAAACTTAACTTTCTTAATAATATCTATATTTTCATATATTTAAAAGTTAACTTTCTTAAAAAAATTATATTTTCATATATTTGAAAGTTAACTTTCTTAAAAATATCTATATTTTTATATATTTGAAAGTTAACTTTCTCCAAAAAGGAATCTATATTTTCATATATTTGAAAGTTAGCTTTCTTAAAAATATCTATATTTTCATATATTTGAAAGTTAACTTTCTTCAAAAAAATTCTATATTTTCATATATTTGAAAGTTAACTTTTTAATAATATCTATATTTTCATATATTTGAAAGTTAACTTTCTTTAACAAAAATTATATTTTCATATATTTGAAAGTTAACATTCTTCAAAAACATCTATACCTTCATATATTTAAAAGTTAACTTTCTTAAAAAAAAATTATATTTTCATATATTTGAAAGTTAACTTTCTTAAAAATTCTATATTTTCATATATTTGAAAGTTAACTTTCCTAAAAATATCTATATTTTCATATATTTGAAATTTAACTTCCTTAAAAAAAATCTATATTTTCATATATTTGAAAGTTAACTTTCTTAAAAATATCTATATTTTCATATATTTGAAAGTTAACTTTCTTCAAAAAAATTCTATATTTTCATATATTTGAAAGTTAACTTTCTTCAAAAAAATTCTATATTTTCATATATTTGAAAGTTAACTTTCTTTAAAAAGAATTATATTTTCATATATTTGAAAGTTAACTTTCTTTAAAAACATCCATATTTTCATATATTTGAAAGTTAACTTTCTTCAAAAAAATTCTATATTTTCATATATTTGAAAGTTAACTTTCTTAATAATATCTATATTTTCATATATTTGAAAGTTAACTTTCTTCAAAAACATCTATATTTTCATATTTTTAAAAGTTAACTTTCTTAAAAAAAATTATATTTTCATATATTTGAAAGTTAACTTTCTTCAAAAGTATTCTTTATTTTCATATATTTGAAAGTTAACTTTCTTTAAAACATCTATATTTTCATATATTGGAAAGTTAACTTTCTTCAAAAACATCTATATTTTCATATATTTAAAAGTTAATTTTCTTCAAAAAAATTCTATATTTTCATATAATTGAAAGTTAACTTTCTTCAATAATATCTATATTTTCATATATTTAAAAGTTAACTTTCTTAAAAAAAATTATATTTTCATATATTTGAAAGTTAACTTTCTTCAAAATATCTATATTTTTATATATTTGAAAGTGAACTTTCTCCAAAAAGGAATCTATATTTTCATATATTTGAAAGTTAACGTTCTTAAAAATATCTATATTTTCATATATTTGAAAGTTAACTTTCTTTAAAACATCTATATTTTCATATATTTGAAAGTTAACTTTCTTCAAAAAAATTCTATATTTTCATATATTTGAAAGTGAACTTTTTAATAATATCTATATTTTCATATATTTGAAAGTTAACTTTCTTTAACAAAAATTATATTTTCATATATTTGAAAGTTAACATTCTTCAAAAACATCTATATTTTCACATATTTAAAAGTTAACTTTCTTAAAAAAAAACTATATTTTCATATATTTGAAAGTTAACTTCCTTAAAAAAAATTCTATATTTTCATATATTTGAAAGTTAACTTTCTTAAAAATATCTATTTTTTCATATATTTGAAAGTTAACTTTCTTAAAAATATCTATATTTTCATATATTTGAAAGTTAACTTTCTTCAAAAAAATTCTATATTTTCATATATTTGAAAGTTAGCTTTCTTCAAAAACATCTATATTTTCACATATTTGAAAGTTAACTTATTTAAAAATATCTATATTTTCATATATTTGAAAGTTAAATTTCTGAAAAAAAATTTATATTTTCATATATTTGAAAGTTAACTTTCTTCAAAAAAATCTACATTTTCATATATTTAAACGTTAACATTCTTAAAGAAAATCTATATTTTCATATATTTGACAGTTAACTTTTTTAAAAAAATCTATATTTTCATATATATGAAAGTTAAGTTTCCTCGGAAAAAATTAAGTAAAACTACAATTATCATTTATTTTCATATTTTTGAAAATTATAAAAAAGGCAACAAAAATAGAAAATGAAAAAAAACGCAAAAACAAGCTAATTTCTGCTGAAATTGAGTCCCGGTAAAAAATAACTCGCAAAATCGCTTATTAATTTCAGTAAAGGAAGTAAATAGGCCGATATTTGTTTCCTACGCCGAAATTAATTCAGCAGTGAATGTAAGCCTGTAATGGGGACAAAACGACAGAGAAGAATTTCGATTTTTTTTCTGGTCTTTAACATCAATAAAGGTAGGTTTCTTTAATAACTGATGGTGGATTTGAGTTCAGCATATACATTTGCACGGAATTTTTTTTTTTTAATCATTTCACCCCGAGCAAGGCAGAAACGCCACTGATGTGCAGGGGGTTACATAAATGTAAAAAGATTAATTAGAAAAGAGTGAGGAGTACAAGCTAGTTAGAAAGGAACAATAGAAATCTGAGAAAGCAGGTGCCATGACAGATACATAGGCGGAGAGAAAGTGAAGGTTATACAGGGGAGGGGAGAGAGCTAGAGTCCAGTGGTTATTAGATGAGTATTAACTTTGCATTTAAATTTCTGGAGGTTGTAGCCGTCAGGAAATCAAGAATACGGGAGTGAGTTCCACAGGCGGGAAGTGCGAGAGAGGAAGCTGCAGGAGTAGAATTGTCGTCTGCATTTGGCTAACCTGACTGTGAATGGATGGGACCCAGTTGCCAGTCTGGTTGCACGGGTAAATACCTGTTGAGGAGGCATCAGTGACTTAAGCTCATCCGAGCAGAAGCCATGAAAATATTTATAGAGAAGAGACAGAGCCTTCCGGACTTAAAATGAAAATTTACCTAATAAGTTAGTTTTGGAAATTTAATTATACAAATTTTTTCTTCTAAGTAAAAAGAACATATTTCATGTAAGGATTGATATGTTCTAGCTTATGTTAATATCTTCCATTTCACTGTAGAAGATTTATGTGCATCTTTCAATTGCCGATAGTATTTGGAGAGAGAATGTGTGTTACTATAGCTTTTATTTACTCCCCGTAAAATACTCCCCGTAAAATACTCCCCGTAAAAGTGTTCTTAATAATCCCGTTGTAAAGATATAAAAAGATATAAAATTTGGATTTGGCTTAGTAATCTACGGAACTTGTAAAACATGTATTTTGCAGAGAATATTCTTCCGGGTTACGATGTAGCGAAACTTTGAATACCGATTGGTCACCAAATCGAAAAATTCAAAAAATGTCAGCGAAACAGTTTTTCCACAGCTAAAGAAAAAATCATTCTGGGAGCCACCACACGTGATTGGATTCAATATTTAAGGATGGTCTCTAACCGTTCACAGCAGTCAGTCAGAGGAGGCGGTTTGCTGACGCATATCTAAAATGTAACCCACTTCACATCGACCCGGAGATAAGGTTTTCTTTCTCCCTACCTATCTCAACAATTACTGCTACAAACATTTTGTACGAACTCTTAATACCTTATCATTGAACACGAACTCTACCCTTAACTTCTTAATGTTTCTAATTGTACATTAAAACTGATGTTAATCTTTTCTTATAAAAAACATTTATTTTAACATTCAAAATGTATATTTTATTATTCCACTCTTCTACACTAATCCACTCTTCTACACTAATCCACTCTTCTACACTAATCCACACATTCCAACTGACAACCAACCTTCTGATGAAAACCTTCTGATGATAATTCTGATGATGATTATTACTGAACATAAAACTCGCAAGCTGTTAAGTATGACACGAGGCAAACAAAAGAAACATTAACCAGCTCCCTACACAACAATGTTATAAAATATTTTATAAGGCCCAGTGAGATCTTTTTTTTAAACAATCCAGATTTTAAAAGATGGAACGGATTTAAAAAAAAAACAAAACAAAACAAAAAACGCTAGATCGAAACCGATGTATTCATATTCACTCATATTTATTCTTAGAAACGCGACAAGGGATTTTCTCTTAAATTAAAATATGCCACTATACCGACAAAACAAAACAACCATTGATAAATATTTATAGAACTAGTATTAGTCACACAAGGATTTCATTTTAGATCTTCAGTATCAAAATAATATGACTGTTCGAAAAATTGAAAAAAAACGCTTTTAAATAAAAAAAATTACTTAAGAAAATGACAGTAAACTTTACATTTTCCACTTTTCAAACATGTCTTTATTTAGCAATAATAATTATTATTATTATGTCATTTTTCATCATAATTCGATTTCTGCTATGGTCGCACAACCTACCAAGTCTACATTAACTCCTACAATTTATGTTAGTCTTTTCTAATAATAAATTTCTATTTTAACATTAAAAATGTATATTTTATTATTCCACTCTTCTACACTAATCCACACATTCCTACCGACAAACAACCTTCTGATAACGATGAAAACATTCTGATGATAATTCAGCAAAAAACTCATAAGCTGTAGAGAGTTTTGGTTAATTATACACAAGACCGAATCAATGAAACATTAACCAGCTCACCTACGCTTCAACGACAAGTTTAAATATTAGCATTATTGTCGTTATTTATAAGAGGTTGGTTATAAGTATTAATTTTGTTATATTGCTTTATGATTATATTGTCGTTTTTATTATCACATATAAAAGCATGAAAGCAATATTTAGTTCTGCTAGCAGAAATAACGATGACCAATATAAAATCAAATGCCTAATCAATGAGTCTTTTATTTGTTTACTTCTTTATTTAAGATGATTTTATTGTTGCTAATTTATTTTTTCTTCTTTGAAATTTCTGAATAAGATTTTATGCGGCTTAATTGTTATCGCCTGCCCTTTGCTTATTCGACGACTTTAAATAGATGTTGAAGATAATTGCATTAACAACAAAACAATCCGGCTTTCATCGGAAAATTATACAGGCAATTGTTTCCAACATCTTTTCTTGTCTAGACACCAACTGATATTCTTTTATTGTTTGACCTTTCGATAAAACTCCGGAGATTTCTTTGATACCTTTATATTTTCACATTAATCTACATTTTGGAAGAAATATCTTATGTTTTCTATCAGTTGGATACCACACACACACACACACACACACACACACACACACACACACACACACATATATATATATATATATATATATATATATATACTAGCAGTATAGCCCGACGTTGCTCGGGTATAATAAAAGTTTTAAAACTAATTCATGGTCCTGGAGCTCAGACTCAGCCGAAAGAATATTTGCGTGAAGTTTGATGAGAATCGGATAAAAATTGTGGATTTGTATAAAAGACATACAGGCAGATAAACAGACACACACAAACATCTTACCTTATATATATATATATATATATATATATATATATATATATATATTATCGATTTTCTGCACTATTGTGAGAACTGCAACCTTGAAACTTCTGAATATCTTTTCTTATGTCTTTGTCTATGAGTGTATCAAATTTGATTGCAATCGGACCACTCCTTCTATAACCCGAGTTTTTTTGATTATCGATTTTCAATATTTATCGGTGGTAACTCGACACAAAGCCTAACTAAGAACACTCGCAGACGCTTATATTACAACTGTGTAAATTTTCAAGAAAATCGATTGAGCCGTTTCGGAGTTTATAAGTAACGGATACACACACACACACAGACACACACACACAGAGACAAAATTCCATTTCTAAATAAGTATATATATATATATATATATATATATATATATATATATATATATATATGTATGTGTGTGTGTGTGTTGGGGGGAGATTAATGCAAAACAGTTTGTCATTAAACTAAGCAGGTTTATGGGACAGATTGGGTTCTACAGCCTTGGTTGTCAACTAGACTCCTGCAGAAAGCAATGGCAACCTACTGCGGGATAATCTTCTGCTCAGTCAATCATGTCTCTTTGGAGACATGATCGCCTAAACGTGTATCATCTATGGCTCTTGACTATGTGTCTAGGCGCAGAACGCATCCAATATATTTCCTGCAATTTTTTTGTATGAATTCTAAACGAAATATAGGAATTAGAATGTTCCTCATTCGAATCCTCACAAAGATAAACGCATGCCCAGCCAAATAAATTAACGAACACAAATCTTTGCGAAATGAGAAAAGCTAAATAATAAAGCAAACGCCGCATATAATGTAAAGATGATTAAATGATCATCCTCATCGTGCTCCATCAAAGAACTAAATACATTATTTTCCCTAAACCCCGAAACACTAGATCTTTCATACATTCATTTCTTTGTCTCAGGTTCTTGGTGTTGTTTTTTTTTTTCATTTTCTTTTTTTTATAGGAACCCGCTTGATTTTCGAGTTCTTTTATGTTGGAACAATTGCCGAGGAATGGTTTTTCGTCGTCTTTTATGTTCGGCAAGGCGAAAGATCTCATGTTCCATTTCGAATCAAGATTTCTTCATCATGTTTGGAAACAATGGTTGCCATTCCCTGCTGAGAAGATTAATTGGTATCCTGCAGGCACTCAAAGAGTAGCAGGCATAACCATTAACTATGGTTGCATTTCTGCGTCTTACTTTTCTTTGTTTGCCGCTTATATTGGACGGGTTCATAAGATAAATGGCACGCACACACAGATGCAGCCAGATTTTTGCATCTAAAGTACGCAGTACGACACACACACACACACACACACATATACATTAACCAACACACACAGATATAAAAAGCTGCACGAGAATATATATATATATAATATTTTATATATATATATATATATATATATATATATTTTACTTTAATCCGAAACGGAAAAGTAGGAAGGTAAATTCCAAGAACCTGATCCTAATTAATATTAAATATTTTAATATTAAAAAATGATACAGGAGGAATGCTCAATGTAATTAAAATTACAGAGCCAATATAAATTATATTCCGCCCCTTCCCTTTGTTTGTTTTAAAATTTGTTTAACCCAATTTTCAATTTAACGTCCTCCCATTTCCTTAACACTTTTCGTCTATTAAGATAGACATGCCAAATTTCCATCTCATCACTTACAACTCTATCAAAAAAGTAGAAACCAAAAATAGACGTATTTTTTAAAAAAAAAATTGTGACATATATTTCTTAAATCTTAACCGTTATATATTTTTTCTTCCATTTTGATATAGACTGTTTTGCTGAGGAGACGTGAATTCTCTCTTAGGTATTTCATGTTGAAATGTTCATTCAACATTTTTGAATTTTGAAAATGTATTTTAATATATATATATCTATATATAACGTAGCACGCTTGGTATACTATCCAGGTAAATTCCGATAGAGACGAACTCAAAAGAACTGAATGTTAAATCCATTTATTTAATTTAACAGAGTAATATAATTTATAAAATATTTTAGATTATTACAATGGGTAATACATATTTCGGCTCCTCAGACCCAAATGGTACAACAGTTGATCCTAAAAATATCCCCCCCAAAATTTATTTTGCACAGACGCTCACATGTCCATATTTAGAGTAGACTTTTGTAACGGTTATTTACGTATTTATGTAAAAAATATTTTAGATTATTACAATGGGTAATACATATTTCACTGCATATTTCGGCTCCTCAGACCCAAATGGTACAACAGTTGATCCTAAAAATATCCCCCCACAAAATTTATTTTTCACAGACGCTCACATGTCCATATTTAGAATAGACTTTTGTAACGGTTATTTACGTATTTATGTAAAGTTACAAATATCTATTCTAAATATGGTCATCAGAGCGTCTATGTAAAATAATTTTTTTAGTGGATATTATATATATATATATATATATATATATATATATATATATATATATATATATATATAAAGAAAAATGTCAACATTTAGCCAAAAGAAAATGGATAGCCATTTCTACGAGGAAAATCCTCGCTTTTTCAGCAACGGCGAAACTAAAATTTTATTTACTCAAATTCAAATGTGCTAAAATATTTTATACCGGTATAAAATGGGGTGGGATTAACAATGTTTGAATGTAAGGAAGTAAGGAGGGATTTTACCGTTTACCTTTCTTTTTTTTTTTTAAGAATGCTCACGTAACGGTTTATTTTTTAACGTTCACGTGGCAGGTAATTTTTGAATGCGCAATTTTAAAAAATAATTCCATGTAATTTAAAAAATTGCGCGTTCAAAATTTCCTTGCCACGCGTGCGTTCAAAAAACACCGTTATGTGAGCGTTGTAGAAACATAGGTAGCGTAATAACTCGTTTACAAATGAAATATATACATATATATATATATATATATATATATATATATATATATATATATATATATATATAAAGGAAGTTAACAAAGATAAACGAAACTTGGTTATAGAAAACCGACAATTTGAAATATTTTCAAAAATAATATTCAAACACATCATTTATATATATATATATATATATATATATATACTAAAGGTCATAATTATTAGGCTACCCGGTTTTTGAAAAAAAGTGATATATTTTACACTATGTTTAATATTTAATGCTAAGTGTATAATTCTAAATGAAAATAGAATGGTTCTTTTGTTATTTATACCTTGCAAAATGTTATAAGGCAGCCAGAAAGCCTTTGCTTCGGCCAGCCAATAAAAAGTAAAGACGAGAATGGGGAAGAGAGCACAAAAACTGGATACCAGAACAGTTCATTTCATGCAAATGTTATTGTGCAATGTTAAAAAAGAACCATTCTATTTTCATTTAAAATTATCCACTTGTCAAGAAATACTAAAAATAGTATGAAATACGTCATTTTTTTTTTATAAAACTGGGGTCACCTAATAATTATGGCCGGTATTTTATATATATATATATATATATATATATATATTCGTAGGTTCCATTAAAAATCAGGGCTAAGGTATTATCTTTAAATTTTTATATAAATTTTCATGTGATCTCAGGATTTCTTTTTTTTTTTCACAAGTTAAATTATTTAAAAACAATTCCAACTTCTGCTTTTGATTATTATTTTGAGCCACTGTCAAGGATGAATTTTATTTTACGTCTGACTGAATATCCGGAGTGTTAATGTATCTGTGTAATGTCATATCATATATCAAAGAGATACTGCTTTGCTTCGCAATTACACAACATATATAATCACTGACTGACGCCAATTCGGTCGGGTTTTCATCCTGGGTAAAAAGCAATCGGCTTTCTAACCCTACTGATGAGCTGTGATACAGCGAAACAGATGTCTACGGATGACTATTTACATTCTCACACCCGGATTAAGTACTCTGGAAGAATGGTAGACTTTGAAAAACAGTAGCTACTCTGGCATCTACGCATCGTTCATTTAGCAAAGAATTAGAACACTCTCAGCTATTGGGCGTGTATAATGATAATATACATGCTAAAAGGTCTGCCTCCTTCCACCGAGAGCCCGTAGGGCAGAGGTAGAATTGTCGACTGACGCCAATTCTGTCGGGTTTTAATCCTGAGTAAAAATCAATCGGCTGTCTAACCGTACAGATGAGCTGTGATACAGCGAAACAGATCTGTTTGCGGATGACTATATATATTTATAGCTACTCTGGCAGTACGCATTGCTCATTCAGTAAAATTAATTAGAGCACTCTGGCTATTAAGCGCGTATAATGATAAAATGTCTGCCTTCTTCCACCGAAAGCCCATAGCCTAGAGGTAGAATCGGTCGGGTTTCAATCCTGGGTTAAAAAGCAATCGGTGTCTAACCGTACTGATGAGCTGTGATACAGCGAAAAAGATCTGTCTGCGGATCATTATATATATATATATATATATATCTGTCTCCACAGAGGAAACATATACCTTGGAGCAGAATTACTAGGAGAAATTAATTAAGTTACACACACACACACACACACACACACACACACACACACACACACACACACACATATATGTAGGTATATATATATATATATATATATACACGCCTGATCAAAAATTTAAGACCACTTAAAAATCTTTAAAAATATTTTTTTTTTTATGGATAGATTTTAAACTCCTCCCACTTAAGGTTACCAATACTACAATCTAAAAGGTTATGGAAACAAAAAGCTACATTCCAAATATTTTATTTAGTAATTTACATTTTTATAAAATGAGGCAATTTACACATGATCAAAATTATAAGACCGGGGGTATAAATTGTTAGATCTATGGCAGTTCCAATGTTTTTAGTTCAGTTAGAGATTAGCAATCACTGCGTAAAGTTGTTACCATGGCTAAAGCAAGCAAACATACCGAAGTTGAGCTTTCTCGAATTCTAAAATTCCATAAGCAAGTTTTGTCACAGCGAGCGATCGCAGCTAAGGTAAATCGCAGTAAAACTGTGATTTGCAACTTTCTAAAAAACAGTGAGAATTATGGAAAAGCAAAATCCTCTGATAGGCCCCAAAAAATTTCTCCTGCATTGAGTAGGAGAATAAGACGGGTTGTTATGAAAGTCAAATTAAGGCAGTCACAGATGCTGATTGCAGTCCCGTAACCATCGGCCGAAACTTAAGACAAAAAGGCATGGTAAATAAAAAGCGTAAACAAATTCCTCGGCTGCTTCCACGTCACAAGGTGGACCGCTGAAAGTGTGGTCGTGAATACCAAAGATGGAACGTTGAGAAGTGGAAGAAAGTCCTGTTTTCTGATTAGAAAAAATTCAATCTCGATGGTCCTGATGGCTTCCAACGATATTGGTATAACAAAAACATGCCTCCTGAAATTTTCTCCGCTCATCGTAGTAGTGGAGAGTCCCTTATGGTATGGGGTGCCTTTTCTTACAGAGGGACGATGGAGCTCCAGGTGATGCAGGGTCGTCAGAGAGTGGCTGGTTGTGTTAATATGCTACAAAAAGCATGTTTGATGATGGAGGGCCATCGTGTGTGTGGGGATGGATGGTTATTCCAACAGGATAATGCTGCAATCCACGCTGCAAGACGGACCTTGAGCTTTCTACAAGAAAATGGGATCCATCTCTTGGGATATCCTTCATGCTCATTGGACTTGAACCCAGTTCAAAATGTTTGGGGATGGATGACAAGAGATGTTTATCGAAATGGCAAACAATATTTTAAAAAAATGAACTTCGTGAAGCCATCTTCAGAAGCTGGAGCAACATCCCCGGCACCTTAATGGAAACGCTTATTTCTAGCATGCCCGACAGAATTTTTGAAGTCATCAAAAACAGTGAAGGTAGACTTCATTATTAAATTTGATTGTTGAATGTTTTCATACACTTTTTGTACAATTTCATAGAATTTTTGTCTCTGGTCTTATAATTTTGATCATGTGTAAATCGCCTCATTTTGTAAAAATGTAAATTTCTAAATAAAATGTTTGGAATGTAGCTTTTTGTTTCCATAACATTTTAGATTGTAGTATTGGTAACCTTAAGTGTGAGGAGTTTAAAATCTATCTGTAAACCAAAATTTCTTTTTAAAGATTTTTAAGTGGTCTTAAATTTTTGATCGGGAGTGTATATATATATATATATATATATATATATATATATATATATATATATATATATGCAGTACTGTACAAACGTATTAGGACAGGAATTGTTTTATCTTTTATGAGGCATATTGACAGAAAATAAACAATTTAATTAAAGTAATTTATTTGATTTACTCAACAAATGCTTTAACAAGAAATAATACTTGTTACAAAATAAATTTAATATTTAATGTGATAGACGTTTGCTTTCATCACACCCTTCATTCTGTCAGGCATTGACATCACAAGCTTCTTCAATGTATCTGGTGGTATCTCCTGCCAAGCAGCTTGTATTTGTTCCCAAAGTGTGTCTTCCGAAGTAACATTAGATTTATCAATTTTTTATCCAAAATATCCCATAGATGTTCAATAGAGTAGTTTTAAAAAAATTGTTTAATAGAAAATGAGGAAAATTAAATATAATTGCTTTTTAATTCATTTTTTGTACACTTAGTTTTAAATAATCAATATGTTTTAGCAATTTACTTGGCTTTTCACCCTGTATTTGAATTTCAGCGAAGTTTTTGGGAAAATCACCCCTGTCTTAATACTTTTGCACACTACCGGTTGTGTGCAAAAGTGTTAGGACGGGGGTGATTTTAAACTTTATTTTATGCCTCATAAAAGATGAAATAGTTCTTGTCCTAATACATTTGCAGATTACGGTATATATATTATACTTTAGAACATATTCAAACTACAATCAACTACAAAATTGTACATTTTATTTCGATATTAAAAGAACAATGTCTCTTCAGGTAGTTTAGTAATGATGATAATAAACGTTATTTTTGAAAAGAAAATTTGTAAAAATTTACTTCCTTTTATGATTGGCTTCATACGAGGAAAAGAGGACAGAAAAGATGAGAAAACAAAAAGAGAAATAAAATATAAAAGTTATGAGAATTTTCTTTAATAAATTTACTCTTTCGGATTTCAATGTTTTTGTCTAATTTTGGTTAATATATCTTTTAGAATAACATGTCAGTATTATTTTAATGTTTACGTTATTTGGACTACAATACATCAATCGCACCCTCGAGACAGACAGATAGATAGATAGATAGATAGATAGATAGATAGATAGATAGATAGATAGATAGATAGATATGAACAGGCTGAGATAGATAGATAGATAGATAGATAGATAGATAGATTTGAACAGACTGATAGATAGATAGATAGATAGATAGATAGATAGATAGATAGATAGATTTGAACAGACTGCGATAGATAGATAGATAGATAGATAGATAGATAGATAGATAGATAGATAGATAATTAACGGACTGATAGATAGATAGATAGATAGATAGATAGATAGATAGATAGATAGATAGATAGATATTAACGGACTGATAGATAGATAGATAGATAGATAGATAGATAGATAGATAGATAGATAGATAGATAGATAGATATTAACGGACTGATAGATAGATAGATAGATAGATAGATAGATAGATATTAACGGACTGATAGATAGATAGATAGATAGATAGATAGATAGATAGATAGATAGATAGATAGATAGATAGATAGATAGATAGATAGAAAGATAGATAGATAGATAGATAGATAGATAGATAGATATTAACGGACTGATACATAGATAGATAGATAGATAGATAGATAGATAGATAGATAGATAGATATTAACGGACTGATAGATAGATAGATAGATAGATAGATAGATAGATTTATTTTCACACATTTAAAAAACGCCCATCGTTTTTATATAATTGACTTACATAATATTATACACATACACATGTTAGCAGAATAGCGTATCTCTATATACATACATGCACTTAGATAATTTTCCTCCTACACTACCGGCCATAATTATTTGAACACCCCAGTTTAAAAAAGAAATTATGTGTTTCATAGTGTTTTTAAGATTTATTGCCAAGTGGATAATTCTAAATGAAAATAGAATGGCTCTTTTGTTATCATTACTTTGCAAAATTTTACAAGGCAGCCAGGAAGCCTTTTTCTTCGTTCAGCCAAGAAAAAGAAGAGACTAGCATGGGGAAGAGAGCACAAAAACTGAACACAAGAACGGTTCATTTGATGCACTTGTTATTTTGCAGTATTAACAAAAGATATTTTTATTTAGAATTTCTCACTTGGCATTTAATACTAACAACAGTATGAAATACATCATTTCTTTTAAAAAACTTGAGTGGCTTAATAATCATGGCCGGTAGTGTACATACATTTACAAATAATGGCTTATTGCTTTAACAGTCGTGACACATCAATAAGAATCAACTCCAAACAACATTGTATTATATTTTCTTTTTGCATATGTTTTTTATTGCACTTTTTTACCTGATTTCTGAAGAAGCTTTAATAAAATTGAAACATGTTAGATTGAGATACGTTTCGTATCGTGTTCTTTACTTATTCTATCATCTTGTAGGGTTGCGATTCATACATTCAGTATCACACACACGCAAATACACACACATACACACACACACCTATATATATATATATATATATATATATATATATATATATATATATATATATGGCTTTGGAAAGCGACTAGGGCCGCGAAATACAGTATTAACAACGGATTTTTAAAAAATGTCAATTTTGTTTTGTTTCCTGATTTAACAGACTCTTAAATTTAGCAATAAATTTTAACATTGATTTCTCTTTGGGGTCTGTCTCTGTTGGAATTTACCTTACCAAATTTCAAGGATTCTACTTTATATATATATATATATATATATATATATATATATATAAAGAGAGAGAGAGAGAGAGAGAGAGAGAGAGAAAGTATGAGAGAAAAATAACTAATTTAGAAGTAACTAAATTTTGTTTCCTGATTATAATATTTGTTAAATTTAGCAATAAATTTTAACATTAAGTTCTCTTTGGAGTTTGTCTCTATTGAAATTTACCTCAACAAACTTCAAGGATTCGATATATATATGAAGAAAGAAAGAAGGAATAAATGGAAAGAAAGAAAGAAAGAATAAATAGAAAGAAAGAAAGAAAGAAAGAAGAAAGATAGAAATGAATGAAAGAAAGAAAGAAACAAAGAAAGAAAGGAAGATAGAAAGAAAGAAAGAAAAAATAGATAGAAAGAAATAAAAATAGAAAGAAAGTGAAAGAAAGAAAGAAAGAAAGAAAGAAGGATAGAAACAAAGTAAGAAAGAAAGAAGGATAGAAAAAAAGAAAGAAAGAAAGAAAAAGAAAGAAAGAAGGGTAAAAAATGAAAAAAGAAAGAAAGACAGAATTAAAGAAAGAAAAAAAGAAAGAATGAAGAACAGAAAGAAAGAAAGAAAGAAAGAAAGAAAGAAAGAAAGAAAGTATGAGAGAAAATAATCTACCTGACATTACTAATTGTTTCTGATGAAAATAAAGTACAGGCAAAGGAAAACACCTCGAATCAGAGAGAAAATGGGTGTGAAACGCACTTAGAGAAATCTGGAATGGTGTTTAAGTGAAAACAAAAACAACAAAAATCCAAGAAGATGGAAGATCATGTAGAGGTGTGAGAGAGAGAGAGAAAAAATAAACCAGAAAACAAATACATACATATAAAAACACAACGAAAATACCAGAGAGAATAAAAAACAACGAAATGTATTGGAAATGTGATAAAATGAAGTGCAAAACAAAGTATCGAAAGAAATAATAAGAGATGGAAATTGACTGGCGGAGCCGCCGGTTAACACAATTGTTTTTGTTTTTTTTCAGAGGTGTTGGTAAATATATTTAAAAAACAGTTACAGAACAATGTATCGGTCAAGAAAATCTTGTGAGATTTGGGAATCATTGTCTGGCTTTAAAAAGTGTTCCTTTTTTTTATAGATTTTTCTTCACGAATGAATATTTAAGAATTATTACGTGCCAGTTGAAATGTGTAGAGCTGACAGAACGTCTTTATTTGCTCTTTTCAGCTTCAATTATATATATATATATATATATATATATATGATATTAACTATAGCAACAACAATACCAACAGTAAAACTAGTATTAATCAAGCTACAATTTAAATCGTCTTGTATAACCCACCGAGAACAAACTCAGAGGTAAAATAAGGGGAAGCAAAAAAAAAAAAAATAGACAAACGAAGTACATGAACAAAAAGTCAAGCACTCGTAAAAAAGAAAAACAACCCAAGACGAAAACCCTAACACTAAAGAGCTCAATATGAAAGTCGACCAAACAAATCTCTTGCTTAGATTTTGTCTTTATATATATATATATATATATATATATATATATATTCAAAATAATAACTAAATAGACTCTGCAACTATTTAAGTTTTAAATTTATACTAAGATAAACCTTAAGAAAAACCATTAACAAACAGAACCTAATTCCGTTACAATCCGGTGCACTAAGGCGTTGGATAAGAGGGGAGAAAACAAAGAAATCCGCGGAATAAGGACAAGACATACGATACTCCGCAGTAAAGAAAAAAAAAAAAAAAAAAACGACGAGCCTGACGAGCCGTCGTGTGAAACCGCGGTAGGTTTTGGCTAGCTTGAGATTCTTTGTGTATATATATATATATATATATATATATATATATATATATATAAAATAACTATAGTAATTATAACAATATTAATAGTAACAGAAATAATTCTGCTAATACGAGTAATAGTTATACTATAATTTAGATCGTCTTGAATAACCCACCGAAGACGAACTCGGAGGGAAAAGGAGGGGAAGTTTAAAAAAAGAAGCAAACGAAATACATGAACAAAAAGTCAAGCACTCGTAAGAAAGAAAAAAAACCAAGACGAAAACCCTAACACTAAAGCGCTCAATACAAAAGTAGAGCAAACAAACTTAGGCGAAACCGTGGTCGGTTGTTGGCTCTTGCTTAGATTTTCTGTCTTTATATATATATATGTATATAAATATTAAATTTATTTTGTAATTCGTACTTTTTCTTGTTATAGCATTTGTTGAGTAAATCAAATAAAATTATTTAATTAAATTGTTAATTTCATGTCAGTATGCCTCATAAAAGATAAAATAGTTATTGCCCTATACTTTATATATATATATATATATATATATATATATATATATATATATATAATTATTTTTAAGTCTGCTCACATATTCTCCAAATTAGAAGCTTTATTCTGATTGGTCTACACTGTCTATACAACAGTGCCACTCTGATTAAAAGGATTTTGCTTGTATTTAACCATTTAAAAACCTTCAACTTGAATTCAACCTCATCACTTGATAAGACACAAGAAGTATCGAAACAAAATACCCACTTTTGTAGTGATATTATATATATATATATATATATATATATATATATATATATATATATAGTTCTTTAGACGCTGCGTTAGATTCTATCAGCGGCACCATATCTAAGAATGGTTATGCCATCGATGTTGTTAATGGTGTGATACAGGATAAAATAAATAATTTTTTCAAGGTGGGAAAATGTCGAGTGAACTTAAGTTTGCCTTGTATTCGTTCGCGTAGTGAGTCATTAGGCAAACAAATTAGTACAGCGGTTACTTTGGGTTATTTTTCTGCACAAGTTAGAGTCCATCTTGGACTAACTTGAGCAGAAAATTTGTTCTGCTTTCCCCCTCTATAAAAAAGAACGTTCTGTGTTCTGTGTTTACTAGCCTTCCCACGCAAGGCCAGATGTGACACATGGTCATTTTATAGTGGGTATTCCCGGCCATATAGCCGGGCCAAAAAATGTCGTGGTTCTACCCTTCGGCGGAACCACGACTGGGTTTGTGCTCTCTGCTTGGAAGCAGAGAGCGGCCTCTACCCGAAGACAGAGGGCTGACAGTGTCATAGAAAAGTCAGGCGAATGCCTAAGACGTTTTCTTCCTCCTCACCACGATTCGTCTGTTATTTATAGATTCCTTTGTAGTTATGGTAACGACTACACAGGAAAGACGTCACAAAGATTGGATTGCAGAATAAAACAACATGTGCTGCAAAGAATTCTCAATACGGATTTTCCGGCGGGTCAAATTGTGAACACTTCCTTGTCAGCCATTGATGAGCACCGCATAAGCAGCAGAAATTGTGTGAATGGCTTCAGTGTGGACCAGTTCACTGTGCCAAGTTGAGTTGTTGTTGCTGTGCCGAGCTAAGGCGACAGGATAAATTGACCGCCGCCGTAACACAAACACACGAAAACCCCTGTTCGGTAGTTTCTGTAAAGCTTTGGTGGAAAACTTGAATAAAACATTTTGAATCGTCACAACTTGAAAACTCCGATTGGAGTGATAGACGTTCCCGACCGAGAATTTAAATTAATGTTGAGAAGGCACGCTTTACTCTTAAATTAAAACTTTCGCTCCGTTGTAAGGTTAGGAAATTGAAGACTGTTATATTCTTTTTTTTTTTTTTTTGTATATAAAGTCTTTTTTCGCAAATCATTCAGGCGTTCTTCGATTTACTTTTGGTTCCGTCCTTATTAAACCAATCGTGCACGCGCGTCCGGTTTAACGTGGTAAAGACACAGCTAGCAAAATTTCAACGAGCCTTCCTCGTTATTAAATTTCACAGCGTGGGTGAGGAAGAACACCATTATAACAGACGACTTGAGGACCAGCTACCGTGTCGAAGCCATCAAGACGAGAGACCCGAGAGCGTCGTCAAAATTATAGATATTCTTTGTTATTGATATATGCATAGTATCTAGACAATTGACATAATTCAAAATGTGATTATCTGTGTAGCTACATGTTCCAGGCAAATTAAATTCAATAGGGTACATTTTTTAACAGTAACGATTTCTTCATCGAAATTAGAACAAGAGGTGATGATTTTATAATCAATTTAACAAATGCTCAATATGCGCACCTGTGACAAGATATACGTCACGACGGAACTCCATCTTCTGCCAAATACACTGTATCAGGTCTTCAGTATCAATAGCCAGTATCTCAATGGTTCTCTGCTTAAGTTCCTTTATGCTTGTAGGGAGAGGAAGATGAAAGCAAGTTCTTTCACATAGCTCCAAAGAAAAGATCGCAAAGTGTAACGTCAAGTGATACTGGTAGTCATTTAGAAAGCAGATCGCCATTTCCACTTGCACTCTCAAACCATCTTTTTTATCACTGATATAAATCGGCACTTTATTTTTGGATATTTCGTTAGAATATGAGATCTTCTTCTTCTATGTGCCTTGTCCTTTCAGGTCGTAGGCGATCATGGCTTTCCACGCCTCCCTACCCCTGGTGGCTCTTAGCACGCTTTCTCCTGTTATTCCACGCAACCCCCGTACTCTCACCCACCTGCTCAAGTCCATAAATCTAGAATATAAATGTGTAGAATCCAGCCTGGCCACAAAAAGAGGGATCAGTTTATATGTTAATTATAATATAGATTTGATCCCCCAATTTATATCCACATTATAATTTCTCATAAACAGTTGGCATATATATTCTTCTTCTATGTACCTTGTCCTTTCAGGACGTAGGCGATCATGGTTTTCCACGCCTCCCTACCCCTGGTGGCTCTTAGCACGCTTTCTCCTGTTATTCCACGCAGCCCCCGTACTGTCATCCACCTGCTCAAGCCCATAAATCTAGAATATAAATGCATTGAAATTAGCATGGCCAAAAAATGAGGGATCAGTTTATATATTGATTATCATATACATTTGATGCCCCACTTAATATCCACATTATAATTTCTTATAAACAGTTGGCATATATATACTTCTTCTATATGCACTATCCTTTCAGGACGTAGGCGATTATAGCTTTCCACGTCTCCCTATCCCTGGTGGCTCTTACCACGCTTTCTCCTGTTTCATCTTGCGACCCCCGTTCAGTCATCCACCTGATCAGGTCCTTCAAATATGCAATCCGCTGCCTTCCTCTGTCGCTTTTCCTTCTATCTGTCCTGTCAGTACCAGGTTCTCCAAGCCTTCCTTCCCCATTGCATGTCCCAGGAACTTCAGTTATCTCTTCCTGGTGCTCAGGATGCTTTTAGTCTTTCGTGCCAACGTCGAAAGAGTCTGAGCTCCAGGACCATGGATTAGTTTTAAAGCTTTCATTAAACCCGGGTAACGCCGGGCTATACTGCTATTATATATATATATATATATATACATACATACATACACACATATATATATATATATATATATATATTTGTGTGTGTGTGTGTGTGTGTGTGTGTGTGTGAATACGAAGTCTCTCTGAAAGAATCATTTAGGCCTACTGAACTGTCAATATTTGTTTGGCGTACAATAAGAACCTGTTTCTGATCTGATCGTCGGCTTTCTTCTTTGTCCCGATGTATATGCAACTACAGAACGTGAAATAAATGGGAGGAGCAAGAGGGCAACCATACGCCTGTCTGCGCAAGGCAGTTTCAGAAAGATATTGTGGTAGATAAACCATTATTTGATTAAGAATGTTGCGCTGCTCTTATCTTGTGATATCCGCCCAACCTTACAGGCACACTAAATCAGTTATAACGTCCTTTTCAAAAATGCCAAAGGAGGCAACTTACAACTACGATTTATCTTATTTCCCACCATGTCATATCCACCTGTTTGCTGGAGGCACCCCAGGTGACCTTTCTCATCCAATCAGATTAGGGAACGCAGATTAAGACTTTCGTTGTTAGCCAGAGTTTTCCTACAAGCAAATTATAGCCGGGAACCGTTAGCAGTGTCGGCAAATAAATTAGCTTTAAAAGGATATGGTTTGTTTTATATCTTCACAGTAGCTTATACACAATATTTTTCAATATATATATATATATATATATATATATATATTCCATTTTTTAAACGAGTTATTTCGCTACCCAAGTTTCTACCATGAGTGGTGGGTCCAGACGATTTTTAATAACTGATTTTACCTTTTATCGTTTTTCTTTCTAAGAACGCACATGAAAAGGTGTTTTTGAATAGAAAACCGATCTCCCAATCAAATAAGCAGTAGAATCCTTAATCATGATTGCAACTATTATATTCAGTCAGTTAGTTACGTGCCATAAGTTATACACGCTTTGGACGATCATGTCTCGAAAGAGACATGACTGACGGGGCAGAAGGTTATTTCAGTAATGAGAAGAGGTCGATTCATACCTACTCAGAATTTGATAAACGGTTTTGGGAGAGATACTAAGAGGAAAATTACTGAGAGCGACAAGATTCAGAGCCAAGTGGAAGTCCATGATCGACTACGTCCAGAAGGGACAGGGCACATGAAGAAGAAGAAATAAAACTGAAAACATTCCTGTGTAGCTAATCAGTAATGAGAAGAGGTGGATTCATACCTAATCAAAATTTGATAAACAAACCAGAGATTAAAAGATGGATATAATGTGGGGAATCAATTCTCTATTATAATCAATATATAAATAAAACCCTCACTTTTTGGCCATGCTTCTGCTCGGATGAGCTTAAGTCACTGATGCCTCCTCAACAGGTGTTTACCCGTGCAACCAGACTGGCAACTAGGTCCCACCCATTCACAGTCAGGTTAGCCAAATGCAGACGACAATTCTACTCCTTCAGCTTCCTCTCTCGCACTTCCCGCCTGTGGAACTCACTCCCGTATTCTTGCTTTCCTGACGGCTACAACCTCCAGAAATTTAAAAGCAAAGTTAATACTCACCTACTAACCACTGGCCTCTAGCTCTCTCCCCTCCCCTGTATAACCTTCCCTTTCTATCCGCCCATGTACCTGTCATTGCACCTGCTTTCTCAGCTTTCTATTGTTCCTTTCTAACTAGCCTGTACTCCTCACTCTTTTCTAATTAATCTTTTTACATTTATGTAACCCCCTGCACATCAGTGGCATTTCCGCCTTGCTCGGGGTGAAATGATTTTTAAAAAAAATGCTGCTTTCTATCTATTTATATTCTAGATTTATGGGCTTGAGAAAATGGATTGCAGAGCAGGGTTTGGGAGAGATACCAAGAGAAAAAATATTGAGAGCGATAAGAGAGAGAACCAAGTGGAAGTCCATGGTCGCCTACGTCCTGAAGGGACACGGCACATGTAAAAAGAATAAGGGAAGAAGACACCGCTTTAAAGTGTATTTCCCTTCTTTATCTAGTTTTCGTATTCTGGTGATTCTGATTGAAATCCTATGTTTAGTAATGATCTTATTTTTTCGCACCGGTGGGAATCGGAATTACTTAAATCATTTTTGTTTGTTCCTTTGCAATAAAATATAATGGTTTCTTGTTTCGTATTATTACGATGCAGACGAAATGTAGAAGTTTGTTTATCTCATGCTAATGTGTAAAGTCGTTGGTTGGTCCTAAGTTATAATTTCGCTTTATGAATTCTGTTAGAATTTCGGTGTGAAAAATTCTTAAGACATCATCTAAGTATCAGAAGCAGATGAAGATTTTAGGCAAGACGTGATTAAATGGACACGAGAGTAAAAAAAATCTAGGAGCGGACAAGCGGGAACAATGTGAAACATCATAGGTAAAACGAATTGTTGTTCTTTTTTTTTTTTATAAGCGTTTCACCCCGAGCAAGGCATGTCATTGCCACTACTGCGCAGGGGGCTACAGAGAGTGGAGAAAGGATGATTAAATATAGGAAATGTCAGAGGGTGGCTGATAGGCGGGTAGGGATACCGAGAATGGTTAAATATAGGAAATGTCAGAGGGTGGGTGATAGGCGGGTAGGGATACCGAGAATGGTTAAATATAGGAAATGTCAGAGGGTGGGTGATAGGCGGGTAGGGATACCGAGAATGGTTAAATATAGGAAATGTCAGAGGGTGGGTGATAGGCGGGTAAGGATACCGAGAATGGTTAAATATAGGAAATGTCAGAGGGTGGGTGATAGGCGGGTAGGGATACCGAGAATGGTTAAATATAGGAAATGTCAGAGGGTGGGTGATAGGCGGGTAAGGATAGCGAGAATGGTTAAATATAGGAAATGTCAGAGGGTGGGTGATAGGCGGGTAGGGATACCGGGAATGGTTAAATATAGGAAATGTCAGAGGGTGGGTGATAGGCGGGTAAGGATACCGAGAATTGTTAAATATAGGAAATGTCAGAGGGTGGGTGATAGGCGGGTAGGGATACCGAGAATGGTTAAATATAGGAAATGTCAGAGGGTGGCTGATAGGCGGGTAAGGATACCGAGAATGGTTAAATATAGGAAATGTCAGAGGGTGGGTGATAGGCGGGTAAGGATACCGAGAATGGTTAAATATAGGAAATGTCAGAGGGTGGGTGATAGGCGGGTAAGGATACCGAGAATGGTTAAATATAGGAAATGTCAGAGGGTGGGTGATAGGCGGGTAGGGATACCGAGAATGTTAAATATAGGAATGTCAGAGGGTGGGTGATAGGCGGGTAAGGATAGCGAGAATGGTTAAATATAGGAAATGTCAGAGGGTGGGTGATAGGCGGGTAGGGATACCGAGAATGGTTAAATATAGGAAATGTCAGAGGGTGGGTGATAGGCGGGTAAGGATACCGAGAATGGTTAAATATAGGAAATGTCAGAGGGTGGGTGATAGACGGGTAGGGATACCGAGAATGGTTAAATATAGGAAATGTCAGAGGGTGGGTGATAGGCGGGTAAGGATACCGAGAATGGTTAAATATAGGAAATGTCAGAGGGTGGGTGATAGGCGGGTAAGGATACCGAGAATGGTTAAATATAGGAAATGTCAGAGGGTGGTTGATAGGCAGGTAGGGATAGCGAGAATGGTTAAATATAGGAAATGTCAGAGGGTGGGTGCGAGGCGGGTAAGGATACCGATAATGGTTAAATATAGGAAATGACAGAGGGTGGGTGATAGGCGGGTAAGGATACCGAGAATGGTTAAATATAGGAAATGTCAGAGGGTGGGTGATAGGCGGGTAGGGATACCGAGAATGGTTAAATATAGGAAATGTCAGAGGGTGGTTGATAGGCGGGTAGGGATACCGAGAATGGTTAAATATAGGAAATGTCAGCGGGTGGGTGATAGGCGGGTAGGGATACCGAGAATGGTTAAATATAGGAAATGTCAGAGGGTGGGTGATAGGCGGGTAATGATACCGAAAATGAGGGTTGGGTAGATGAGAGTGTTCTGAGAATAATTGGGAGTTAGTGTGATAGGAGGCGTCTATTGACCCTACATTTAAACACCTGGAGATTGTAGCTGTCGGGAAAGCAATCTTCTGGAAGGGAGTTCCACATGTGGGAAGCGCGATAAAAGAATCTGTTGGTGTAGAATTTACGGTTACATCTTATCTGTGTAACTGTAAAAGGGTGGGACCTAGTTGCTAATCTAGTATCTCGTGTAAATTCCTGCTTAGGCGGTACTAGTGCTCTAAGTTCATCGAAGCAGAAGCCATGAAAGTACTTGTAGAAGAGGCACAGGGAAGCCACATCACGCCGGTGAGAGATTGGTTGCAGCCGGTCTGCCAAGTCAACCACGTTACAGATCCTCCTTTGTATTTTGTCAAGAAGCCCAAGGAGAGCTGCAGGGGCACCCGACCAGATATGGCAGCAATATTCAGTACACGAGCGGATGGTAGATTTGTATATGTGCAGAATAGATGCAGGTGGGAAAAACTTCCGTGCCCTACACAGAGAGCCGACTTTCATGGCGGCAGATTTGGCAATGGATTCGATATCGTCATTCCATTTGAAGTCCACCGAAAGTGTAAGGCCAAGGAGGCGTAGTATTTTACTCTCTGGGAGGCTAGCCTGTCCCATGCTAATGGGAGGTAGATGCGATTGTCTATGGTGGTTAGTTGATAACAGCTTCGTTTTAGAAGCATTGAAATTTACTAGCCATTTCCTGCCCCAGGCCACCACGGATTGGAGGTCCTTTTCAAGCACGGCAGCGAGGTTCGCTTTGTCGCCCACGCCTGGTTTTTGATCGATGCGAGAGTAGATTGTGGTGTCATCGGCATACATGCCTACTTGGGATCTAATAGCGTCGGGGAGATCATTAATGTACATCAGAAAGTGAGTGGGACCTATTTTGGAAACGAAGAAAAAAATGCTAATAATTAACATTGTAACATTATTATTATTAACTGTATTATTAATTGTGTAGATTAATTGTCCCAATATGAGTATAGAGAAAAAAAGAACTAATAGATAATAAAATTGTTTATTCGGTTGCAATATGAACTCAGCTAATGAATTGTGAAAAATATTGCAAAATGAAATATTAGAAACTAGCTGAGCGAATTAAAAAATAACATTTGCAGGTGTAGGCAGCAGGTCAGACGAGGTCATCCAGCCAGCCATTATTTGACAAATCGGAAACAACGTACCATTGAAAGCACTGAGCTACAGCTGGTAAAAATGGAAATCAAGCCGTAGCCAAAACATTGTTGACAAGAGACTGTCACAAATCTTTGATGGGGTCAAAAGGTTGAATCCTGAAATTCTCAATTATCCTGTGAACAGATTGAAAACCTGAAAATGATGTAATCAGTTAAATCAAATGAAAAAGACAGAAAGGATATCACCAGAAATATTGCTGTTTCATTGGTTGAACCAAGGGAAGGAAGTAACTCCGCCTCAAAATGCAAAGGCGAGAGTGATTTCATTGGCTGAAGATTTGATTTGCATGGATACCCCGCGTCCGTCATGCCTGCCCCAAGAGAATTTGGGACAGGCAGAAAACAAAGAGCCCCGGAGAGCCAAAATCAGTTGCAGTTGGATTGAATTGCAATTGAGATGTAACGGCAAGGGAGTGACGGTTTTCAGCCGGGGAGCCACGACCGTAGAGACAGAGCCGGTCGCCTCCGATAGAGTTTCTGACTAAAGGTGTACAGAGACAGAGATAATTGCCACGCCGTTGGGTGCCAACCGTAGAGATAGAGAGGGTCGCCTCCGATAGAGTTCCTGGCTGAAGATGTAAAGAAACAGAAATAGACAAGAAAGAGTTAAAGTCAAACAACAAACCAACATGTTGTTGCGCTGAGCTAAGACAGATAAAACGAATTACCGCCGCCGCTACCCACCACACACAAAAAAAAAATCTTCGGCAGTTTCCGTAAATCTTTGGTGAAAAGCCCGAATCAGAAATTTTGAATCGTCACAAACTTGCAAAATCCGATTAGAGTGAACAGACACTACTTATCAAAGACTCGAAATAATGTTAAGAAGACAAACACCACTCTTAGACGAAACTTCCGCTTCGTCGTAGAAATAAGGGATTGACGTTTGTTATATTATATTTCTTTTTATTTCTTTTTCTTCGTATATAAAGACTTTTTCCGCAATTTATTCGGACGTCATTCAATTTATTTTTAGTACCATTTTCATTAAATCAAATGTGCGCGCGCGTCCGGTCTGGTTCAACTAGACAGCTAGGAAGATTTCAGCGTGATTTCGTTGGGATTTACATTCACAGCATGGGCGAGATAGAACACCGTTGTAATAGTCGACTTGAAGACTAGCTTACTTGTTATATATCGCCGTACGACGACAAACAACGAGAACACGCATATATAAAAATATAAGGTTATATTTTTATTCCTGACGACGAACCCGTGTGGAACAGAGAATGGAAGAGTGAGAGCGCACATAGAATGGGTCGACGGGAGTGTAGTCTTGCCTGTGGTGTCTCTCTGCTTCCACTGGCCGTTCTCTGCTGGCGAATCCGTGTGTCGAGGTCTTTTTATAGTCTTCTAGAACCGGGACTTTCCTTCCGGTTTTGCCTCGCCCACGCAACGCCTACGTAATGCCAAGAGACACCTGTTCTGTTTGCCTCCGTAGTCATTTCCGCCGCTGTCGGAAATAAGGTCAAACGACATCCGCTCCAGGCCCCGACAGGATGTATTTCTCAAACACCTGTCTTGTCGTTCGCCGACCCCTTCACCGACGGGAAATACCATCGCTTGCATCAACCTTCCTCGGGTGGGGCCAGATTGTTATATTACATACTGTGTCGAAGCCATCTACGCTAAGCGGCCGAAGTTCGTCATCACAACACACCACTCAATAATTCCCGGGCCTGAATTATAGATGCCGCCATTAATAATTTATATAAATTTTCAAGAATTAATCGTCTTCAAATGACACGTGATTAAATTTGGGACCAATCGAATTATTAGTTTATAAATTACAGTTATTTTCAAATTTTCAAAACAAAGGAAAAATCTGAATTTCGTGTTGATTAAGCACTGATTTCGGATGGGAAAAATACTGTTCATGCAAATCACTGGCTTGATAATTGTTATTCGGAATCTGCTCCCTTGGAAACAACGGTTAAGAGGTCATACTCTGATTTAAACGTAGCTGTACAGACAAAAATGATGCTCAACCCTCAGGTCGCCTAAAATCAACAGTTTCTTGGAAAACACCAAAAAATCCACAAACTAGTCTTGGCCAATCGTAAATTACAATGCGTGCGAGAGTTGAGGCGTTGAACATACCAGAAGACAGTGTATTCACCATATTGCATAAACATTTGTCAATGAAAAAGCTGTGTTCAAAGTGGGTACCACGTTTGCTGACAGTCGATCAAAAACAACAGCACGTCGATGATTCAGAGCGTTGTTTGTAACTATTTCAAAGCAACAAGAAGTATTGCGTAAATATGTGGCAATGGATGAAGCACCACTTAAATTCGTAGTCAAATTGGCAGACAGCTGAGTGGACAGCAGCAGTTGAAAGTCGACTAAAGCGACCAAAGACGCAGATATTACAGAAAAATTTAGCATCCGTATTTTTGGACGCATAATGTATTTTGTTCATCGATTACCATGAGAAAGGAAGAACTATAAATAGCGAATATTATATAGAATTTTCGGTGCGTTTGAAGGAAGAAATCACCAAAAACTGGCCGCAAATGAAATACGAAAAATGTGATCTTTCACTGAGACAACGCACGCGTCACATGTCGAGCACAACAATGGCAAATCTACATGAACTGCACTTCGAATTCTTTCCGAATTGCATCCTATTTTCCAGAGTTGCCCTCAAGTGACTACTGGCTGTTTGCAGACTTCCAAAGAATGCTTCAGGGAAAGAGATTCAGCTCCAATAGAAAGTGAAATCAGAAGCTAATTAGTATTTTGAGGCCAAAGACAAATCGTTCTACAAAAAAGGCGTCGAATTGTTAGAGAAGCGTCGGAACCAGTGTATCACTTTAGAAGGAGACTATGTTGTTAAATAAAATCGAATTTTGCTTAAAAAATGTTTTTTTTTTTTTTAGTTTTTTTAATTTAGTGATGTGAGTCACCATTGTTCCACAATTTTATGTACCGACAGAGGGTTAATTAAGAGGTGAGTGATGGAAATGAGAAACAGGTAACAGGGGTGTTAGAAAATGGATAAAAGAAGGATAAGAACACAGGTGTGAAGAGGGCTGCACGGGAATATATATATATATATATATATATATATATATATATATATATATAACATAGCACACTTGGTATACAATCCAGGTAAATTCCGATAGAGACAAACTCAGAAGAACTCAATGTTAAATTCATTTATTTAATTTAGCAGAGTAATATAATTTATAAAGATTTTAGATTATTACAATGTGTAATATATATTTCACCCTGTCCTGATATTGTTATCGCGGCTCGTCAGACGCAAATGGTACAACGGTTGTTCCTCATTACATTAATCAATCGTCTATCTTTTCTTTATCGTTGCTTTCCTCTTTCTTTGGGGTTCTTTTCGAATGAGCGAGAAATTTTCGTAAATAACCGTAACAAATATCTATTCTAATATAGACATGTGAGCGTCTATGTAAAATGAAATAAAGTAATTTTTTTTTGGGGGGGGGGTATTTTGAGGACCAACTGTTGTACCATTTGGGTCTAACGAACCGCGATAATAACATCAGGACGCGGTGAAATATATATTACCCATTGTAATAATCTAAAATCTTTTATATATATATATATATATTTTGATTGATTGTTTAATTACTTACTTTCTGGTCATAATAAGATTTTACCAGTGTCCATTTGTATTAATAAGTGTTCAATACAATTATATTGTAGAACATTTGAATATTTTCTAATTTAAACGGGATATTACGCGACCTAGGTTTCTACCATTACTTTGCAACGCAAAAGAAGGCATTTACAAGGCAAAGGTACATGACTTAAATGACCAAAATAAAATATATTTGGGTTCAACCAAAGACACCTTTAACGCCAGGTGGTTTAATCGCAAGTCTTTTTTTTAATCATTTCACCCCAAACAAGGCATTCCACTGCCACTATAGCGCAGGGGATTTCATAGGGGAAGGTGCTGAGAGAGCAATTAGATATAAGAAAAATAAAAACCTCGTTTAGACTGGAGGCAATTTGTGGTCGAGAGGTCTAAGACGTTACCAGATCAAATGGTAGCTTCCCCTTTATAGATAGGGGTCGGAGGTTCGAATCCTGCCGAATATGCACACATTTTCGTAATAAAAATTTATCGTAAATAATCAGGCCGATAGAAATAAATATATAATACTGTTTCGTTAAAAACAGAACATCTACTTAAATACGAGTATCGATAAAAAATAATGTTCAAACAATTCATTTCACACACACACACATATATATATATATAGAGAGAGAGAGAGTCCGTGTGCACTTTGAAAATTTACAAATTTATTTGTATTTTTGAGAGAAATAATCTGTAAAAAATGTTAGAAAGTTTAATGTTTCTACAAGATGGAGCTCCTTGTCATCTTGCACTGCGTGCTAGACGGTTTCTAAATCAGCAATTTCTTAACACGTGGATCGGAATGGATGGGCCATTTAATTGGCCTTTACATTCGCCACATTTGACTCCATTAAATTTTTTATGGGGACATGTGAAAAGAATTGCGTATACAACCAAACCTAGTTCTTTAGAAGATTTGTAAGCTAAAATAACTGGTGTGATTTCAGCCATTACTGAAAATCAGTTTGCAAATGTTTTCCGTGAACTGCAAAACTGTGCTACCCTTTGTATTGCTAATGATGAGGGACATGTGGAAACTTAAATAGAATTTCAATAAAACCTTAGATTTACTTCTTTCTAATCCTTAAATTTTATATTAAGACTAGAACTATTTTATCTTTTATGAGGCATATTAATAGAAAATAAATAATTTAATTAAAGTAATTTGATTTGATTTACTCAACAAATGCTTTAACAAGAAAAACATTTGTTAGAAAATAAATTTAATATTTAGTATAATAGCCCTTTGCTTTGATCACAGCCTTCATTCTGTCAGGCATTCACATCACAAACTTCTTCAATGTATCTAATGGTATCTCCTGCCAAGCAGCTTGTATTTGTTCCCAAAGTGTAGCATTAGATTTATCAATTCGAGATGGGGGAATAAGAAAAAAAGTTAGTCATATCCAAGGATAATAGAATAATGAGTAGTTTCAAAATAACTTGTTTAATAGAAAATAGGAAAAATTAAATATAACTTCTTTTTAATACATTTCTTTTACACGTAGTTTTAAATAGTCAAATATTTATTAGCAATTTACTTGGCTTTTCACCGTGTATTTGAATTTCAGTGAGGTTTTTTGGGAAAATCATCCCTGTCTTAATACTTTTGCACCTTACCGGTAGTGTGCAAAAGTGTTAGGACAGGGGTGATTTTAAACTTTAAATTGATGCCTCATAAAAGATAAAACAGTTCTTGTCCTAATACCTTTGCACAGTACTGTATATATATATGCTATATTTATCGGTTAAATTGCCCAATGGTTGGATCAATATCTAAATCTAAACTTATTCATAAATTGAACTTTGTCTGTGTGTGTGGGGGTGTATCAGTTACCTATAGACTCCGAAACGGCTGAACCGATTTTCTTGAAAATTTACACAGTTGTACTATAAGTGTCTGCGAGTGTTCTTAGCTAGGTTTTTTGTCGAGGTACCCCCGATAAATATCGGAAATCGATAATCGAAAAAATCAGGTTATAAAAGGATTGGTCCGATTTTAATCAAATTTGATACACTCATAGACAAGACATACGAAACGATATTCAGAAGTTTCAAGGTTGCAGTTCTTACAATAGTGCAGAAAATTTGATATCGATACCAGAAAATCAAAATTTGACTTACATCCATTCATTTTTCTTTCAGTCTACGTTTTCGCTTTAACTGGAAAGAACTATTGCTTTTTAGTCTTTCGTGCCAACGTCCAAAGAGTCTGAGCTCCAGGACCATGGATTAGTTTTAAAGCTTTCATTACACCCGAGCAACACCGGGCTATGCTGCTAGTAAATATTAAACTGAACTTTGAATCAACACCCTGAGTGGACCGTTTTTTAACGTGTCTGTTTTTCGGTCATATTTAAATTCTTTTCGGTTAAAAGAAATATGTTAATTAAAAAGATTTTGAAGATCGTCCTGACTTGATTTACCAGCAGTCAAAATCTTATCTTTATTTCATTTTCTTGTTTGATTCCAGTTAGCGTCAATTAAGTACATACAGTTATCTAAATAACCAAGCAAGTCCACCTCTTTTGGCATCACATCATTTCTAACGCAAATAACAAGCGAGCCTCATTTATTTTACTGAAATTATGTATGTCAGAAAATGTTTATCCTCATTAATTCTCTTTTTCGTTTAAATTTTTAGCCGAACGTTAATTTTCATTATCTCTGTCCGGTCATTTGAAAACTGTCTAGTTAAAGAGCTGATTTATATCCACGGCCTGAAGTCGTAAACACGCCAGACATATGTGTTTTGAAAGTTTCTGAAATAAAGGTTTCTATTATATGTAACAATTTTTTTTTTGTTTGATTTTCATTTGCGGCTTTTTCTATTTATTTATTGTTTAATGAATTATCAGTTACTAAAGATTTCCAAAATGGAACACAATTCTAAAACAAATACAAAATTCTCTTTACGCGAATTATTAAATACATATATAGAATTCATCATAAATCCAGCTTACGAAATGAATGTTGCTGCTAATTTTAATTTTCATTTAACGATCAGCAACTTCAAAATATTAGTGTAGTCTATAAATATAGAATGTAATTACGTTGTAAAATATTAGAAATCTATAAAATATTAGTGTAGTCTATAAATATAGAATGTAATTACGTTGTAACAAGTCTGGATGCAGACACAGAATTTAAATTACACGATTTCCTATTGGACGTAGTTACAGAAAGCAGAAAATAAGAACTACATATAAACTACAGAAAACTGAATGCATGGTCATCACTAAAAAGAGGAGCCCAAAAGCAAACAATGAATTAGGATACTAAAATCTAGCTGGTACTGAAATTTAAATACTTAGAAATTGTCCTTAACAGAGGACGGAAATTGCGACACTGAGATCCGAAGAAGTATTGGCATGGGGAAGGATGCATTCCAGAAGCTGGTAAGAGTATTTAGAGACAAGAAGATATCACTGGAAAAAAAAGAAGAGGGTACTGGATTGTGATACGATATTCGCCCTTCAATGATGGATAATTTCCTCCTCAAAGATGAAGGAAAGAATTGAAACAACCGAAATGTGGTTCTAGAAAAGCATACTGGATATAAAGTGGGGGGATCAATTCCATATTGCAATCAATATATAAACTGATCCCTCACTTTGTGGTCACTGCAGTTTCTATACATTTATATTCCTGAGATCCAAAATCACAAGGACGCATTCAAGAAATTGAGTAGAGTACTAAGAGACAGGAAAATTTCGCTTGAAACAAAGAAGAGAGTACTGGATTGCTATGTGATGTCTGTCTTTCGATATAACAACGAATGCTGGACAATCTCATCAAAGATGAAGGAAAGAATTGAAGCAACCGAAATGTGGTTCTACAGAAGCATACTGGTTATAAAGTGGGGGATCAATTCAATATTACAATCAATATATAAACTGATCCCTCATTTTGTAGTCACTGCAGTTTCTATACATTTATATTCCTGAGATCCAAAATCACAAGGATGCATTCCATAAGCTGAGCAGTGTATTAAGAGACAGGAAAATTTCGCTTGAAAGAAAGAAGACAGTACTGGATTGTTCTGTGATGTCTGTTATTTAATATGAGAGTGAATTCTGGACAATATCATCAATGATGAAGGAAAGAATTGAAACAACCGAAATGTGATTCTAGAGAAGCATACTGGATATAAATTGGGGGATCAATTCCGTTTTACAATCAATATATAAACTGATCCCTCACTTTGTTGTCACTGCAGTTTCTATACATTTATATTCCTGAGATCCAAAATCACAAGGATGCATTCCAGAAGCTGAGCAGCGTATTAAGAGACAGGAAAATTTCGCTTGAAACAAAGAAGAGTGTACTGGATTGTGATACGATATCTGCCCTTCAATGATGGACAATCTCATCAAAGATGAAGGAAAGACTTGAAGTAAACAGAATGTTCTACAGAAGGACGCTGAGGATACCATGGACAGAATATGTGAGCAATGACGAGGTTTTGGAAAGGATGGCCACGAAAACAAAACTGATACTTAACACCAGGATAAAGCAGATTAAGTTTCTGGAACAACTAGTGAGGAAGGAAGGCTTGGAGAATCTGATGCCCACAGGAGGGATTCCATTTAACTCATAGCTAGAAGAAGAAGAGACAGATTATATTACATTATTATATTCAGTATAATTAATGGGGGATCAGTTTATTACTTCATAACAATAGAAAACAAATCCCCCCATTTTATGCCCAGTAGAAGTTTTATGTTTCCAACTATTATATTCAGTCAGTTAAGTGCCATATGTGATACATGCTTTGGGCGATCATGTCCTGAAAAGTAGGTTGCCATTGCTTTCTGCATTAGACTGGTTGCCAACCAAGGCTATAGAACCCAATCTGTCTTAGTATTTAATCCATAACTGGAGGGAAGAGATGGATTAATACCTTTCCCAAGGGTATTTGTGCGTAAATGAATGCAAGGAATTCAACTGGAATTTGAACTTGGCTCCCCGATTTGATGTTCCGAGTCGATATCTGCTGCACCACCCACACACATTCTAAGTACTGAACGTAATCTAGTACTGAACGTAAATTCATAAAGTCTGGATATAATATATATATATATGGAAACAGGATGGATAAAATGTGGAAGTGACAAGGAAGAACAACCCGTGACATAGTTGATGGATTTGTGGATATAGATACTTGATAACAAGAGAAGGGGTGTTAAAATATACAAGGGATAGTGAGATGTGGAGGGCTATGATCGCCTACGTCGTGAAGGGACATGGCGCATAGAAGAAGATTTTGATTTTCTAAGAGTATCTTAGATGTCTGGTACACCCAGTGAAGATCGAACTCATTACATAGAACAAACTTGCTATCGATAACCCAATGTCGAGATGACCAAAGCGTTGCTTAGATATGACACAAGAACAAAAGAACGGGGCACCCAGTCGGGATCGAACTCATTAATCAGCAGTATTTTTTTTCTGGTGAGGCAAGCATACTAAATATTACACCATGTTGAAGAGTCCAAATTAGAGAATAATTATTGATTCATGAACTGATATTTCTTTAAAGGCTAATCAACATTTTTTTGGGTTATTTATAATTGAAACGTATATTAGGATTGTAAGAATTGTTTTGAGGCTGTAACGATTACCTGATACACGTCTTAATGTTTTAATCCAAATCTAAGAGAGGCGATGGATTTATAGCGTCCCTGATCGTCCGTATTCTGATGAAAAGAGCGAGAAGCAGAATCAGGCCAGAGATAGGACAAGAGGAATGCGGGTTCGTCAAATACACTGAAACAAGGAACGCTATATTAATGATTACGATGCTCTCCAAAAGGGTAATACAAATGAAGAAGGATTTGTACCTATGTTTTAACGATTATGCATACGCGTTCGACAAGATACGCCACAAAGAATTGATGGAGATGCTCAGCAGGCTCGACATATTTGGGAAAGACATTAGGGTAATTAAAACCCTCTACTGGCAGCAAACCTCCTGCATACGGACCGGTAACGAATTCAGCAGACATACAAAGATAGAAAGGGGAGGAAGACAAGGATGTGTCTTTTCACCAGATCTATTCAACTTAATTAATCAGCATAATTAAAAAAAGGCTAATAATATTGAAAATCAGATTAACGAATTCAGCAGATATACAAAAATGGAAAGGGCCATAAGACAAGGATGTGTCTTTTCACCAGATCTATTCAACTTAATTAATCAGCATAATTAAAAAAAGGCTACTACTTTTGAAAATCAGATTAACGAATTCAGCAGATATACAAAGATAGAAAGAGACATAAGACAAGAATGTGTCTTTTCACCAGATCTATTCAACTTAATTAATCAGCATAATTAAAAAAAGGCTACTAATTTTGAAAATCAGATTAACGAATTCAGCAGATATACAAAGATAGAAAGAGGCATAAGACAAGGATGCGTCTTTTCACCAGATCTATTCAACTTAATTAATCAGCATAATTAAAAAATAGGCTACGAATTTTGAAAATCAGATTAACGAATTCAGCAGATATACAAAGATGGAAAGGGGCGGAAGACAAGGATGTGCCTTTTCACCAGATCTATTCAACTTAATTATTCAGCATAATTAGGGTAATTATAGCCCTCTACTGGCAGCAAACTTCCTGCATACGGACAGGAAACGAATTCAGCAGACATACAAAGATAGAAAGGGGCGTAAGACAAGGATGTGTCTTCTCGCCGGACCTACTCAACTTGTACAGCGAGAATATTCTGAGGACATAAGATGATACAGCGCTGATTGCAGACATGGAAAGGAATTTTTATTAAATAAGGATTTTAGGAGGATGCTCCCCAAAAGGGCAATACAAATGAAGAAGGACTTGTACCTGTGCTTTATCGATTATGTGAAGCCTTTCGACAAAATGCGCCACAAAGAATTAATGGAGATGCTCAGCAGCCTCGACATATTTGGGAAATACATAAGAGTAATCAAGAATCTCTACTGGCAAGAAACTGCCTGCATACGAACGGGTATACGAATTCAGCAGATATACACAAATGGAAAGGGCCATGTGTCTTTTCACCAGATCCATTCAACTTAATTAATCAGCATAATTAAAAAAAAGGCTACTAATTTTGAAAATCAGATTAACGAATTCAGCAGATATACAAAGATAGAAAAAGGCATAAGACAAGGATGTCTCTTTCACCAGATCTATTCAACATAATTAATCAGCATAATTAAAAAACGGCTACTAATTTTGAAAATCAGATTAACGAATTCAGCAGATATACAAAGATAGAAAGAGGCATAAGACAAGAATGTGTCTTTTCACCAGATCTATTCTTCAAAATTAGTAGCATAATTAAAAAAGGCTACTAATTTTGAAAATCAGATTAACGAATTCAGCAGATATACAAAAATGGAAAGGGCCATAAGACAAGGATGTGTCTTTTCACCAGATCTATTCAACTTGTACTGCGAGAATATTCTGAAGACCCTAGATGTTATGCAAGGATTTGTCATCCGAGGCTACAATTTGAACAACATAAAACTCGGAAAAGATACAATGTTTACTGCAGTCACCGAAAGGAAAATTTATAATAGTAGAATAATACCAGACGACCTATGCAAGTCGGTTTTTTTAGCACTGTCGAAGAATCCAGGTGCAAACGAGTGCGAACTTCACAGAACTATCAGCTTAATGAGTCACATTAGAAAACTGATTGTCAGAATCCTGATGAATAGAGCAAGAAGCAGAATCAGGCCAGAGATAGGACAGGAACTGTGTGGGTTCGTCAAGGACACAGAAACAAGAAACGCCATATTTATGATTAGGATGCTCTCCGAAAGGGCAACACAAATGAAAAAAGATTTGTACCTATGTTTTATTGATTATGCGAAGGCATTCGACAAAATACGACACAAAGAATTGATGGAGATGCTCAGCAGCCTTGACATTTTTGGGAAAGACATCAGAGTAATCAAGAATCTCTACTGGCATCAAACTACCTGCATACGGACAGGTAACGATTTCAGCAGGTTTACAAAGATAGAAAGAGACGTAAGACAAGGATGTGTCTTTTCACCGGATCTGTTCAAATTGTACAGCGAGAATATTGTGAGGACCCTAGATGCTACGCAAGGATTTGTTATTGGAGGCCACAACTTGAACAATATAAGGTATGCAAATGATACGCTGCTGATAGCAGACACGAAAAGGAAACTACAAGATCCCCTACAGAAGGTAGCTGAAGAGAGTGACAAGAATTGAATGCAAATAAACTGCATGAAAACTGAATGCATGGTCATCAGCAAAAAGAACACGACAAAATGACAAATACAGGAGGATACTAAAATAAAACAGGTACAAAATTTAAAATACCTGGGAAATGTTCTAACGGTAGACGAAAAGTGCAACACAGAAATCCGAAGTCGAAATGGCATGGCGAAAGACGCATTACAGAAGCTGAGTAGAGTATTAAGAAACAGGAAACTTTCACTAACAAAAAAGAGAGTACTGGATTGCAATGTGGTGTCAGTTGTTCAATACGGCAGTGAATGCCGGACAATATCATCAAAGATGAAGAAAAAACTTGAAGCAACTGAAATGTGGTTCTATAGAAGGATGATATGGATATCATCGAACGGGCATATAAGCAATGATGAGGTTTTGGAAATGATGGAATCGAAAAGGAAATTAATATCGAGCATAAGGAAGACAGATCCTGAGACATGCAATGAGGAAGGTGGGCTTGCAGAATCTGATACTAACAGGCCAGACAGAAGAAAAAAGAGACAGGGAGTATCAGGAAGAGACAGCTAAAGTTCCTGGGACATGCAATGAGGAACGGGTGCTTGGAGAAACTGATACTATCAGGCCAAATAGAGGGAAAAAGAGACGGGGGAAAGCGGCGGATAACATATTTGAAGGGCCTGAGCAGGTGGATGATGAAACGAGGGTTGCATGGTGTAACAGGAGAAAGCGTGCAAAGAGACACCAGGAATAGGGAAATGTGGAAAGCCGTGACCGTGTACGGCCTGAAAGGACAGGGCACATAAAAGAAGAAGAAGAAGAAGAAGAAGAAGAAGGGTAGTTGCATGTAAGGGAATATAATGTACCCGATTTAATTCGGAATCGGCGATACAATGTCTTATATTCTTTTATCCATGATACATCCCTGATGACATTACCGATTAATTCCGAGTAGACACATTGACCAGGTTCAATGTTTCTTTATTTCGGTCATCGAACGATTACCGTTGTTTCCACGAGATATGAACGTTAGCATGAGAGTATTGAGGCTTAGTGTAAAAGCAAATAAACAACGCCTCTACTCTCTGTGTCTTCTTCAGGTTAAAAGAAAAGGAAATTCCACTCCTTACGTAAGGAAAAAAATAAAATAAAACAAATTATCTCTGATGATAAATGGGAATCACAAATCAAATGACCTTACATCTCTGCCCAAACCCAGAGCGCAATTTTCTGACTATTTGTTTATATATGTGCGTTGTGGTCCAGTGGATATCGACACGGAACGAGAAATCGGAGAGCCGAGTTCGAATTCCAGTTGAATTCGTTGCAATCATATACGCGAATATATCCTTTGGAAAGGTATTTAGCCGTCTATTCCCTCCAGCCATGGGTCAAATAACAGGACAGATTGCGTTCTATAGCCTTGGTTAGCAACCAGTCTACCGCAGAAAGCAATGTCAACCTACTGCGGGATAATCTTCTGCCCAGTCAGTCATGTCTCTTCCGAGACATGATCGCCCAAAGCGTGTATCACGTATGGCACTTAACTGACTGACTGAATTTAATAGTTGGAATCATGAGTAAGGCTTCTACTGGTCATAAAATGGAGGATCGTTTTTCTATTGTTATGAAGTAATAAACTGATCCCCCACTAATTACTACCTAATAATATAATACATCTCTTATACTTCCAGCTATGAGTCAAATAACAGGACAGATTGGGTTCTATAGCCTTGGTCGGCAACCAGTCTACCGCAGAAAGCAATGTCAACCTACTGCGGGATAATCTTCTGCCCAGTCAGTCATGTCTCTTTCGAGACATGATCGCCCAAGCGTGTATCACGTATAGCACTGAGTGTTTATATATATATATATATATATATATATATATATATATATATATATGTGTGTGTGTGTGTGTGTGCGTATATGTGGATGACTCATATATTATTTTGTCATTACGATTGAGCTCACTAGAGATAAAGATTCTAAAAACAGTTTCCATTTCTGCGAGAAATGCTATTACTCTTCAGGAATGAATTGCGTTCTTTCGGTGACTGGCGTGTGTATACACTGCTTATATACAACACGTTAAAATTCCTTGCTCTGATTCCATGTGCCTATGGCTTAGTGGGGTAGCTACTCCGACTGATACCAAATCGGTCGAGTTTCGGTACCGGCTGGAAGCAAGTGGACATGTCTAACCACACTGAATAGATATGATACAACGAAACAGGCTTGTATGTAGATAACTAACATATATATATATATATATATTATTTTTCATGTATACTCTATTTGAGTGGATATTTTGATTTTTGTATAAGACTACATTTTAATTAGGCTTACGGCCATATCACGTTGATCACCTAAGTTAAGCAACGTTGAGCCTGGTCAGTACTTAGATGGGTGACCGTTTGGGAATACCTGGTGCTATAAGCGTTTAGTGACGGATATGTGTTGTGGTGCAGTAGATATCGGCTCGGAAAGAGAAATCGGTGAGCCGAGTTCGAATTCCAGTTGAATACCCTGCATTCACTTAAGCACTGATACCCTTGGAAAAGGTATTAATCCGTCTCTTCCCTCCAGTTATGGGTTAAGTAACAGGGTAGGACTTGGGGACCCGGCCCTTAAAAACAAATCCCAATGAATCTTGATACTCGAAAAGGAAGATGTATTTTTAAACACAAAACTGATGTAAAAACAACAATAAAATTTTGAAAGAAAAAGGTATTACCAGCAATAAATAAATAAAATTTAGTTGGCAATAAATGACCCACCGAGGTGTTGATATGCCATAAAAACAAAACAACCAACCAACATTTTCATTATCCACCAGCTTCAGATGATCGAGAATTTTTGTTTTGGAAAATATGTATCTTCCGGTAAACCTTCTCAAATATTTAGGCCGGTTGATAATTTAAATATATTGTTTAATTACAGAAATAAACAGACTGTCACCTCAAATACAGTTATCCATTAAAAATAATTTTAAATATATATATATATATATATATATATATATATATATATATATATATATATATAAACGTATGGATGAGCTGTGATGCAGCGAAACAGAACTGTCTGCGGATGACGATAGATAGATAGATAGATAGATAGATAGATAGGTAGATAGGTAGGTAGGTAGATAGATAGATAGATAGATAGATAGATAGATAGATAGATAGATAGATAGATATAGATATTAACGGACTGATAGATAGATAGATAGATAGATAGATAGATAGATAGATAGATAGATAGATATGAACGGTTTTACATAGATAAATAGATAGATAATTTTAAATATATATATATATATATATATATATATATATATATATATATATATATAAACGTATGGATGAGCTGTGATGCAACGAAATAGAACTGTCTGTGGATGACGATAGATAGATAGATAGATAGATAGATAGATATGAACAGACTGAGATAGATAGATAGATAGATAGATAGATAGATAGATAGATAGATAGATAGATAGATAGATAGATATTAACGGACTGATAGATAGATAGATAGATAGATAGATAGATAGATAGATAGATAGATAGATAGATAGATAGATAGATATTAGTGCTGTTCGGTGTCTGTTGTATTTTAAATCAGAACAACAAACATTCATAAAAAACACATCCATCCAATTTTCTAGGAGTAACTTAGACTTGACACAAGGTCGGAAGAATGTTGCTTAGTTATGCAGCAAATTCTCTTTAAGGCATGTCAGATTGAATTAACCACTATAAAATCCGTTCGGACTCACAGATAATCTTTCGTCTATTATAATTGAAATGCACCGTAACCTTTACCGTTGATTTTGTTATCCATTTCTCAATGTTCCCAAGTACTTTCAATCTCTTTCTGAGATCATCTTCAGGAGTGTAAGTTGTGGTAACAAAAAACAACCGCTAAACTGTGTTACTAAAAATTACTGTAAATTTTTCTTTTTGCTTCATGTGAAACACTTGATAGATTGCTTAGCGTTCATTGTTTTCATTTTATTTTATTTTAATTTTTTTGTTGGAGATACATTCTCCCAAATGAAATTCGAATTAATATATGTTGGTTTTACCTTATATATCACTTCGTAGGCGGGAGTTATTAAAGATAAATAAGTTAGTATTACTGTAATAACATATAATTAATTTTAACTTTTTTTTCTAGGGTCAGCGGGAGTTATACTAGTAAGATTGATATTCATTTTTATTTTTAAAATCCTGTCAGTAGTTAATTGTGCTTCTGATTGCAATATAAGAGTTTGATATTGATATGTCCCGAAAACGGATATATATATATATATATATATATATATATATATATATATATATATCATTCCAGGTAGTTAAGTGGTTTCGGCAACTGTAACCGGGTAGAGCAATTTAGTTAGTAGACGTAATGTACGGTACTAGTCTCATGTAGTATCTGGAGACGTAGGCGTAGTCAATAGACGTAGACCAATAGTCGTAGACCTCTAGACGTAGATCTCTAGTCGAAGACCTGTAGACTTCTAGTGTTAGATCTCTAGCAAAAGCTTTGTAGATCTCTATATCTCTGGACCGCCTCGCTTTAGTCTATATCTATGGCTGACACCAGCCAATCATATTCCAGTGAGGGGTAACCAAAGTGTGTACATATTCATTAACTATTCATTACATCAGACATATTTAGGGTTTTTTGTAGAAGTAACATATTCTGTTTGATGCGTGTTGAGGTTTTTGATATTTCGTCTGATATTTTCATATTATATATAATTATATTAAACTAGCAGTATAGCCCGGTGTTGCTCGGTGTAATGAAAGCTTTAAAACTAATCCATGGTCCTGGAGCTCAGACTCTTTAGACGTTGGCACAAAAGACTAAAAAGCAATATTTTTTTCCAGTTAAAGCGGAACCGTAGTCTGAAAGAAAAATGAATGGATGCAAGTCAAATGTTGATTTCCTGGTATCGATATCAAATAGGTTTTTTTCGTCGTAAACTGAATTTTGAAGGCTAAATAAGTCCTCTGAGAAAATGGTATCATGGCTGAGACTAAGAGCTACAATTATACCTACTTAGAGCCAAACCTGAAGCAAAACTAAAATTAAAGGGCTGAAAAAATACAGACATGCATGCAGATAAACAGACACACACACAAACATCTTGCCTTTTATATATATTATCGATTTTCTGCACTATTGTAAGAACTGAAACCTTGAATCTTCTGAATATCGTTTCTTATGTCTTTGACTATGAGTGTATCAAATTTGATTAAAATTGGACCACTCCTTCTATAACCCGATTTTTTCGATTTTCGATATTTATCGGGGATACCTCGACACAAAACCTAGCTAAGAACACTTGCAGACGCTTATAGTACAACTGTGTAAACTTTCAAGGAAACCGGTGCAGCTGTTTCGGAGTCTATAGGTAACGGACACACACACAGACAGACACACACACAAAGTTCCATTTATAAATAAGTTTAGATAAAATTATTCAAAAATATCATCACCTTCTATTGCAGCCTAAGATGAAAGTTAAGTTTGAAGTTAAAGAATATATTTTCTTTTTTTTTAAAGAAATATCTGGGAATCTTTGTTCTCAAAGTATTTATGGAATTAAAAAATATACATATCCCTTTTGACCACGCTGTTGAATAAAGGCTTTGTTTCAAATTTCATAAAAGATCACCGAGTACGACAAAAAAAAAAAATGAAGAAATATGAAGAGGAGACCAGTTAAAAATTTAGGAATGAAACCGCCATGATTCACCTATGTCGAAAAATAAATTATAATATTTGCAAATACATTGATTTTTGAATTTGGGTTCAAAGAAAGTGAAACTAGAATACGGCTGATATCATCCAGATAACAACATTATCACCGTTTGTTTGAAAAATAGAGGGGTATATTTATATTTGCCAAGTAAATAAAATCAAATAACTATTGAAAAAACATCCATGTTTCTGTGTTAATACAATCAGTTTGGATTAGTGTTAATACAGTGTTCCAAAAGTCACCGGTGATATTTTATTTATTTTATAAATATTTAAAGTAATCAGACTTATAATTTTTCTTAGAAATTTAAAAAGATGAATGCTTGAAATTGTATTATGAATAAGTTCAGAACTCAACAACGAAGGGAAATTGTACGACTATGTTTCGAAAATCAACATTCAATTGAATTGACGCAGAGGGCATACCAACGTGAATTCAGTGGGAGACGTCATTAGTCGACATTCATCACCAGTCGCTTATTTGCGTTACTGAGTGCGCATCAACATTAGATATTATAATGGTATTTTTGGATGCTACTGGCAAAAGACCTGTCTGGAGAGAGCGCTTGGAGATTTTTCCCGCAGAAGATTAGATTGCAAGTTCTTTCTGCGAAATTTTTATAAACGATTTTATTCTGCTAGTAACCATCACCAAGTTTGCTTTCATTTCAGAAATTTTTTTCTCCTAGATCGGTTGCCACCCAAGATAATATAACCCAATCTGTTCTGCTATTAACAATATCCAAACTGATTTTGAATTCAGAATTTCTTTCTCCTAGACTAGTTGCTACCCAAGGCTTTGTAACCCAGTCTGTCCTACTATTTAAAATCTCCAAGCTGTATTTGAATTCACAGCTTGCTACTTCTAGACTGGTTGCCACCCAAGGCTACAAAATCAGGATTACAACTATTATATTCAGTCAGTTAGTTACGTGCCATACGTGATACACGCTTTGGGCGATCATGTCTCGAAAGAGACATGACTGACTGGGCAGAAGATTATCCCGCTGTAGGTTGCCATTGCTTTCTGCGGTAGACTGGTTGCTAGCCAAGGCAATATAACCCAATCTGTCCTGTTATTTGACTCATAGTTAGAGGGAGAAGAAATGCATTATATTATTACGTATTAATTAGCGGGGTATCAGTTTATTACTTTATAATAATTGAAGACCGATCCCCCACTTTATGACCAGTAGAAGCCTTTATCATGATTCCAGCTGTTATATTCAGTCAGTCAATTAAGTGCCAAAAGTGATACAGGTTTTGGGCGATCATCTCTGGGCAGAAGATTATCCCGCAGTAGGTTGCCATTGCTTTCTGCGGTAGAATGGTTGCCAGCCAAGGCTATAGAACCCAATCTGTCCTGTTACTTGACTCATAGCTAGTGAGGGAAGAGATGTATTATATGATTACGTAGTAATTAGTGGGGGATCAGTTGGTCACTTGATAACAATAGAAAACTGATCCCCCACTTTATGACCAGTAAATGCTTTAATCATGATTCCAACTATCATTTTCAGTCAGTCAGTTAAGTGCCATACGTGAAATACTCTTTAAGCGTTCATCTCTCGAGAAAGACATGACTGACTGGGCAGAAGATTATCTCGCAGTAGGTTGCCATTGCTTTCTGCGGTAGGCTGGTTGCCAGCCAAGGCTATAGAACCCAATCTGTCCTGTTATTTGACTCACAGCTAGAGGGAGAAGAGATGCATTATATTATTACGTACTAATTAGTGGGTGATCAGTTTATTACTTCATAACAATAGAAAACGATCCCCAGTTTTATCGGCAAAATGTTTATATTATCACGAAGAGGATAGATCAAATTATTTTTTAATTATTTTTAAAAAATATTTTGGTAGAATATCTTTTTTTGGTCTTAAGTCAGTACGAGGCCTAAATTGACGCATAGTTTATTACGTAAAAAAACGCAATCTTACGCAATGCACTTTTTTGACCGTGAAAGACATTAATTAGGAAATTCTTACAAAAATCAAATAATGGTTGAATTTTGATGATAATTTTCGGACTTATTCATAATTGACTGTAATCAGTTTTGAAATAATTATTTTTAGAAAATATTGGTAAAAATATTTTTTTATATATTTTACCCACTACTAATTAATTTCCAGAAATGTCTGAAAATTTGTCTGAATAAACTTAATATAATTAAATTCAGAAGTTATTGGCGAATGCTAATCAACTGTCTTTTTTTTCTTCAATATTGGCTTTCTTTCTAAAAAGTAGGTCCGAATTACGAAAAATGCTGTAACTATGCCAATTTTTATTTGGATAAACTTTTAATTGCTTTTATGAACAATGTAAATTAAGCATATCATAGTTTTGAAAAGAAAAAAAAATCAATGAATAATGAATTTTTACAAGAATTATTTTCATGTTTTAGTTCTTTTTTCATAATAATATATAAAGTTTCAATAATATTTTAAAATTTTTCCTCAATTGTGTTGGCTAGGGTATACAATCAAAGCATGAAGACTACATTTACTAATCGAAAATTAAAAAGCTTAACACAAATGATTTAGCCATTGGATTTTTAAAACAATTAAAATATTTTAAATGCGTACATTTTCATTACCCGTATCTTATTTGTACGAGTGGCCGTATGTGATATTTATAATTGAAAGATCATGTGATTCAAGGGTTGTCCTCTCTTAAATGAAGAAATTAAAATTTATACCAAAGTCGTTATCCATACTTGTCTTTTTTTGGCCTGCTACTGTAAAACATATCAGTTATCACCTCTTGGTAAGGAGTTGACAGATGTGATGATAAGGATACCGTAATTATAATCGAGAAACGCTTTTTTGGAAATGTTTTAGCCAGTAAGCAAGTAATTCTTGTTTCAAATTAACTTAAAGTAAGTTTAAATAATGAAAATATTTTTAAACCTAAATTTTTTAAATTCCAATCAATATAATTTCGGTTTGAAATACACCAGGGTATTTTGCTTGCTGTAATTAGTAAATATAATCACTTGGTTTTCAATTAAAGCTAGAATTAAAGCGTTAAGAAAACATTTTTTTAAAATTCAATTTAAATTGAGGTATCGAAAATTTGTGAAAGTACGTAACAAAAACAGATATTGAGATAGAAATACGATTAGTAAGAAATATAGATATACAAGTCTTTGAAGTGAAGCCCTGTTTGAAATAGATTATCCCTGTAATAATATTCTAGCTGAGTGGATATCAGAATTACTATGCCTACTGACGCGGTATTCTCTGTGTAACTTCGGTATCGTTCGGTAATTTACGGATCAGTCCCGATGTCTCTCACGGGTCTCTACGGGTCTCTCTATGGTAGGAGTATATATATACTCAAGTCGAGTCCATGATCATAGAAAAAGGGGAGGTCCCACAACAATATGGTTTTATTGTTTATAAATGGTTATAAATGTTTATATAGTTTATAAATGGTTACGTAGTTTATAAAAAAAATTATCGTTTATAAATGGTTTTATGGTTTAGAAATAGTCACTAATGTTTTATAAATCCCAGAAATCTATGCACTAATGTCCTCAAGGACACATGTGCAAGTGGTTATAGGCGCTATTTATTTCTGAGTTCAATGCCTGGCTACAGCAGTGGTGAACAAATAACTTAAAGAGTTGTGTTAAAGGGAGATAATAACATGGTATCACACAAGGAATGAGAATGACACACCCCATTGATCGAAATAAAAGGTTCAGTTCAAAATTATTGCACCTGAAGACGCTCGGAAAGTACAACGGCCGATTTGTATACATGGCAATAATGATGATGGCAATTGTTCGGATAGTGTTGATAATGTATTTTTTAAAAATATTTTGCTCAGTTTATGGAGTTTGAGTTTGAGTTTTGTTTAACGGCATATCAACACCTCTGTGGGTTATTTAATGCCAAAAAGGTGGGGGTTTAAGCTATTTTTTAATGTTCAGTTATAGTGTGAGGGTTGATTTAGAATGAATTTTTTTTGTTTTTATTCTTTTTTATTTTTGAAAACTGAAAATGACTTTTAGTTTGATCTATCCTTTTAATGATAATGTAAGTATTTTGTCGATAAAACTGGGGATAGTTTTTCTATTGTTATGAAGTAATAAACTGATCACCCACTAATTAGTACGTAATAATATAATGCATCTCTAGCTATGAGTCAAATAACAGGACAGATTGGGTTCTATAGCCTTGGCTGGCAACCAGCCTACCACAGAAAGCAATGGCAACCTACTGCGAGTCGGTCATGTCTTTCTCGAGACATGATCGCCCAAAGAGTGTTTCACGTATGGCACTTAACTCACTGACTGAAAATAATAGTTGGAATCATGATTAAAGCATCTACTGGTCATAAAGTGGGGGATCAGTTTTCTATTGTTATCAAGTGATCAACTGATCCCCCACTAATTACTACGTAATCATATAATACATCTCTTCACATTTTGCCGATAAAACTGGGGATCGTTTTACTATTGTTATGAAGTAATAAACTGATCCCCCATTAATTACTACGTGATAATATAATGTAACTGTTCACCTTCTAGCTATGAGTCAAATAACAAGACTGATAACAGGACAGATTGGGTTCTATAGCATTTGCTGGCAACCAATCAGTCAGTCATGTCTCTTTCGAGACATGATCGCCCAAAGTGTGTATCACGTATGGCACTTGATTGACTGCCTGACTGAAATGCAGTAAAGGCTGAATAATCTGCTCACATTTCTAGTTTTGTATTAAAAAATGTTTTGATGAGAATAATTATTTTTTCTTTCAAAAATGTGTTATGGTAATAATTTTTAAAAAGATAAATTAATCAACCGTGGATGATGCAAAAAACTAATATGAGATAAAAAGAAATTTTACAACGAATCATGTGATAACATTTCAAAAACAATGGACTTCAAAATGAGTTTGAGTTTGAGTTTTGTTTAACGGCATATCAACACCTCTGTGGGTTATTTAATGCCAAAAAGGTGGGGCTTTAAGGTATTCTTTTTTAATGTTCGTTTATAGTACGAAGTTGATTTAGTCAGATTTTGAGTTTGAGTTTGAGTTTTGTTTAACGGCATATCAACACCTCTGTGGGTTATTTAATGCCAAAAAGGTGGGTGTTTAAGGTATTCTTTTTTAATGTTCGGTTATAGTAAGAAGTTGATTTAGTCAGATTTTGAGTTTAAGTTTGAGTTTTGGTTAACGGCATATCAACACCTCTGTGGGTTATTTAATGCCAAAAAGGTGGGGCTTTCAGGTATTCTTCTTTAATGTTCGGTTATAGTAAGAAGTTGATTTAGTCAGATTTTGAGTTTGAGTTTGAGTTTTGGTTAACGGCATATCAACACCTCTGTGGGTTATTTAATGCCAAAAAAGGTGGGGCTTTAAGGTATTCCTTTTTAATATTCGGTTATAGTAAGAAGTTGATTTAGTCAGATTTTGAGTTTGAGTTTTGTTTAACGGCATATCAACACCTCTGTGGGTTATTTAATGCCAAAAAGGTGGGGTTTTAAGGTATTCTTTTAAATATTCGATTATAGTGAGAAGGTTGATTTCGTTAGATTTTATTGAATTTTTTTGTTTTTATTCTTTTTTATTTTCGAAGACAGAAAATGCCTTCTAGTTTTTTATCCAAAACTATTTTGCTGAGAATTTTGTTTTTCAAAAATGTGTCATGGCAATAAATTCTTCTTCAAAAAATTATTGTTGGTAATATTTTTCCTTCCAAAATGTTTATTCTTCTATAAAAGTCTATTTTATGAATACATTTTATTATTATTTATTATTATTTTTTTTATTTATATTATTTTTATATTTTATTTCTTAGTGTGTTGACCGCAGTTTGAGAGTTAACTATTTGCCCATAGCTGTGACCCTAACAGGTGCTACCACTCCGTGTTAGGATGGATCTGCGAACAACAGCAATTAAGAGGTGGTTCCATGCTCCTCACAACATTCCAATCAGAGGCCTTGCTGCCGGATGCAGTTAATTGTCATGCCCAGGACACTTAGTTTATGTAATATATCTTCCTAGATATTTAACATCTTATATCAGGTCGGTGCAAATGTTTTTTGCAGATTTAAAATTTCATCTTGAAAATGAAAATGTGTGTTTTTGAAAATCTTTATTCATAATAATTATGACCTTTGTTCTCTATAAGTTGATTCCATCGGTCAACGAGCTTATAAATGCCTTGCTTGTAAAATTCGTTAGGTTTTGATATGAAATATGAATCTCACTCATGTTCAATCTCCTCTCGTGATGTTAACCTAAGGCCATCTAAACGGTCTTGTAATCCTCGAAATAAGTGATAATCCTAGGGGGGTTGGTCAGAAGAATATGCAGGATGAGGAAAGATGGCACTTCTCATCACCTGTGGCGAGCCTACCCCAAAATGGTGACTGAAGGTGTCGTGAAAGCAAAGATTCACAACAAGAAACACGCTGTCGCAGGTTCTCTGAAGACAGTTCGTGCGAGACCCATTATCCGAATATTGAAATCTTTCCCTTATTTTCAGTTGGCGTGACGCAGTTGCATAGGATACATTAAATTGGTGCGCAAGTTCTCTTGAGGTTACCGCAGATCTCTGAGTAACAGTGGCATTCAATACATCCGAATCAAGTTTTTTGGGGCGACCACCTCTAGCCTCATCTTTCAAGCTGAAATTTCCTTTTCGAAATCGGGAAAACCACCACCTACAACTTCTTTCTTTCACTGCATTAATTCCATAAGCATTCTGAATAGATCGTGCTGCTGCATTTGCATTGGAACCACTGTGAAACTTATAGAGTAGAGCATGCCCAATGTCTTCTTTAGATGGAAAGAACATGGGTGAGAATATTGCAAAGAAATACGTATAATGCTTGAAAGAAAAAGTTATAAATTAATCCTGGTGATATGTTTAGTAATAACATGTTAAGTAATAACAATATGCATAAAAATGAATTAGAATGATTTAAAAAGCTCATTTTACAAACTGGTAAAAATTTTTGCACCGACCTGATATATTAATTAATTAAATTAATTAATTTAGTTCCTCTTTGCAGGCTTAATTATTAATTAATTATTAAATAAAAATAAATCAGATATTGTCTATTTAAGAAATAATAATATCACTTTTAAAAGCGCGTCATCACTTTTGGGATACCCAGGATCTGGAACTTAGAATTGCTGATAATTTAATTGGTATCGGAAAAATTATTGAAAAATTCCAGATGATATTGCTCTCAATATGAGTTTATTGACGAGGATATTCGTATTTGCATTCAGTTTAGAAGAAAATGTAACGGAAGAATTACAATCTCCAAGAATTTAAATGTAAAGTCAATAGTCATCTTCTATTTCGCTGACTCTCATCTTCTCTCTCTCTCCTGCTTTTTTTCCGTTCACTCTCATCGTTATTCGCATCCTTCTCTTGCCCTCTTTCTGATACCACCTAACTTGTTACTCTTTCTCCTAACTTTCCTCCTATGTAGCCCCCTGAACACCAGTGGCAGTAAACTGCATTGCTTTGGGCAATGCGATTATAAAAAAAAATTATGCAGTATTATATTGTGGATAAAAAGTGGGGGATTAATTCTACATTACAATCAATATATAAACTGATCCCTCACTTCATAGTCACAGTCATACTTCTCATACGCACTTCCTGACACCCATTATAACCTGTCACTCCTTCTCATAACTATCCTTCTACGTAACCCCGTGCGCACCAGTGGCAGTTAAATGCCTTGCTTGGGGCGATATGATTATAAAAAAAAAATTCTGTAGTATTATAATGTGAATATAATGTGAGGGATTAATTCTACATTACAATCAATATATAAACTGATCCCTCACTTCATAGCCACAATCATCCTTCTCATACGCACTTCCTGACACCCCTATAACCTGTCACTCTTTCTCATAACTATCCTTCTATGTAACCCCGTGCGCACCAGTGGCATTAAACTACCTTGTTTGGGGCGACATGATTATAAAAAAATTCTGTAGTATTATAATGTGAATATAAAGTGGGGGATTAATTCTACATTACAATCAGTATATAAACTGATCCCTAACTTCATAGCCACAATCATCCTTCTCATACGCACTTCCTGACACCCCTATAACCTGTTACTCTTTCTCATAACTATCCTTCTATGTAACCCCGTGCGCACCAGTGGCATTAAACTACCTTGTTTGGGGCGACATGATTATAAAAAAATTCTGTAGTATTATAATGTGAATATAAAGTGGGGGATTAATTCTACATTACAATCAATATATAAACTGATCCCTCACTTCATAGCCACAATCATCCTTCTCATACGCACTTCCTGACACCCCTATAACCTGTCACTCTTTCTCATAACTATCCTTCTATGTAACCCCGTGCGCACCAGTGGCATTAAACTACCTTGTTTGGGGCGACATGATTATAAAAAAATTCTGTAGTATTATAATGTGAATATAAAGTGGGGGATTAATTCTACATTACAATCAGTATATAAACTGATCCCTCACTTCATAGCCACAATCATCCTTCTCATACGCACTTCCTGACACCCCTATAACCTGTCACTCTTTCTCATAACTATCCTTCTATGTAACCCCGTGCGCACCAGTGGCATTAAACTACCTTGTTTGGGGCGACATGATTATAAAAAAATTCTGTAGTATTATAATGTGAATATAAAGTGGGGGATTAATTCTACATTACAATCAGTATATAAACTGATCCCTCACTTCATAGCCACAATCATCCTTCTCATACGCACTTCCTGACACCCCTATAACCTGTCACTCTTTCTCATAACTATCCTTCTATGTAACCCCGTGCGCACCAGTGGCATTAAACTACCTTGTTTGGGGCGACATGATTATAAAAAAATTCTGTAGTATTATAATGTGAATATAAAGTGGGGGATTAATTCTACATTACAATCAATATATAAACTGATCCCTCACTTCATAGCCACAATCATCCTTCTCATACGCACTTCCTGACACCCCTATAACCTGTCACTCTTTCTCATAACTATCCTTCTATGTAACCCCGTGCGCACCAGTGGCATTAAACTACCTTGTTTGGGGCGACATGATTATTTAAAAAATCTGTAGTATTATAATGTGACTATAAAGTGGGGGATTAATTCTATATTACAATCAATATATAAACTGATCCCTCACTTCACAGCCACAGTCATCTTTTTCCAACCCACTTCCTGACACCCATTATAACCTGTCACTCTTTCTCATAACTTTCCTCCTATGTAAACACCTGCGCACCAGTGGCATTAAACTACCTTGCTTGGGGCGATATGATTATAAAAAAAAATTGCTGAAACACAAGATGATATATGTTAGCAATAGTCAAGACATGAACGAATGGTAGACTTATAAATATGTTCGATAGATTCTAGCGGGCAATTATCTAACTCGACAAGACTTCTAAAATAGTTTATCTTTATACCAAGGACTATCCATAGAAAAACGCACAAGGAAGAAACGTTACGGCACTTAAAAATCGACAGAGGCAGATATTCGCTGTCAAGCCCTATATATTTGGAGATTCATCTTTGGATTTATAGACAACTAGCATCATAGCCCAGCGTTGCCTGTGCAACTCAGAACATTTTATTTAAAAATATTTCTTTTGTTTCAAAAATCATGGGAAAAATATTCACAATTTTTGTTGGCCAAAATGAATTTTTAATGCGTCGGAATAAAAATTAAATATAAAGGCTCATTTTTAAAAGATTTCTTTCAATAAAAAATATTTTAGTCGCGTTTGACATATGTGATCTGATTTCTGTGACGTAATTTAGCAACCATCTTAGATGTTAGATGTTTTACGGAGCAAATGTAAACAATCTGCTCCATTGGCCAAAAAGTGCAAAAGGAAAAATTGCTGAACAAAAGTATGTGTAGGCCTGGCTTCCCTGGATATATGTGTCTTTTGAAAGTTTGAATGGCGTAGCTTTAAAAAATGTAGGCATGCATAGGGAACAGTCACACACAGACTCACAGATTGCTTTTTATATATAGATAGATTAGCAGAAGTACTAGATGATATTTCGTAGCAATAGGTGAATGGTAGACATATAAATAGGTAAGATAAATTCTGACAGTGAAAATTGTCTAGCTCGAGAATATAAAAGAGTTTATCTTCAGATCAGGGACAATCCATAGAAAAGACACATAAAAGCTACGTTATAGCGCCAGAAAATTGACTGAAGCAGAGATGTGAGGTCAAGACTAAAAATATTGCAGATTATTCTTCGGAATTCTTGATGCAATGGAATATACATACAACTTGGTTCCCCGTCACTGGAATATGATTAACTGGTGTCAGCCATAAATACAGACGAAGGCAAGGACGTCTAGACAGAAAGTGATCTAGACATCATTCCACCAGAGGTCTATTGGTCTACGTCCATAGATCTACTACAACTACTGACTACGCATATATCCCAGGATACTGCATACGACGATTACGTCTACTTACTAGATTGACCAATCCAGTTACATGTGTCTAAACCACTTAACTACCTCATATTGATACATATATATTCCTTTTCGGGACATATCACTTCTCTAAATATTTCGTAGTAGCAGCAGAGGATATGTGGTAGCAATAGAAAAGGCATGGATGAATGGTAGACATATGTATCATACCAAGGGCTATACTTTTAAAATAACTTGCCAAACATTTTCACGATAATCTAGTATATTTGGAGTTTCAAAACAATTCTTCAACCAAAACGTAAGCAGTATTAATTTATAATTAACTAGCAGTATAGCCCGGCGTTGCTCGGGTGTAATGAAAACTTTAAACCTAATCCATGGTACTGGAGCTCACACTGTTTAGACGTTGGCACGAAAAACTAAAAATCAATAGTTGTTTCCAGTTAAAGCGAAACCGTAGACTGAAAGAAAAATCAATGGATGTAAGTCAAATTTTGATTTCCTGCTATCGATATCAAATAGGTTTTTTCGTCGTAAACTGAATTTTGAAGGCTAAATAAGTCTTCTGAGTAAATGGTATCATGGCTGAGACTAAGAACTACAATTATACCTACTTAGAGCCAAACCCGAAGAAAAAACTAAAATAAAAGGGCTGAAAAAATACAGACATACAGGCAGATAAACCGACACACACACAAACATATTGCATTATATATATATATATATATATATATATTATCGATTTTCTGCACTATTGTAAGAACTGAAACCTTGAAACTTCTGAATATCGTTTCTTATGTCTTTGTCTATGGGTGTATCAAATTTGATTAAAATCGGACCACTCCTTCTATAACCCAATTTTTCGATTATCGATTTTCAATATTTATCGGTGGTAACTCGACACAAAACTGAGCTAAGAACACTCGCAGAGGCTTATAGTACAACTGTGTAAATTTTCAAGAAAATCGGTTCAGCCGTTTCGAAGTTTAAATTTAACGGACACACACACAGAAAAAGTTCCATTTATAAATAAGTTTAGATAAAGAGTCAGCGGTAAGTAAGAAAGATTCATGTCCTTTCCAAAAGAAAGTCATGCCTATGAGTATGCAACAGACTAAGCGTGGATTTGAACTTGGATCATCGTTTTCAGTCTCCGTTAGGATAACTCTAGCGACCTCCGTGCTTATTGTTTTAAAATGGCATGAATTTGATATTATCTCTTTAGCCTATCATCTGATTGTTTTCCTATTTTGTCCCATAATACTCTGATGTGCGTTGTAGTGAAGTGGATGCCGACTCGAAACGACAAATCGGGGTGGCGAGTTTGAATTGAAGTTAAATTCCTTGCATTCACTTTCGCACAAATACACTTGGTAAAGGTAACAGTCGGTCTCTTCCCTCCAGTTATGGATTTAATAATAGGGCAGATTGGGTTTGGCAACCAGTCTACCGGAGAAAGCAACGACAACCTACTGTAGGATAATCTTCTGTCCAGTCAGTCATGTCTCTTTCGAGACATGATCGTCCGAAGTGAGTATCTTGTATGGCACTTAACTGACTGAATACCCCTTTTCTGTTTACACTTTGCCTGGTATTCTGTTTTCCTATGGATCTGAGATATATCTCGTCATAAAAATCCCAAAACAGTTTCTTAATTCGTTCTATATTGGATTTGCGTAATGATTTCATTTTTATCATTGATTTCCTTGCAAAATCTCTCGTCAGTTGCTGCTTACGCTTTATACAATTTTTTGATATTTGCAATGTCCATCATGATTTCTATGCAAAAATATATGGCCTTTTTATAGGTCGTCGTCTTTAGGAAGACGATTTATTTTATTTTATTTTATTTATTTTGTTTTTTATTTTTAGTTATTTATTTATTTATTTATTTTTTATGCTGCCGTTATTGATGATTCTGTTTCTACTTTTATTCTTATATTTATTTATTTTTTTCAAATCTGGAATTCTTTTATGCCAACCCATTCTATATTTTTATGTTCTGCTTCTTTCATTTCTCGCATCTCGTTTTTGTATTTTCTATAGCATTTTAAACCCTCCACTGAGACTTTCATTATTTTATATATAACGGCGCAGACCTCGTATATCTATGCATTCTCCTTGGTTTAGTAGCATGTTTTTTCTCCCTTTATGTTTTAAATGTATCACTTAGTTGTCATAAGAATGAGGTCGTCGTAAGGGCATCAGAATTGGTTTCCTTGTTTGTTTCTTTCGCACAAATACACTTGGTAAAGGTAATAAACGGTCTCTTCCCTCCAGTTATGGATTTAATAATAGGGCAGATTGGGTTCGGCAACCAGTCTACCGGAGAAAGCAATGGCAACCTACTGCAGGATAATCTTCTGTCCAGTCAGTCATGTCTTTTTCGAGACATGATCATGATCATTTATGCCAACCCATTCTATATTTTTATGTTCTGCTTCTTTCATTTCTCACATCTCGTTTTTGTATTTTCTATAGCATTTTAAGCCCTCCACTGAGACTTTCATTATTTTATATATAACGGCGCAGACCTCGTATATCTATGCATTCTCCTTGGTTTAGTAGCATGTTTTTTTCTCCTTTTATGTTTTTGTTGGGACGCCTATTCGACTAAAATGGACTATTCCATTACTATGTAAAGTAATGGTGGCATCTACGTAGGGGAGTGTGCCGAGCAGCCGATGGACAAATCAGTCGTAGACTTCCGGTGACGACCCGGAAGTACCCATTGCTCATACTACGTCTTACGACGGTTGAGACGATTAACCTTTATTCTTTTATTGGATACTAATAACCTTTGTAAATACTATTTTCACGGAATACAACAATTAACCTATTCCTGTTGTTGAGTTATTTATTCTTACTCACGACATAACATGTTTAAAATGTATCACTTAGTTGTTATAAGAAAGAGGTCGTCGTAACGGCATCATAATTGTTTCGTTGTTTGTTCATCTGTAACTTTGGTTCCATCGTTTGTTAAGTAGAGGCCGCCATCGCACAATTGAGATTGTAACAATAGATTCATTCTTTTGATTATATCCCTGTTATTAAATGTGATCGTATTTGTACCGATTTTATATTAAATTGTATTTTTCCGGTAATTATTTTGTGTGTCGCTGTGTCATTCATATATGAGATGTTCTAAACCTCTTTTCCCATTTAATTGATGTTTTTTATTAATTGTTATATAATATATGTCCTGCTGTCAGAGAATTCTGGGTAATTTACTCTCAGAAATAGATGAGATTTAAAGCAACAGAATTGTTATTCTACAGAAGGATGTTGAGAATATCATAGAATAAACATGCGGAAGTTTCAATGAAAATTCATATAAACCGAACACTTGCACTTATAAGCGATTAGGATTTTTGTCCCAAACGTTCGTAAACACATGCGAAATGGGTCTATCTGGTTCAGCACAATCGAGAGAAGCGATGGGTTCAAAAAAGGCAAGAGACACTGTCGGTTCCAAAACAAGATCGATTCGGCAAGAAAGTCATGCTGTGCGTTTGGTGTAACTTTGAAGGAATCGTGCATTTTGAGTTGGTTGCGAATGGTCGTGCCATCAGTGCCGAACTTTACTGTCAGCAACTTGAGCGGGTCTACGAAAAGTTGAAGCAAATGTACCCGGCTCTGATCAACCGAAAGCGCGCTTTGATGCAGTAGGACAATGCCAAGTCACACATCTGCCTAATAATATCATACATCTCTTATACTTCTAGCTATGATTCAAGTAACAGGACAGATTGGGTTCTATAACCTTGGTCGGCAACCAGTATACCGCAGAAAGCAATGGCAACCTACTACGGGATAATCTTCTGCGCAGTCAGTCATATCTCTTTCGAGACATGATCGCCCAAGCGTGTATCACGTATGGCACTTAACTGACTGATTAATCCATGAGGATTTGGCATTTTGGGCTGCCCTTTTTACTGATGACCATTCATTCAGTTTTCGTGCAATTTATTTCTAGTCCTTTCTTGTTACTTTTCCTGCTAATAAGAGGTCCTTCTGTAAGAGGTCCTGTAGTTTCCTTTGTGTGTCTGCTACCAGCACTGTATCATCTGCGTACCTAAGGTTGTTTAAATTGTGGCCTCCGATTATGACTCCAGGCATAACTTCTAGGGTCCTCAAAATATTCTCGCTGTACAAGTTGAACAGGTCCGGTGAAAAGACACATCTTTGTCTTACACCCCTTTCTATCTTTGTATATCTACTCAATTCATTACCTGTCCGTATGCAAGCGGTTTGCTGCCAGTAAAGATTCTTGATTACTCTCAAGTCTTTTCCAAATATGTCCAGGCTGCCGAGCATCTCCATCAGTTCTTTGTGGTGTATTTTGTCAAACGCCTTCGCATAATCAATAAAGCACAGGTCTAAGTTCTTCTTTATTTGTATTAACTGGAGAGAAGAGACCTATTAATACTTTTCCCAGGGGTATTTGTGCGTAAGTGAATGCAACAAATTCAACTGGAATTCGAACTCGGAGCACTCCTATGCATTATCTGTAAATTATTAAGGATCTGTATAATCTTAAAAGTAAATTCAATCTATATTTATCTATATCTTTCGTATTTTCAGAAAGAAAAATTTAAAATATATGGAAAACCTAAAGAGAACATAGATATTTGAAAATTTAACACTCATTCGTTGTACCGAAGACGAAAAAAAGAAAGCAAAACCACGTGTAAACTCTAATTAATCTTATTTAATGTTTGATATTATCAATAATGAAGTAAGCGTGTTTTACATTTTTCATTTCTTTGTTTCTGATATTAACAAAAGTTAGGTTATGTAATGTATAATAACAATTCTTATTGGGAAAAACGACCATGAATTAATAGATGGGTAGACAATCACCCGTTTTAGAAGTTAATGAAGGAAAGCGAGAGAAAAGGACTAAACCTCAATTGCAATAAAACAGAATATAGAGTATTTAGTCAAATGAAAACTCCTGTACGCAAATTACAAAGCTGGAAAAGAATATAAAATTACAATTATAAAAAATTTAAATATCTAAGAAGATATTTAAATTTAAATGATTACTCCAGCCACAAGATTAGCAACTAAGTCCCACCCTTTTATTGTGAAACCAATAAATTGTAAACGAAAATTCTACTCCATCAGAAGACGGAAATTGCGACGCAGAGATCCGAAGGCGAATTGGCATGGTCACCAGTAAATAGAGCAGCCCAAACTGCCAAATACAGGTGGGGGATTCTAAAATCAAGCAGGTCCAAAAATTCAAATACCTGCGAAGTGTTATATCAGAAGACGGAATGTGCGACACTGAGATCCGAAGGGGAATTGGCATGGCTACGGAAGCATTTCAGAAGTTGAGCAAAGTATTAAGAAACAGGACAATTTCGCTAGAGACAAAGAAGAGAGTACTGGATTGCTATGTGATGTCAGTTCTTCAATATGGCAGTGAATGCTGGACAATATCATCAAAGATGAAGGTAAAACTTGAAGCAACTTACATGTGGGTCTACAGAAGCATACTGGATATAAAGTGGGGGATCAATTCCATATTACAAACAATATATAAACTGACCCCTCATTTTGTGGTCACAGCTGTTTTTATACATTTATATTCCTAAGATCCAAAAGCACAAGGATGCATTCCAGAAGTTGAGCAAAGTATTAAGAAACAGGACAATTTCGCTAGAAACAAAGAAGAGAGTACTGGATTGCTATGTGATGTCAGTTCTTCAATATAGCAGTGAATGCTGGACAATATCATAAAAGATGAAGGAAAAACTTGAAACAACTGAAATGTGGTTCTACAGAAGCATACTGGTTATAAAGTGCGGGATCAATTCCACATTACAATCAATATATAAACTGACACCTCATTTTGTGGTCACAGCTGTTTTTATACATTTTGTGGTCACAGCTGTTTTTATACATTTATATTCCTAAGATCCAAAAGCACAAGGATTCATTCCAGAAGTTGAGCAAAGTATTAAGAAACAGGACAATTTCGCTAGAAACAAAGACGAGAGTACTGGATTGCTATGTGATGCCAGTTCTTCAATATGGCAGTGAATGTTGGACAATATCTTCGAAGACGAAGGAAAAACTTTAAACAACTGAAATGTGGTTCTACAGAAGGATGCCGCGAATATCATGGATCGAGCATGTGAGCAATGATGAGGTTTTGGAAATGATGTAACCGAAAAGAAAGAAATAATGATCACCAGAAAAAGAGAGCTAAAGTTTCTGGGATATGTAATGAGGAAGGAAGGCTTGAAGAATCTAATACTCACAGGTAAGATAGAGGGAAAGAGAGACAAGGGAAAGCTGCAGGTAACCCATTTGACGGGCTTGAGCTAGTGAATGACAGAGCAGGGTTTAGGTGGTGTAACAGGAGGAAGCTTGCTAAGAGCCACCAGGGATAGGGAAACGTGGAAAGCCATGATCGCCTACGTCCTGAAAGGACAGAGCACATAGAAGAAGATTATATACGCCAACTGTTTATAAGAAATTATAATGTGGATATAATATGGAGGACTGAATCTATATTATAATCAGTATATAAACTGATCCCTCAATTTGTGGCCATGATAGTTTCTATGTATTTATATTCGAGATTTATGGGCTTTAGCAGGTGGATGACAGTATGGGGGTTACGTGGAGTAACATGAGAAAGCGTGGTAAGAGCCACCAGGGATAGGGAAACGTGGAGAGCCATGATCGCCTAGGTCCTGAAAGGACAATGTACGTAGAAGAAGAAGAAGAAGAAGAAGAAGAAGAATTTGTCTTGGAAAGAAAGCATTTGTATTAGGTAATTTCCGTAACAATTTGTTTGAGTTTGATTTTGAGTTTTGTTTAATGGCGCATCAACCTCTGTGCGTTATTTAATGCCAAAAAGATGGGGTTTCTTTTTAAGTTTGGTCATAGTGAGAAGGTTGATTTACTGAGGTTTTGACAATTTTTTTTAATTTTAGAAAACTGAAGATGTCTTTTGGTTTTGCATTCGAAAATGTATTGCTGGTAATATTTTTTCCTTCAGAAATGTACTGTTTGTAATATTTTTTCTTCATAAATGTATATATATATATTTTTAATCATATCACCAAGCAAGGCGGTAACATCACTGAAGCTCAGGGGGCTACGTAGGAGTGAAAAGATTGGGAACGAGAAAGCCGGAAACCACATCCTAAACAAGGAACAAGGGATGAGCCTCTTCACCTGTTCAATAGACGTGGGCGGAGTGTGAACCGGGCGATAGTTTAGTCTAAAAGTCTTACTTTATTCATATATTTCTATAAATGTCTATTTTTCTACTTTCATAGTGCTTTAACATCATTTTGGGGGTTAAGTATTTGTTCATTTGGTGCTACCTTTCGGGTCAGGTTTGACCTGGGAACAACAGCAATTAAGAGGTTGTTCCATGCTCCTCATAACCTCCCAATCACAGGCCTTGCTGTCGGATGTAGTTTGCCGTTATACTCTGGATCTAACAATGTGTTATAGTGCCCTGTCTACATTGGAATGAACTCTTCCTCCTTCATAAATACTAGCCTGGAAGACATCCTAAGGGGGCAGTCGAAACGTAGTGTAACATGACAGTTCGGACGGACACTTCTATCTGCTGAGTAATAACACTCTTGCTTTGTATATATGTTCTGTTATTCCAATACACTGGTTCAATCTACGTTCATCTTCTCGTTTTTCTTCCTGTCCCTAACAGGCCACAACACAAAGAAAAAAGAGAGTCATATGAAATAAATTTAGTCAAAATGAATAATAATTGTCAACTGATTAATCAGAAATTCAATTCTTAACTTTAAGTATGAAAATATTATCTTCCAGTTTAACAGAAAAAGAAAAACGGAATCAGCGAACTATGTAGATTCGTTGACAGCGACCTTCTTAAAAGCTATCTATAGACTGTCATGGTGTCCTATCTACATTGGAATGAACTCTTCCTCCTTCATAAATTCTAACCTGGGAAACTTCCTAGCGGAGGCAGTCGAGACGCAATGTAACTTGACAATTCGGACAGACACTTCTAACACTCTTACTTTGTATATATGTTCTGTTATTCCAATACACTGGCTCAACCTACCTTTTTTTTTTCGTTTCTTTATTCCTTGGCCCTAACAGGCCACAAAACAATGCTAAGGAAATACAACCATCGTAGTGAATCAAATGCAACATAAACGTGTATGAAATAATGGTGAGCGGGCTCATCACGAAATTTTCTGTAAGCTGAATAGTTAGTAAAACCTATCGATCAGTAGATTAGTACCACTTTTATGGAACTTTATTATTTTCTTGGATGGAAAGTGAATAGTTAGTAAAACCTATCGATCAGTAGATTAGTACCACTTTTATGGAACTTTATTATTTTCTCGGATGGAAAGTGAGAAGTCTGCAAATATAATTATTCGTACCTGAGTTAACTTGATTAATGTTATTTTTGTTTTTATTTTCCATTCTCTTTATGTTTTCTAGATTATAATGTCCAGACATTGCAATAAAATTTCTTTCTTTCTTTTATTACGAATTTTATTCCTTTCTTTTTTCTACGTTTGTTTCATAAACCCATAACTGACCATACCCAATGATCTAGAGTAAGCGAACAATATGTTTCTCCTTGTTTCCATGTAATCTTTAATGTTATCGATCCCGACTTGGCAGCTCAGATACAGTCACTTTCTCACCGACGCAATGTGCCTTCCTTATGTCTCTTCTACAAAGACTTTCATGTCTTCTGCTCAAATGAAATTAGCCCCCACCCCCTGGTGCCCCCTATACATGTATTTACTCGAGCAACATGATTAGCAAGTAGATCCCACCCTTTTATTATGAAACCAATAAATTGTAAACGCAAATTATTCTCCATCAGATTCTTTTTACGCTCTTCCCGCCTGTGGAATTCCCTTCTGTTTACTTGCTTTCCAGACAGCTACACTCTTCAAGAATTCAAATGTAAAGTCAATAGTCATCTCCTATTTCACTAACCTGCATCCTCTTTCTCATGGAATTCCCTTCCGTTTACTTCCTTTCCCAACAGCTACACTCTTCAAGAATTCAAATGTAAAGTCAATAGTCATCTCCTATTTCACTAACCTGCATCCTCTTTCTCATGGAATTCCCTTCCGTTTACTTCCTTTCCCAACAGCTACACTCTTCAAGAATTCAAATGTAAAGTCAATAGTCATCTCCTATTTCACTAACCTGCATCCTCTTTCTCATGGAATTCCCTTCCGTTTACTTCCTTTCCTGACAGCTACAATCTCCAAGAATTTAAATGTAAAGTCAATAGTCATCTCCTATCTCACTAACCTGCATCCTCTTTCTCATGGAATTCCCTTCCGTTTACTTGCTTTCCCGACAGCTACAATCTCCAAGAATTTAAATGTAAAGTCAATAGTCATCTCCTATCTCACTAACTTGCATCCTCTCTTTATTTCTCTCTCATGCTCCTTTCTTGGTCCACTCTACTCTCATCAGTATTCCAATCCTTCTTTTAACCTCTTCCTGAAACTCCTTATAACCTGTCACTCTTTCTCATAACTTTCCTCCTATGTAACCCCTTGCTTAACAGTGGCAGTAAAATGCCTTGCTTGGGTAGATATGATTAAAATAAAAATAAAAAAATTAAAAAATATAATAATAATAATAATAATAATAATAATAATAATAATAATAATAATAAAATATATAATAATATTAATAATAATAACAATAATCATAACAGTAACAAAATTAATAATAATTCAGGCAGAATTACCATATAAGTCAGCTACTGAATTACTAACATACATGGAAACAGGATTGGATGCTGAAATTAGTCAAACAACACGATATCAAAAAGAAAAAAAAATCCAGTTATGGAAGAAAGAGACGTATATTTAGTAGATTCTGTAGAAATCTAAAATAGAACCCAAGAACTAAGTGCTGCCGGAAAATAAGAAAGGAAAGCCAAGGCTAAAGCTCCTTAACAGATGAAACAACGCCAATAAGACAATGGCAAATATCTAGAACATGCTAATAAATCGGATATTCGTAGTTTCCTGGCACCTGAATTAAGAAAAGCTTTATTCTTGTAGCGGAAAACCAGAGTCTTTTATTATGAACTTTCAGGAAAGTGCCATACATAATAGTCAGTCAGTTAAGTGAAATACGCTTGGGCGATCATGTCTCGAAACAGACTTGACTGACTGGGCAGAAGATTATCCCGCAGTAGGTTGAAATTACTTTCTGCGGTAGACTGGTTGCAGACCAAGGACTTAGAACCCAATCTGTCTTGTTATTTGACTCATAGCTAGAAGTATAAGAGATGTATTATATTATTAGGTGGTAATTAGTGGGGGATCAGTTTACTACTTCGTAACAACAGAAAACCGATTCCCCACTTTATGACCAGTAGAAGCCTTAATCATGATTCCAACTATTAAATTCAGTCAGTCAGTTACATGCCATACGTGATACAAGCTTGGGTGATCATGTCTTGAAAGAGATATGACTGACTGGGCAGAAGATTATCCCGCAGTAGGTTGCCATTGCTTTCTGCAATAGACTGCTTGCCGACCAAGGCTATAGAACCCAATCTGTCCTGTTACTTGACTCATAGCTAGAAGTATAAGAGATGTATTATATTATTACGTAGTCATAAATGTGGGATCAGTTTATTACTTCATAACAATAGAAAACCGATCCCTACTTTATGACCAGTAGATTCCAACTATTATATTCAGTCAGTCAGATAAGTTAACGGTCGTGCAAACAAGGAAGAGTGTCATTTAGTAAGTTAAGTGCCATACGTGATACACGCTTTGGGAGATCATGTCTCGAAAGAGACATAACTGACTGGGCAGAATATTATCCCGCAGTAGGTTGAAATTACTTTCTGCGGTAGACTGGTTGCCGACCAAGGCTATAGAACCCAATCTGTAATGTTACTTGACTCATAGCTAGAAGTATAAGAGATGTATTATATTATTAGGTAGTAATTAGAGGGGGGTCATTTTATTACTTCATAAAAATAGAAAACCGATCCCCCACTTTATGACCAGTAGAAGCCTTAATCATGATTCCAACTATTATATTCAGTCAGTCAGTTAAGTGCCATACGTGATACACGCTTGGGCGACCATGTCTCGAAAGAGACATGACTGACTGGGCAGAAGATTATCCCGCAGTAGATTGAAATTACGGTCTGTGATAGAGTGGTTGCCGACCAAGGCTATAAAACCCAAACTATCCTATTATTTAACCCATAACTGGAGGGAAGAGACGGATTAATACCTTTCCCAAGGGTATTTGCGCATAAGTGAATGCAATGAATTCAACTGGAATTCCAACTCGATTTCCCGATTTCTCGTTCCGAGCCGATATCCACTGCGCCACAACGCACATAAGTATAGTATATAGCATAATAGTATGGATCCAAAATGCAGGTTTGGTGACAATTATCAAGAAAGGATAGACTATCCAATCTTATTACTTGCACCGAATGAATATGAATAAGATTGATGTAATGATTACGCTGGAAAAAGTGCAGACATTTTAGAAAAGTTGTGGACAAACACTGATGTGAACATTATCCAGCACTGTTTACAGAAATATCAGACATGAGATGTTTATACGATAACACCATGTTTACAGAAACGAATATTGAAACAAATAGGCCGGACATTATTGTTGAAAACCAAAAAGAAAAAAAAATCTTGCCTACTAATTGTCGTGGGACCCAGACTAACCTTAACATAGACTCACCCACTGCTATATTAATCGGTGTGTGATAGCAGTAATGTGAGGGGAGAGCAGACAGTAGCACTGTGCGTATGACCGCAGTCTATTTCCAATGACTATACTGGATTCATAAGCTCTACTTATTTGTACCTTCTTTTTTGTAACCTTTTTCTGTAAATACATCTTTCTTTAACCTAAACCTCGTGTTCCGTGTTATATTTTCGTGGATCCATTTTTGGCTCCACATCACTAATTGATATGGATTACCCAGTGAACTCTAAATAGCAACAAAGGAATTTGAAAATCTATCAAAATAAAAATCCTGGAAATCAAAACAGAAAATACATGAAAACATTAATAGTAACATCGATAGTAGGAGCGCTTGGAATGATAAAAAAGGAAGACAACAACAAATTAGAAAAATACCTGGAAATTTCAGCTTAAGAGAAATAAAAAAAATGTCTTAATAAGAACAGTTCTTACACTAAGAAGAAATTTGTTCCTAAGAAGAAAACACATTGGAAGAATCCCTAGAAACCCCAGCTAAAGAGATATACAAAAATTGGCGTCTTAAGTACAGCCCACAAACTGAGGAGAACTTTGTGTATGCAACGCTAAGGGTGATGGTGGAAGATATGAAAGAACATGAATTGGAGCCATAACAATACGCCACTACCTGCCTTAGGTCACCTTACAGACTTGGTAGGTAGTGCGACCATAGCAAAAATCGATTTATAATGATAAATGAAATAATAATTATAATAATAATAATAATAATAATAATAATAATAATAATGATAACAACAATAATAATAATAATAATAATAATAATAATAATAATACTCATCGATGGTTACGTGCATCTGGATTAAAGTCTGAAACTGAAGGCTTTATTCTTGCAGCACAAGACCAAAGTCTTTTCACTAGAAAATTCCAGGCAAATATTATGCATAATAATATGGATCCAAAATGCAGGTTTTGTTATAAACACCAAGAAACAATAGACCACCTAATCTCAGGCTGTTCTGTGCTTGCCCCAAATGAATATAAAAATCGCCACGATAGAGTTGGACAATATTTACATTGGGCAATGTGCAAACATTATGGAAAATCTGTAAACAAACACTGGTATGAACATCACCCAGCACCGGTTACAGAAATAGAAGATGTCACCATTCTATGGGATTACACCATCTACACAGACAGAAAAATTGAAGCAAACAGGCCAGACATTATTGTTAAAAACCAGATAGTAAAAACTTGTCTATTAATTGATATGGCCTGTCCAGCGGATTGTAACATAGCAATCAAGGAATTTGAAAAACTGTCAAAATATAAAGACCTGAAATTGAAATAGAAAAAAATGTGGAAATTGAAAACAAGAGTTGTGCCAGTGATAGTAGGTGCACTTGGAATGATAAAAATGGAACAAAACAACACATTGAAAGAATCTCTGGAAACCCCAGCTTAAGAGATATACAAAAATTGTCTTATTAAGTACAGCCCACACACTAAGGAAAACTTTATCTATGTAATGCTGGAGTTGATAGGGAAGATAGAAAAACATGAAATGGAGCCATAACAACACGCCACGACCTGACTTAGGTCTCCCCACAGACTTGGTTGGTAGTGAGACCAAAGCATAAATCGAAATATGATGAAAAATGACATAATAATAATAATAATAATAATAATAATAATAATAATAATAATAATAATAATAATAAATTGAAAATTGAAGCAATTAGGCCGGACATTATTGTTAAAAACCAAAAAGAAAAAACTTGCCAATTGATTGATATGGCTTGTCCAGCGGATTGTAACATAGCAAATAAGGAATTCAAAAAACTGTTAAAATATAAAGACCTGGAAATTGAAATAGGAATAAAGTGGAAATTAAAAACAAGAATCGTGCTAGTGATAGTAGGTGCAATCGGAATGATAATATATAAAATATATTGAAAGAATCCCCGGAAACCCCAGCTTAAGAGATATACGTAAAATTGTCTTGTTAAGTACAGACCACACACTAAGGAGGACTTTGTCTATGTAACGCTAGGGATGTTAGGGAAGACAGAAAAAAACATGAAATGAAGCCATAACAACACACCAAGACCTGCCTTAGGTCTTTCCGCAGATTTGGTATTTAGTGCGACTGAAATTGAATTATGAGTAAAAATGAGTTAATAATAATAATAATAATAATAATAATTACATTTTTTTTTTCAACAAACGTCTCTCTATTTGAATTTTTCCTTTTCTCAATATGAAATTTTGTTTTAATATAAACAGGATTTTTTTTCTTTAGATATTATAAAATTTTTTTTTTTTTAAACAAACTACTCTAGTAATATTGATGTTTTGTTTCGTTGAGCCGTCTTTCTCCTTGAATTCCAATCGCGTCTATGTCAGATGGTGTTTGGCAGCCCATTTAGGAGAAGGAAAACTCCGAACAACAACCCGCAACTCAAGGTGTTAATCGTGCCGAGGAGTGAATGTCTACTGCGTTATGAGGTCACAAACGATTCCCTACAGGCTTCGGGACCCTGTTTGTAAAAGACCGTTACCCAACGTGCCGGGCAACTTTGGGTGGACTTTTGGACCCGTGCGTCACTCGTGGGAAAAACATGAAAAATACAAATAGAAATAAAAAGTCCAGTATGGCTCTTCCAGTGGATAAATAGGGAGCCCGTCCTTCAGGAGGGAACCTACCTGAGGTCGAAAAATCTGCCATAGGAACAAACTCCTACACAAAGAATGTATCTTCAGGTCCCCACAACCAGGATAATCCTAATGCTGGTCCTGAAAATTCACCAGCTAGATCTACAACCGTATATTTAAAGAAAGAAAAAATAAAATGGTCTCGTGAGGAGTACAAAGTCGTTATGACTGCATTTCATGAAGCGTTACTCAAACCTCAAAAAAACACGACTCGCCAAACATATGACATTTGGCGTGAAAAAGTTGGTCAAGCAAATAGAAAGTATATTGACGAATATAAATTGGCCAATGTACGTAGGTATATTATTCGTAATAACCGACTGACAGAGGCTGAAATTCATGAAATTAAAAGAATTGTAACAAGAAGAGTCGAATCAACAAAATATGAAAAGGAACCGGAACCAGAAATAAAAAGTAATAACATCAAACAAATCACAGGTCATAATGTAGAAACCGTGAAACACGCAAATCACTGCGAAGATAATGATGTAAGTTTAAAAGTGCTAGAAAGATGTGATCTGAGTCTGAGTCAGTTAAAAGACAAAAATAAAACGAGTTCAGAACACATCGAAGATAATTATTTGACGGAAAATAAGAACAATATACAGGAAGCCAAGATAGAAATAAAAAACCATCTAAGTCAAATACAAAGTATTACAATGGAGGAACGTGAACAGCTCCCAAAATTCCAACCAACAAAACAAAACCTCCGAACTATTAAACTGTACAATGCAGCACTGAAATCAATACTGGATGAAGACCCTCATACAAATCTTAACGAAATAATATATGCATCAGCAACAGCAGCAACAAAAAAATTAAACATCAAAATAAAAACAAGGCAGTCTCGCAGACGTGAAGATCCACCTTGGAAAAGAAAAATTGAAAAAGAAATCGAACAACTAAGAAGCGAACTGTCAGTACTGGATGAACTGAGTAGAGGAATAAATGTAAGAACTAGGAAAAGAAAAAGAGCCGAAAAAAAATATAACATCAGGAATGAAAATGACGTCTTATCAAATAAAGAAAAAATAAAGCAAAAAATCCAACTGAAGGCTCAAAGAATAAGACGCTATGAAAAAAGAGCAAGATTTTACAGACAAAACAAGATCTTATACTGATACAAAGAGATTTTACAGGGAAATAGGTAAAAAAAGAATTGAAGTGACAGTACCCCCCAGAATGGAAGAAGTCACACAGTTCTGGGAAAAGATATGGGCTTGCCCTAAAGAACTTAGCAAGGAAGTACATTGGATTACGCAGGAGATAGAACGAATGAAAAATAAACCCGAACAGACATGGTCTGGAATTACAGAAGACGATGTTAAATTTGCACTAAAAAAAGCACACAATTGGAAATTCCCAGGTATAGATAAAATTCCTAACTTTTGGCTATATTATTTAAATGCAGCACATAAAAAAATAGCCAAAGAACTTCAAGAAATGGTTGACGATCCCACTAAAATTCCTGCATGGATGACCAAAGGAATTACATTTCTTCTACCCAAGAATGGTGACACAAACAACCCGAAAAACTACAGACCAATTACATGTCTTCCGACAACATATAAACTACTAACATCTATTTTAACAAAACAGACATATTTATTCTTAGAAAGAAATGACATGATACCGCTTGAACAAAAAGGGTGCAAACGTGGCTGTTATGGTTGTAAAGACCAATTGCTAATTAACAACACATTGAAAGAATCTCTGGAAACCCCAGCTTAAGAGATATACAAAAAATTGTCTTATTAAGTAGAGCCCTCACACTAAGGAAAACTTTATCTATGTAATGCTGGGGATGATAGGGAAGATAGAAAAACATGAAATGGAGTCATAACAACACGCCACTACCTGCCTTAGGTCTCCCCGCAGACTTGGTTGGTAATGAGACCAAACAAATACAATGCTCTTGAACAGATGAAACAACGCTGGCAAGACAAACCCCTGCATGGCCAATATCCAGAACGTGCCAATAAATCCAATATTGATAAAGTTAATACTCATCGATGGTTACGTGCATCTGGATTAAATTCTGAGACATAAGGCTTTATTTTTGCAACGCAAGACTAAAGTATTTTCACTAGAAACTTTCAGGCAAACATTATACAAAATAATGCAGATCCAAAATGCAGGTTCTGTGATAAACACCAAGAAACAATAAACCATCTAATCTCAGGAGGTTCTGTACTTTCCCCAAATGAATATAAAAATCGTCACGATAGAGTGGGGCAATATTTACATTCGACAATGTGCGAACACTATGGAAAATCTGTAAACAAACACTGGTATGAACATGAGCCAGAACCGGTTACAGAAATAGAAGATGTCACCATTCTATGGGATTACAACATCTACATCCACAGAAAAATTAAATCAAATAGGCCGGACATTATTGTTCAAAATCAGAAAGAAAATCTTGTCTATTAATTGATATGGCTTGTCTAGCAGATTGTAACATAGCAACCAAGGAATTCGAAAAACTGACAAAATATAAAGACCTGGAAATTGAAATAGAAAAAATGTGGAAATTAGAAACAAGAATCGTACAAGTGATAGTAGGTGCACTTGAAATGATAAAAATGGAACAAAGCAACACATTGAAAGAATCCCTGGAAACCCCAGCTTTAAGAGAAATAACAAAAAATGTCTTAATAAGAAACAGTTCTTACACTAAGAAGAAATTTGTTCCTAAGAAGAAAACACATTGGAAGAATCCCTAGAAACCCCAGCTTAAAAGATATACAAAAACTTGTCTTAAGTACAGCCCACACACTAAGGAGAACATTGTCTATGTAACGCTGGGGATGATAGGGGAGATAGGAAACCTTGAAATGGAGCCATAACGACATACCACGACCTGCCTTAGGTCTTCCTGCAGATTGGTAGGTAGTGCGACCAAAGTAGATATCGAAATATGATGAAAAATGACAACATAATAATAAAGAAGAAGAAGAAGACGAAAGAAATATGGTTTTCGGGAGAAAGAGTTTTAGAAGAGTCATAAATATTGAAAAAATAACTCGTCTAAGGCAGCCGACAAGTTATAAATCTCTATCCACGAAGGTCATTCATTTGACGCTTTTTGTCAGTAAATAAAGAACACGAATCCTTTAGGCAAAGGCGTTAATAATTGCACTGGGTTTGACTGATGATACGTTTCACTGCGTCACAAATGATTAAAATACTCGAGGGTTTTAAGTAGCTGACCGACCAGCTAATACCTCGAATCCCATGCGGTTATCTTGCTTCTAAAAATGGTTTTACTTGGATAAACATTTCTCTTTCCGATTCGTAAGTCTCGATTTCTGCAAGAAACTAATCAACCTTTTTCAGTGAATTCTCGTTCTTCCGTTTTCAAGCGTCCATTTTCTTCATAAATATTTTCTATAAATAGTGACCTGAGTGTATGTTTATCGACAAGTGTTTATAAGGAACACCTCTATAGTCAGCTTATCAATTTCTCACTTCTTTCTATTTAATTGTATGTATGTATGTATGTATGTATGTATGTATGTCAGTCTGTTCGTATATCTATCTATATATCTATCTATCTATCTCATTTTGTTAACATCTAGGTCATTCCGCTCATATATATGATTTTATGTATAAACTGTAGATTTTTGTTTATCCATCTATAAATTTCTCTCACTCTCCCTCCCTCTCTCTCTCTCTCTCTGTATATATATATATATATATATATATATATATATATATATATATATATATTTAGTGTATCGAGGCAGCAGATAATTTTCTAAACATATACTGTTAAATATAATAGACAATCAATGTCTATTATGTTTAATCATGAGCCGTTCTAACGTCGTATTTTGGCTTTAATTTCAGTTGAAAATAAAGACTTCAACGCTGATGGTGGATGTTTTTATGTTGACGTCCTTGTAACATCTCTGAAGATGGCTAATGTGAGTCGAAAGCTTAGAACCAACTTAATAAAAAAATTTTAAAAAGAATTTTTGTCTTTATTTTCAACTGAAATTAAAGCCAAAATACGATGTTTAGAACGGCTCATGATTAAACATAATAGACATGCATTATCTCTTACATTTAACTGTATATGTTTAGAAAAGATATATATATATATATATATATATATATATATATATATATATATATTCTGGAGGTATATATATATATATATATATATATATATACTGTTAAATATAAATGTCAATGAATGTCTATTATGTTTAATCATGAGCCGTTCTAAACATCGTAACGTGGTTTTAATTTCAGGTGAAAATAAAAACAAAAATTGCCCAACATTTGGATAATTTTTTATTATTCAGGTTCTAAGCTTTCAGCTCTTATGAGTCAGCATCAATTAAATCAGTTCCTGTGAATTGGCTGAAGATGCGGAAAATTACAATCGTAGGTTACGGAAAAAACTGATTTCCAAACGAAAAATATTCAGAATGTCTGCAATATAAGTGTATTGAACACTTTTTAATAAAACTGTGTACTGGTCTAATTTACTTATGACCAAACACTAACTAATATATATATATATATATATATATATATATATATATATATATATATATAAATTATGTTTTAGAACATGTACATTATTTTTTAATATATGTCCTCGACAATTATATGTTTGTTTCAACGTTCGGTGCCCAAAGTTTCTTCGGGAGATAAAAGCAAAACTGAATATATATTTGGTTCATTGTTGTTGTGGGAGGTTGGTTGGGGTTATTGATAATGAGGTGAATGTGTCTTGTGTTGTCTGTTAGAGTTTTGAAGAGCCTGGTGTGTAAGTGCTAAATTGTTGATTAATGGTATTATCTTTTGGAGTGTACGTTTTTGTCGGTCGGGTATATCTTTTGGTTAGAATTTCGCAGAGATTGGAGTGTGGAGGGGTTTGATTACTTGGTCAGTTTTGTGTGTTCGCGTGGGGGTTTTTGTGTGTGTGATTGGGAACTTGTTTGTTGACCTTAAGAATTTTTAGGCGTCTTGCTTAGCTAGTGTTTGATTTATTTGTGTCTGTTGTTACCAGACAAATTTTATTTATTCTCTTTCATTTAGTGGCGAGGCTGTTTTTCTTAGGGTTCCTTAGATAGACGTGATAGGGGTGGGGTGTTTTTTTCTTTTTAATTTTGATTTTTTCATTACGGCATATTTTGTATTTTATTTTTGGTTTTTATATTTTTATATATTTTTTTTATTTTAGCGGGATCGGGGTGTTTATTCAGGTATTATTGTATTTAGGCAAAGTTGTTTCTAAAATTTCTAAACTTGCATTCTTTCGGAAGTAAATGCAAATTTCTATTTTGTCAGCTTTTATAATGTTTCTAAATTTGTATATTTAATCTTAATATTGAATTTAGAGGATCGATTTTTTCTTTTAATGTTTTATACTTTTTAATTTGGGAGCTATTGATTCTTTTTTTAATTTGGGAGCTATTTTTTTCCTTTGGAATATTAAACTTTGTTGCAGACTTCGTAATTTGATCTATTTAAGTGTGGATTTTTTTGTATTTAGGCGAGGTTATTTATAAAAGATCAAAAATTGTATTTTTTTAGAGGGCAAATGTAAATTTGTATTTTATCAGTTTTTTATAATTTATCTAAATTTGTATATTTTAATCTTGATTTTTAATTTAGAGGATCGATTTTTGGTCCTTACGTATTATCGGGAGGACCTTTGATTTTTACTTTTTCTTTTTTTTCCCCGCTTATAACACCAAGGAACTGGAAAAATCAGGCTTTCATCACCTCAACGTCAACCACAAGTACAACTTTGTGGATTCGAACACCGGGGCTCATACGCAGACAGTGGAACGCCTATGGGGATCGACAAAGTGGCGAAACAAGAAGCACTGTGGCACTGCACGTCACCATTTGGAGTCGTATTTGGCCGAATTCATGTGGCGGAAGCATGTTGCCTGTACTGATGTCTTTGAGTCACTTTTGGAAGCAATTGCGACGTTCTGGCCTCCGGAATTACAAATGTAATGTTATTTTATTGTTTTAACCGTTTCAATAAATAATTTACTTTAATTTTTGAGTCGTTTTTTTAAAGGTCCTCCCGATAATACGTAAGCACCCGATTTTTTTTCCTTTAATTTTTAATTATTCCTAGATTATAGTTTGGGAGCCTGTTTATTTCTTTTAATTTTACATTTTATTTATTTAGATGTTGTTGTGGGTATTAAACCTTACTTTAAGGGTTTATTAGATCGATTTTTCTGTAGCATTTTTAGTCTTTTATAATAAGAATATCTAGTCAAACTCCTAGTATTTCCTAGCATGATTGTAGGTTTAGGTCTCTAATGTGTTTACAGTTTACTGTGGTTTCGTGCCTCTGGTTTAAAAGCTTGTTACTATTTATATATTTAAGGATCTCTATTTTTTCTTGAAGTCGAAGAAAACATGGTTCTTTTATAGATTTTGCTGTTCTTGCTTGTTTGAGGATTTTTCATTTAACCTTAGTTGTTTTATTTTCATTTTTTAATTTCCAAAAGTATTTGGAGAGAGACGTTATGTTTTGTTTTACTTTGTTATTGAAGGATGAGAGGTGATTGTAAAAGCGCTTTTTAAATACGTTCATGGTATTCCCAATATATATTTTTTCATCTTTAGGATTTTCTATGGATGAGATCGAACACATATACATCAGAGATTTCGTCAGACATTTATTGGTCATGGGGCATTGTTTGGGGTTTCTACAGTTACAGAGGTTGTTGTCACGGGACGGACTTGTATTAGTGTTGGATTTAATTTTGCTGTATAGTTTTAATATTTTGGTGTTATGCATTTTAATTATTTTTTCTAGATTATTGGAACAGCTATAACTTAATTTTATGGTATTTTTATTGAAAGTTTTGCTCAGAGTGTTATTTTTGGGAAAGTGCTTTTCTATTAATTTAAGGAATTTATGCCCCAGCTTAAAGTTAACTGATTGATTGAAAGGAGCGTTATACCATATTATTTTTCTGTTTCTATTCTTGCTTTTTGGACTTTTGAATTTTTCTACAACGCTGATTTTTGATGATTTATACCCGCTTTCCTTAAGGATTTTATTATAAATTACCTTGTGTTTATCAAATATTTCTTTACTGGATGAGTGTGTGTTAATTCGACGTTCTACCGATGATGGGATGTGCTTAATTATGGATGGTGGGTGATTAGAGTTGGGGTTTATATATATTGGTTTGGCGTTGTTTTTCATGTAAGGTTGGAATGTGTTTGATACTAGGTCTAATGTTATGTCTAGGAAGTCTACTGGCTTGATATTGTGATTAATCACTACGTTAAAGCCAAAAGATTTGAAGACTCTATGGATTAGTTTTCTGGTTTTATCAACCTTACCTTCAGTAGATTTATCAATTAGCATTAGTCCGTCGTCCGTATATAGTCCTATTTTGTCCGTTTCGATTTCCTTATGGGCAGTTAAGTTGTACAGTAAGAATAATCCAATCAGATCCGAGGCCTCTGCGGAATCCAGGGCTCCCATAGATAAATCAAAGTTCTCTTTTGAGTTCTTAGTCCACTGTTCGTTGTTGTGGATTATAACTGATTTACTGCAGTTCAGGATAATTTTGACTTCATCTTCTGTTTAACTTTGCCTAGTTTAACTTTATTTTTTATCTGCTGGTTGGCCCTCTCTAATATTGTTTTACTTATCTTACCAATTTCGGATTTTGTGGGGTTTATTATCCTTGCAGGTAATTTGCTGTAAAAATAAGGTTTGTGGTCCTTCAGAAGCACGTATGCTTCTTTCGTTGCTATTTTGGGGACCCTATCACTTATTTTCAGTTTGTCTGTAATTAGTTTATCATCCTGGTTTATTCTATCTATATGGTTTTTGTGCTTATTGTTTATTCTCCTGTATTTTTTGTGAGTTTTTTTTTTTTTTATTAAGTCCTTGTATGCATTTGGGCCCATCTTATAGAAATTCGATGTGTTGTCTGATTTGACAAGGACCTTATCTGATTTGTGTATGTTGTTGACTATTGTGTCTAAGCAATTTTGGAATTTATTTTTGTTTGTGGAAAGTTATTTTGTTTATGGTTTCGAACAGGAATTCGCACTGGAATTCGCGGAGTTCTATTCAGACATCACTGGCGTAGGGGTAGAATCGCCGACTGACGCCAGTGCGGTCGGGTTTCAATCCTGGGTTAGGAAGCGACGGGAGTCTAAGCCGTACTGATGAGCTGTAATACAGCGAAACAGATCTGTCTGGGGATGTTTATATATATATATATATATATATATATATATATTCCTTACTAATCTTATATCTGCATAAAACAATGCTCTTGTTATTTAAAGAGATAATATGTTTGGAGGAGGAGAGAAAAACTTAAATGAGTGTTTAATTTAACTAATCAGAACTAAGTTTAACCTTTAAAATTTAAAAATATAGGTTCTTCTTCTATGTGCTCTGTCCTTTCAGGACGTTGGTGATCATGGTATTCCACATCTTCCTATCCCTGGTGGTTCTTAGTACGTTTTCTCCTGTTACACCACGCAACCTCCGTTCCGTCATCCACCTGATAAACCCCTACAAATATGTTATCCGCTGCTTTCCTCTGTCTTTTTTTCCCTCTATCTGGCCTGTTAGTATCAGGTTCTCCAAGCCCTCCTTCCTCATTGCATGTCACAGGAAATCCATTTGTCTCTTCCTGATGCTCACTATTAATTTTCTTTTCGTTGCCATTCCTTCTATGCATATATATATATGTATATATCTATATATATATATATATATATATATATATAAGACTTTGAAGTGTAGCCGCGCTGCAATTAGTATATCCGTGTAATACTTTTTATTTAATCAACCCGAGCAAGGCGGTAACGCCACTGAAGCGCAGGGGGCTACGTAGGAGTGAAAAGCTTGGAAAAGAGAAAGCCGGAAACCACATCCTAAACAAGGAAAAAGGGATGAGCCTCTTCACCTGTTCAATAGACGTGGGTGGAGTGTGAACCGGGCGATAGTTTAGTCTATCTACTCCAATTGAAAAAAAAGAAAAGAGTGAAAAGATTGGAAAAGAGAAAGCCGCAAACCACATCCTAAACAAGGAAAAAGGGATGAGCCTCTTCACCTGTTCAATAGACGTGGGTGGAGTGTGAACCGGGCGATAGTTTAGTCTATCTACTCCAATTGAAAAAAAAGAAAAGAGTGAAAAGATTGGAAAAGAGAAAGCCGCAAACCACATCGTAAACAAGGAAAAAGGGATGAGCCTCTTCACCTGTTCAATAGACGTGGGTGGAGTGTGAACCGGGCGATAGTTTAGTCTATCTACCCAAATTGGAAAAAAAAGAAAAGAGTGAAAAGATTGGAAAAGAGAAAGCCGCAAACCACATCCTAAACAAAGAACAAGGGATGAGCCTCTTCACTTGTTCAATAGACGTGGGTGGAGTGTGAACCGGGCGATAGTTTAGTCTGTCTACTCCAATTGAAAAAAAAGAAAAGAGTGAAAAGATTGGAAAAGAGAAAGCCGCAAACCACATCCTAAACAAGGAACAAGGGATGAGCCTCTTCACCTGTTCAATAATTCTGGTTTGAGTGAAGCTCAGAGCTACTATGACTGCTGATGCGGCATCCTCTGTGTAACTTCGGTATCTCTCGGTAACGTACTCATCAGTCCCGATGTCTCTAACTGATCTCTCTATGGCAGGGTATATGTATACTCAAGTCAAGTCCATTATCATAGAAAAAGGGTAGATCCCTCAACAGATACAAGCACGAAAACATACATAAACACTCACTTTGAATGAAGCTGAAATGGGCATGATATATTGTCCTTTACTTCTGGCAATGATTAACTGGTTAAAAGGAAAACAATGTACAAGATGTTGCAGCAAAATCCTTTCAAGACGTAGGCTATCATGGCTTTCCACGTCTCCCTATTCCTGATGGCTCTTAGCACGCTTTCTCCTGTTACATCACGCAACCCCCGTTTTGCCATCCACACACTCAGGCAAGTCAATTACGTTATATGCAGTTTTCCCCGTCTCTACTTGCCTCTATCTGGCCTGCTAGTATCAGGTTCTCCAAGCCCCCTTCCTCATTGTATGTCAATTTTCTTTTCTGTGTCCATCCTCTCAAAAACCTCGTCGCTGCTCACGTGTTCTGTCCATTGTAACCTCATCGTTCTTCTGTTGAACCACATTTTGGCTGCTTCAAGTCTCGCTGAGATTGTCCAGCATTCACTGTCACATTCAAGCACAGATATCACATAGCAAAAATTCCAAAATTCGAAACATTCCAAAATCTCAAAATTATATATACAAATAAATATATATCTGTCTTTATTATTATAGAGACGATTATAGTGATTCATAATCACTCACACTTACACGCTAGATTTCATTCGCAAAAGATGTCACGTTGTCAGACAGTCATTGGTTAATCTAGGCCGATCATGTTTTTTGCACGTGTAAATCCAGTTTTTCCGCGAACTCTAGCTGGCCTATATAAGCAGCGGATCCATATTGCAAGACCAGTTAGACACTCGGTTGCAGCCAGCAATTGTGGGGACGCATATCATAATATTTCATAACTTACACATACACACCCATACCCGATTGCAGGTAGCAGTCAAGCCGGCGGCGCGGGATTGTTTCTCAAATATACATATCCCGGTTCATACACCACCCACGTCTATTGAACAGGTGAAGAGGCTCATCCCTTGTTCCCTGTTTAGGATGTGGTTTCCGGTTTTCTCTTTTCCAATCTTTTACGTAGCCCCCTGCACATCAGTGGCGTTACCGCCTTGCTCGGGGGTGACATGATTATAAATATATATATATATATATATATATACATCACACATATTCTCACATACAAATTCATTTGGAAACCAACGGCATTATACAGAACATTCTATCAATAATTCTTCCTTTCGGAACAAACTTTATTTCAATCAACCTTCCAAAGACCATTTGAATTTCTCTATCGTCTATGGGAGAAAAGTATTTCTCCTTTTATACACTTGTACACAGTTAAATGCGTGTTTTCTCTAACATTGTATATTTGTTATTACATGTTTATTTTGTTATTACATGCTTATTTGTTATTACATGCTTATTTGTTATTACATGCTTATTTGGTTATTACATACTTATTTGTTATTTCATGCTTATTTGGTTATTATATCCTTATTTGTTATTACATGCTTATTTGTTATTGCATGCTTATTTGTTATTGCATGCTTATTTGTTATTGCATGCTTATTTGTTATTACATGCTTATTTGTTATTACATGCTTATTTGGTTATTATATCCTTATTCGTTATTACATGCTTATTTTGGTTACAATTGATGTCGTTATTTTGTTTCTTGAGTCTTTCGTGTTATCTAATCACGAGTATAAATATTGTGAAGGTTTCCGATATAATTTAGCGGCCAAATCAGTGTATTTGGCACATTTACGAACTCTTGTGCCAGACTTGATTACAAATTATGGACGAATCCTTTACAGGATAATTTCTAAAGTATTTTTATAGGAAAAAATATTTCCATCCAGTTTGAGTTTGAGTTCTGTTTAACGGCATATCAACACCTCTGTGGGTTATTTAATGCCAAAAAGATGGCGGTTTAAGGTATTCTTTTTTAATGTTTGGTTATAGTAAGAAGTTGATTTTGTCAGATTTTGAGTTCGAGTTTGAGTTTTGTTTAACAGCATATCAACACCTCTGTGGGTCATTTAATGCCAAAAAGGTGGTGTTTTAAGGTATTTTTTTCTTTTTTTTAATGTTCGGTTATGGTGAGAAGGTTGATTTAGTCAGATTTTAATAAAAATATTTTGTTTTTAGTTTTTTTTTTAGAAAACTGAAAATGTCTTCTAGTTTTGTATTCAAAAATGTTTTGCTGAGAATTTTCTTTTTCAAAAATGTGTCATGCTAACAATGTTTTTTTTTCAAAAATATAGATATTTCTATAAAAATATATTTGTATACTTTCATAGTGTTTTCGCTCCAGTTTGGGGGTTGACTATTTGCCCATAGCTGGGACCCTAACAGGTGCTACCACTCCGGGTCAAGGTGGACCTGAGAACAACAGCAATAAATGGTGGTTCCATGCTCCTCAGAACCTCCCAATCAGAGACTATGCTGCCAATTGCAGTTTACCGTCATACTCATGACCAATATACCCATCGAATACATTGTATAAATAATGGTGAATATATAATTGAATATAATTTCATTTCTCATAATTTCATAAAACAAAACGGAAATTGTTTTTGACTCAACCTTTCCAGGTGTAGCATTTTTTGCTCTCTCAATCTCTGTTTTTCTTCTTTCTTTCTTTCTTTCTTTCTTTCTTTCTTTCTTTTTGCCTTTGTTTATTTATTTATACCTGCTTAACCCGTGGAATTTCCACGGAAGGATAATTTTACTTTGTCATACTACAAATGTATAATTTTATTAAAATATCTATAAAAGTAATGTCCATAGAAGCTACTTTACTGTAATCTTATATTACTAGCGGAACCCATGGAATTTCCACGGAAGGATAATTTTACTTTGTCATACTACAAATGATAGTAACGTCTTCAAACATAAAGGTATTGGATAATAAAATAACGATAACACAGATTGTAATTTTATTAAAATATCTATAAAAGTAATGTCCATAGAAGCTAATTTACTGTAATCTTATATTATATAAAGCGGTGTATGCATAGACCATAACCAAAATACCGTACGCTATATTGTAAGAGATTTTTAAAAAAGAGAACATATTTTTTTTATTAGTGAAAAATCATGGTTCCTGTGTCCATTGTAAACAGAAAAGACCAGCTGAGTAATGGCCAATATTGTAGAGGCCAGAGATTTGTTTATTAGGTCGCAGGATACGACAACAAACCTGCTTATTTTTAATATATTGTACAGTACACACACATATACACAAAATTATTGCTACAACCACCAGCTTAAGCTGTTACTGCTACAGTAATGCTATAGGCTCTCTCCTCCTACTCTCTCACTATTTACTATCCTTCCGTTTGGCAAAGGTGAGAGAAAGGCTGAGGAGAGTAGCTTTTATAAAAAGATAGGGGGGAAGGAAAATCTCGTGTAGAGAGTAAGTGTGTTATCTTTCTTCAGTGGCGTAACGGAGTGAGGCACTAAGTAACTAAGCAACTAACAAATTTAGGAAGGAACAAGCAGAATTATTATATGATGATATTATCCATTTTCTTTTAGAGCGTTCGTATTTTCAGCTATCTCGCAATCAATTTCTGCCTTTGTCAATATTTCCTTATCGTGATACACAGCCATTTTCATTAGAAAGTTATATAAAAAAAACCCTTACAAAAACAAAAAGAAATAAAATATTTCTTCTTGCGCCCAAAATCTTTCTGTCAAATTGTTTACACTGAAACTGAGCGAAGAGGCTTGATATTCTTCAATATTACTATTTGTTCTTGCTAGCAAACCAACATACCGTTCCCTGCAATGCAAACATTACCGGAGGCATGTATGCAAAAATGTCGTTTGCTCGTATGAATATCCGAAAATCTCGAGTTTTCTATGAGCAAAATGAAACTATCGCAGAAAGGATATTAACTTTGATACTTTTATTACGTTTCAAAGCAGGAGCTGAAGGAAAAACATATCTACATTCCTGTCTAGCTGTAAATAGAATGTTTGTTAGCCCGTGTGCTAGCAATATATTTGACCAAAATATATTAATAATAACTGCTTTTTTTCACAACATATTTTCTTTAGAAGTGACACGTTTAAACATAGGAAGAATGATAAATTCCAATGTGGTATTGGGTTGGCCTATTGAATCAAACCCCTGAAATATATACATTTTTATAGCCATGTATTTTGGCAAGGGATGTGCGTCGGGGTGCAGTGGATATCGGCTCGGAACGAGAAATCGGGAAGCCGAGTTCGAATTCCAGTCGAATTCCTTGCATTCATTTACGCGCAAATACCGTTAGGAAAGGTATTAACCCGTCTCTTCCCTCCAGTTATGGGTTAAATAACAGGACAGACTGGCAACCAGTCTACCGCAGAAAGCAATGGCAACCTAGTGCAGGATAATCTTCTGCCCAGTCAGTCATGTCTCCTCCGGTCATAAAGTGGGGGATCGGTTTTCTATTGTTATGAAGTAATAAACTCATCCCCCACTAATTACTATGCAGTAAAATAATAGATATCTTCCCCTCTAGCTATGAGTAAAATAACAGGACAGATTGTGTTCTATAGCCTTGTCTGGCAACCAGTCTACCGCAGAAAGCTATGCCAACCTACTACGGAATAATCTTCTGCCCAGTCAATCATGTCTCTTTCGAGACATGATCGTCCAAATGGTTAAGGCTTCTACTGGTCATAAAGTTGGGGATCGGTTTTATATTGTTATGAAGTAATAAACTGATCCCCCACTAATTACTATGTAATAATATAATAGATCACTTCCCCTCTAGCTATGAGTCAAATAACAGGACAGATTGTGTTCTATAGCCATGGGTGGCAACCAGTCTACCGCAGAAAGCAATGGCAACCTACTGCGTGATAATCTTCTGCCCAATCAGTCATGTCTCTTTCGAGACATGATCGCCCATAGCGTGTATCACGTATGGTACTTAACTGACTGACTGATGTTGACAAGGGAAAGTAGTAATTATTCAGGAATTACAATATTTCAAAATATTTGAAGCTCTAATTTATATTTTCATAGATTAGATAGCGGCACTTTTCAGTATTTTCTATTTGAATTAGTTACTGTCTTTTAGCAAGTTCCGAATTATTTAGCTTAATGTTGTAGTTGAATTTATTTCTATGGATATTTAAGGCATTTGATAATTTTCTGAGTTTAAGATCCCTTTCGTGTTTATAGATACCTGTTTAACTTCTGTAAAATCCCTGTGGATGTGCGTTGTGGTGCAGTGGATATCGACTCAGAACGACAAATCGGGGTGCTGAGTTCGAATTCCAGTTGAATTCCTTGCATTCATTTACGTGCAAATAAAGCAATGGCAAACAACTGCGGGATAATATTCTGCCCAGTCAGTCATGTCTATTTCGAGACATGATCACCCAGAAGTGTATCACGTATAGCACTAAACTGACTCTACTGAATATAATAGTTGGAATCAAAGTTAAGGCTTCTGCTGGTCATGAAGTGGCGGATCGTTTTTCTATTGTTATAAAGTAATATACTGGTCCCTCACTAATTACTACGTAATAATATAATACACCTCTTCTCCCTCTGGCTATTAGTCAAATAACAGGACAGATTGGGTTCTATAGCCTTGGTTGGCAACCAGTCTACCACATAAAGCAATGGTAACCTACTGCGGGATAATATTCTGCCCAGTCAGTCATGTCTCTTTCGAGACATGATCACCCAAAGCGTGTTTCACGTAACTGACTGAAGTTTCCCCAGTCAGTCAGTTAAGTGCCATACGTGATACACGCTTTGGGCGATCATTTTCTTTTCGAGACATGACTGACTGGGCAGAAGATTTTCCCGCAGTAGGTTGCCATTACTTTCAAGGCTACAAAATCCAGTATTTCCTGTGATTTAACCCATAATTGGAAGAGAGAGAGGGCGGATTAATATCATTCACAAGGGTATTTGAGCGCAAGATGTTGCAACGAATTCAACTGGGTTTGTGGTGCAGTGGATATCGGCTCGGAACGAGAAATCCGCAAGCCGAGTTCGAAATCTGGTTGAATTTCTTGCATTCACTCACGCGCAAAATACCTTTAGGAAAGGTATTGATCCATTTCTTCCTTCCAATTATTGGAACAGGACAAATTGGGTTCTTTAACCTTGGCTGGAAACCAGTCTACTGCAAAACGTAATGGCAACCTACTGCTGGATAATCTTCTGCCCAGTCAGTCATGTCTCTTTCGAGACATGATCGCCCAAAGCTTGTCTCACGTGTGGCACTTAACTGACCGACTGAATAATTTGGAATCATGATTAAGGCTTTTACTAGTCATAAAGTGGGTGATCGGTTTTCTATTGTTATGAAGTAACAAAGTGGTTCCCCCCACTAATTACTACGTAATAATATAATTCATCTCTTCCCCCCTCTAGCTATGAGTCAAATAACATGAAAGATTGTGTTCTATAGACTTGGATGGCAACCAGTCTACCGCAGAAAGAAATGGCAACCTACTGCAGGATAATCTTCTACCCAGTCAGTCATGTCTCTTTCGAGACATGATTGCCCAAAGCTTGTCTCACGTGTGGCACTTAACTGACTGACTGAAGTTTGGCCAATATATTGAGAGGAAAAATTTATTTTATATATACCTGCTTAAGACTCAACCCGTTAAAAGGCCTACGTCATTTGCAGTAGTTCTCGATATCGATTTGATGACACATTTTGGGATGAAGAATTTTTATATTTTATTTTGCGCTGACATTCAACCTGTACAAGGTTCTGGGGTGACTCAAGTTAAAGTAAGAGACACAGTTAAGGCGGATATGTGGGTAATATGACGATTACTCCTAGACTTGAAGAGTCTAGGAGTAATTAGTGGGGGATCTGTTTATTACTTCATAACAATAGAAAACCGATCCCCCACTTTATGACCAGTAGAAGCCTTAATCATGGTTTCAACTATTAAATTCAGTCAGTCAATTAAGTGCCATTCGTGATACACGCTTGGGAAATCATGTCCCTTTCGAGATATGATTGACAGGACAGAAGATTATCCCGAAGAAAGTTGTCATTAATTTCTGAGGTAAACTGGTTGCCAGCCAAGACTAGAGAACCCAATCTGTCCTATAATTGTATTGATCAGAGAAGCATCCACTTTGAAGACGATTCCACAGAGCATCCACTTTGAAGACGATTCCACAGAGCATCCACTTTGAAGACGATTCCACAGAGATGGCCGAATGGAACATGCATCTTACTAACAGAATACGAAGGGTCTTAGGTTGGTTCTCTACAGTGTGTGTAGCATGTTGGGCCTTTGTCTTGAAATTTTGAAAGGGTGGATGGTAGTTCATCTGAGAACTTTATATGGAATTTTCAATAGCAAATCCATTTAGGGGTCCTTGACAAAATCCAGCGGAGAATCTGTAATGTGACTAATCCTGACTTGGCAGCTCAGACACAATCACTTTCTCACCGGCGCAATGTGGCTTCCCTGTGTCACTTCTACAAATACTTTCACGGCTTCTGCTCCAATGAACTTAGCTCACTGGTGACCCCATATATAAATTTACTCGAACCTCAAGACTAGCAACTAGATCCCACATTTTTTTTTTTACTGTGAAACCAATAAAATGTAAACGCAAATTCTACTGCAGCAGCTTCTTTTCTCGCACTTCCTGCCTATGGAATTCCCTTCCGTTTACTTGCTTTCCCGAAAGCTACAATTTCAAAGAATTTAAATATAAAATCAATAATCATCTCCTATCTCACTAACTTGCATCCACTCTCATGCTCCTTTCTCCATCCACTCTACTCTCATCAGTATTCTCATCCTTCTCTTATCCACTTCCTGACACCCCTATAACATGTTAGTCTTTTGCATTACTTTCCTCCTATGTAACTCACTGCACACCAGTGGCAGTACACTGCCTTGATTGAGGCGATATGAAGATATATATAATATATATAAACGAATGTTTCGATTTTTTTCTCTCTCTCTCTCTCTCTCTCTTTTTTCTTTCTTTCACACTTTCTTCTTCTTTCTTTCTCTCTTTCCTTCTTTATTTATTTTCTCTCTCATGCTCCTTTCTCCGTCCACTCTACTCTCATCAGTATTCTCATCCTTCTCTTACCCACTTCCTGACACCTCCTATAACCTGTCATTCTTTCAGACATCATCCTTTCTCTCATGCTCCTTTCTCCGTCCACTCCACTCTCATCAGTATTCTCATCCTTCTCTTACCCACTTCCTGACACCCCCTATAACCTGTCACTCTTTCTCATAACTTTCATCCTATGTAACCCCCTGCACACTAGTGGCAGTAAACTGCCTTGAATTCGAGCGATATGATTATAAATAAAACCCTACAGGAATTTATTTTTCTTTCTTTCTTTCTTTCTTTCTTTCTTTCTTTCTTTTTCACTCCTTTTTTATCCTGTTTCTCATGCTCCTTTCTCCGTCCACTCTACTCTCATCAGTATTACCATCCTTCTCTTACCCACTACCTGACAACCCCTATAACCTGTCACTCTTTCTCATAACTTTCCTCCTATGTAACCCCCTGCGTACCGGTGACAGTAAATTGTCTTGCTTGGGGCGATATAATTATTAAAAAAATATCTATCTATCTATCTATCTATCTATCTATCTATCTATCTATCTATCTATCTATCTACAGTCTGTTTTGATCTATCTCTCGACATATTTAAGATATATTCAAATGTAAAGTCAGTAGTCATCTCTTATCTCACTAACCTGCATCCTCTCTCTCTCTCATGTTTTCTTCTCCGTCCACTCTACTCTCATCAGTATTCTCATCTTTCTCTTACCCACTTCCTGACACCCCCTGTAACCTGTCAGTCTTTCTTATAATTTTCCTCCTATGTAACCCCCTGCACAGCAGTGGCAGTAAGCTGCCTTGCTTGGGGCAATATTAATAAGAATAAACTGTAACAGACGTTCGACGTCCCATCTCTAAGAAAGGGGAGCGTGTTAAAGTCGGTTGCCGTTCTTGGATGTTTCCAAATTATAAAAGGTAATTTTTTATTTTATTTTCCGACTATCTGTGTTACTTTCTCCGAAATGAAATTAATTCGACTATTTTTTCCTAATATATTAACAATTGCCACGTGTGTCTGCCTACGTTTTTTTTTGTTTGTTTGTTTTGTTTTCACCTGTTTTTTGAAATTCACAACTATGATTTCCTTCGTGTATTTTCCTTACTTTCCCCACTTACCCTCTCCCTAATCCCCCTACACTCCCTCTTATCCACCCACTTACCCACCCACTTCCCCTCCCGCTTACCATCCCCTAGCTTTTGGTCGGAAATAGGTTGACTTGTCATACTGCGAATAACTGTTCAAGAAAGCTGTTGTCTTTTTACTCAAACCGAACGTTGCCAAATTAAAAGGAAATCAATTTTTGTCTTCTGATTATCCGTATTATATTCGGATTGATATAATTTTAACTGGCAATATAAGGCAGTGCTGGACTATCAGTAGTAGATCGGTTGTACGCAGAGAGTGAAACCAGCTCATAACAAGATACCAATTAAATTATATAAGAAAGGCTTCTTTTCTGTCCGTCTCTCCGTGACTTTCTGTGCACATTGTAGGGGCTTCGGTGATGTTTATCAAATTGGCTTTGTGCCAAACACAACCTAAGTCCCCACAATTTAAAATATCAGAAGACTGAAAAAATAAAATTGTTTAATTCTTAACATAAGTGAAATTATATATACTGAACAGAATAACAAGTTTGTGAGAAGAAGATGTTCAAATAGAAAATGCATGTAGTTAATTGATTTGGGTGCGTTAGATGTTCAAAGAGAAAATGTAAGTAGTTAAATGTCCCACAGAAATTTAGAGTTTATAGCAGAACAAGCAGTATAGACCGGCGTTGCTCGGGTGTAATGAAAGCTTTAAAACCAATTCATGGTCCTGGAGCTCAGATACTTTGGACGTTGACATGAAAGACTAAAAAGCAATAGTTGTTTACAGTTAAAGCGAAACCGTAGACTGAAAGAAAAATGAATTGATGTAAGACAAATTTTGATTTCCTGATATAAAATAATTTGATTTCCGATATAAAGTTTCTTTTCGTCGAAAACTGAATTTTGAAGGCTAAATAAGTCCTCTAAGTAAATAGTATCATGATTGTGACTAAGAACTACAATTATACCTACTTAGAGCCAAACCTGAAGCAAAAACTAAAATAAAAGGGCTGAAAAAAATACAGACATACATCAGATAAACAGATACACACACAAACATCTTGCCTTATATATATATATATATATACATATATATATATATATATATATATATATATTATCGATTTTCTGCACTATTGCAAGAACTGCAACTTTGAAACTTCTGAATATCGTTTCTTATGTCTTTGTCTATGAGTGTATCAAATTTGATTAATATCGAAACACTCCTTCTGTAACCCGGTTTTTTCGATTTTCAATTTTCGAGATTTATCGGCGGTACCTCCACACAAACACAGGCTAAGAACACTCGCAGACGCTTATAGTACAACTGCGTAAATTTTCAAGAATATCGGTTCAGCCGTTTCGGAATCTATAGGTAACGGACACATACAGAAACACACACAAAGTTCCATTTGTAAATAAGTTTAGATGTGTATATGTAGAAAGATTGAAAAGTTTCCTAATAAAGTCTGTGTTTTTTTTTTATGGCCGGAGAAAAAAGTGAAAAGGAAGGTAAAGCAATAAAAAAATATTGTACTTAGCGGACTTTAGTTTCTAGTCAGTTGAAGTATCTTTTCCTTGTTGTTGTTGTTTCTTTGACGGCGTGTCAGTGATGACGAAGAAAAGAAAAATGGAAGGATTGTATGACGTCACTTTATATGTTCGGGGTCGGCTTTAAGTTCCGTTTGTTAAATTCTAGCGTGTCATCTCTAAGCAGCTCCCGTTTGACTGACTGAATTTTGCTCAAGGGACTAGAATAAGTACTTAGTCTGTCCTGTGGTTGGATCATTTCTTTTACGTGTGAAGAAAATTTGACGGGCTTCATAGATCAATTTGCTATTTCCTATTCAGTCAGATTCCAGAATCTTAATTTTCACACCGACTTGTGAAATTTGCCTTGGTCTATCTTTTTTTTCCAAAATGTTTTCAGTCGTAATGACCCGATTTTACGGATGTACAATTTTAATTTTGTGTTTTACTTGGACGATATAGAATGTGTATCCTATAACATTTATGTCACACATTTTCCCAAGAAAATTTCTCATGAATATTCAGGTCGGTGGAGTTATATATGTAAACATACAGTTTGATTAAAAATAATATCTACTTAAATAAAAGTATCGATTAAAAATAATGTTCAAACAAATAAATTAAATGTGTCGGTTGTTAATTCCATTTCTTTAATCTCCTGAATTTTCCGTCACATTTTCTGTTTGCATCTGTTTACATTACGATAGCCTTTCAGAGCAGAGAAGATTATTTACAATACATCGACAAATTGTATTTATAAGGTTTAATTCAAATGTTTTGAAAAATATTCAGGCTGGTATATATATATATATATATATATATATATATATATATATATATATATATATATATATATATATATATATATTAATCATCTCACCCCAAGCAAGGCATTCCACTGCCACTATTGCGCATGGAGCTACATAGTGGAAGGCAAAGAGAAGGAGTGGTTAGACATAGGGAATGTCAGGAGGAAGGTGACAGATGAGTAAGGATACCGAGGATAAGAGTTGGGCAGATGGGAAGAGGGTTTGATAGAATGGGAGCAGGTTAGTGTGTTAGGGGGTGTCTATTGACCTTACATTTAAACTCCTGGAGATTGTAGCCGTCGGGGAAGCAATCGTGTGGAAGGGAATTCCACAGTCGGGAAGTGCGAGGAAAGAAACTGTTGGAGTAGAAGTTGCGGTTGCATTTAATCGGTTTCACTGTAAAAGGGTGGGATCTAGTTGCTAATCTAGTATCTCGTGCAAATTCGTATTTAGGGGGCACCAGTGATCTAAGTTCATCGGAGCAGAAGCTGTGAAAGTATTTATAGAAGAGACACAGGGAAGCCACGTCGCACCGGTGGGAGAGAGACTGCAGGCGGTCTGCCATATCGGTATCTATCACATTACAGACCCTCCTCTGAACCTTATCGAGAAGCCCGAGGAGAATAGCAGGGGCACCCGACCAGATATGGCAGCAGTATTCAATGCATGGGCGGATGGTATTCAATGCATGTATTCAATATATATATATATATATATATATATATACAGTACTGTTCATGAGTATTAGGACAATAAATATTCTATCTTTTATGAGGCATCAAAATAAATTTTAAAATCACCCCTGTCCTAACACTTTAGCACACTACCGGTAGTGTGCAAAAGTATTAGGACAGGAGTGATTTTCGTAAAAACCACGCTGAAATTCAAATAGAGGGTGAAAAGCCAAGTAAATTGGTAATAAATATTGATTATTTAAAACTAGGTGTAAAAGAAATGTATTAAAAAGAAGTTATATTTATTTTTTTCTTATTTTCTATTAAATAAGTTGTTTTAAAACTACTGAATTGAACATTTATGGAATATTTTGGATTTAAAAAAATGATAGATCTAATGTTACTTCGCAAGACACACTTTGGGAACAAATACAAGCTGCTTGGCAGGAGATATCATTAGATGCATTAAAGAAGCTTGTAATATCAATGCCTGACAGAATGAAGGCAGTGATCAAAGCAAAAGGCTATTATACTTCATATTAAATTTATTTCGTAACAAGTATTTTTTCTTGTTGAGTAAATCAAATGAAATTACTTTAGTCAAATTGTTTATTTTCTGTCAATATGCCTCATAAAAGGTAAAATAGTTCTTGTCCTAATACTTTTGCACAATACTATACACACACACACACACACACACACAGATAGCTATTGGGCGCGTATAATGATATGCGCTAAAAAGTCTGCCTACTTCAACCGAACGCCCATAGCCCAGGGTAGAGTCGCCGACTGACGCCATTTCGGTCGGGTTTCAATCCTGGGTAAAAAAGCAATCGGAGTCTAACCGTACTGATGAGCTGTGATACGGCGAAACAGATCTGTCTGCGGATGACAATATTTACGCTCTCACACCCTGATTGAGCACTCTGGAAAAATAGTAGACTTTGATAAACAGTAGCTACTCTGGCATGTACGCATCGCTCATTCAGTGAAATGAATTAGAGCGCTCTAGCTATTGGGCGCGTATAATGATATGGGCTAAAAAGTCTGCCTACTTCCACCGAACGGTCGGGTTTCAATCCTGGGTAAAAAAGCAATCGAAGTCTAACCGTAATGATGAACTGTGACACGGCGAAACAGATCTGTCTGCGGATGACAATGTATATATATATATATATATATATATACTGTTTAGTTAATAACAATATCTACTCAAATACGAGTATCTATTAAAAATAATGCCCCAGCAAATAAATTAAACATGCGTATATCTACACAAGTAATTTTCAATGGCATTTCATTGTGAATTTTTCGCATTTCATCTCATTTTTTTGCTAAGTATACGACCCAGATCCTTTTGATGTTGAAGGTTACTGAATAACATCTGTTCCCAGAAGTAAACAGAGATCAATGCACGACTAATTTGTCTTTTACGTTTCATGAATTACTTAAAGCCCAAACATATTTTGAATTGTATGAGGTCGCTTACAGTACCTGGTGATGCCAAGCCGTTCCTCGTCAAGGTCTTGACAGGGTTCGACACTGATTACCTTGATTGTAATCAACTGAGAATTGGTTTCCCCGCCTGATTTGATTGTTATCCGTATCAGATAAGTAGCGCGTATTATAACTGATTGGGAAATCATATTCTTAGGAGTCTTTCAAACAAAACAATCTAGTGTTATTTAATATACACAAGAAAAAATAGTCAGTCAGTCAAGTGCCATATGTGATACACGCTTGAGCGATCATGTCTCAAAAGAGACATGACTGATAGATGATTTCCCGCAGTAGGTTGCCATTACTTTCTGCGGTAGACTGGTTGCCAGCCAAGGCTACAAAACCAAATGTCCTGTTATTTGACTCATATATAGAGGAAGAAGATATGTATTATATTATTACGTAGTAATTAGTGGGGGATCAGTTTATTACTTCTTAACAATAGAAAACCGATCCCCCACTTTATGATGAATAGAAAACTTAAACATGATTCCAACTATTATATTCAGTCAGTCATTTAAGTGCCATAGGTGATACACGCTTGGGTGATCATGTATCGAAAGAGACTTGACTAAATGGGCATAAGATTATCTCACAGTAGGTTGCCATTACTTTCTGCGGTAGACTGGGTGCCAGCCAAGGCTATAGAACCCAATCTATTCTGTTATTTAACCCACAACTGGAGGGAAAAGTAGAGTACTGCTTGCATATATCAACGGGATCTATCCACTCAAATGCCACTTCACATCCTTCCAGGAGACGAAATATTTTCCAATCTGCAATTTTTTTCTCGGACGAGAAGCCATAAGCCTCGCAATGCTCTATCACTATTCCCATAGGGAATGTTTAAATGAACTCCATTCCTTAGTTTCAAGATTTCTAAAATTCATGGCTAAGACCAACCAAGCCACGCACATTGTAACGAACCGCACGCATTCCTTTCATATTTCTCTGGTGGGATATAAGTTCCAATCATGCAGCTCCTTCCCACGAAAGACTGCTCTGGGCTGGAGAATCGACTGTCAAGTGAAGGCTTCCCTGATCATTTTACTCTTGTTCAAGTCTAGTGTTAGTCGTTATCTTTTGCACATTTTTGTATCAGTTTTGCATCTTACTTTGTAACATTCACAAATTAATCTTTCGATTACTCAAATTAATCTTCCATTCAGAATACGATCATTCTGAATTCATTACAGAGCGAATTCATTATAGAGGGAAGCCAGGTTGACACATAGTTTTTGGGGTTTAAGTTCAGCAATTTCCGCTTTTGCACTTTTTGGCCAATGGAGCCAATTGTTTACATTTGCTCCGTAAAACATCTAACATCTAAGATGGTTGCTAAATTTCGTCACAGAAATCAAATCACACGTGTCAAATGAAACTAAAATATTATTTAAGAAAAAAAAGATGCGCCTTTATATTTAATTTTTATTCCGACGTTTTAAAAGTTCGTTTTGGTAACAAAAAATGTGAAAACTCTTTATACATGAGTTACTGCCGCGGCACTGAGGTTGCTAAACTATCTGCATTTAAAACAGGTAAACTTCTATCTTATTTTTTATTAACTTCCTACAAATGTTTTCTATTCATTTCCAGATCAAAGAACCCCTACCCCACTTAGAAGGAGACAAAAGTATGACCGGCACTAAAACTACACTTTATACTCCGTTTGAATACTACAGCAACATGCATTCAATGCGTTCTTCTTAATGCTGAAAATGGTTACTAACAGCCTCAGCTCTCTTTTCCAACTTTCAATAAATGATTTCCATCTACTCCTCTCATTGGCATCTTCTCCTACTACTAAAATGTTCTGAGTTGCACGGGCAACGCCGGGTTTATGATGCTAGTGCATATATATATATATATATATATATATATATTAGCACGAGTGTCAATGGTTAATTGAATTATTTCAGTCTTTGTTTGTTTTTTTTTTTCAGATTTAATATTTCATACTTCAGAAAATAAAATTTAAAAAAGTAAGCTTTTTTTCGCTAAATATTTCATGCAGGAAATCAACAGTCTGTAATTCGTGTGGCATTAATGTAACTTTTCCTCTAAAATTAAATGTCTACATTTTTAAATATTCTTCCAAAATTTCTGAAATTCATTTAGTCATCAAAAAATGTAAATCTTTTCCCCCCCTGGAATTTTGAAACAAAAACAAACGCAATGTTGTTTACAATGTCACACAAAACATCAAATCACGTTAACGCAAAACAAAAGAATATAGATTTTTTTAATGGAATTTTTCAACAATAATGTTTTATATAATTATTTTTTATATAACCGAGTTTTAAAGGAATTGATTTTTGTGTGAGTCTTGTAAACATTGCGCTCCAAGTACGTTCGAATACTACAGCAACATGCATTCAATGCCGTCTTCTTAATGCTGAAAATATGGTTACTAACAGCCTCAGCTCTCCTTTCCAACTTTCAACAAATGATTTCCATCTACTCCTCTCATTGGCATCTTCTCCTACTACTAAAATGTTCTGAGTTGCACGGGCAACGCCGGGTTATGATGCTAGTGTATAATAAAGAAACTATATTAAGTAAAACAATTTAGAAGCATCCTCTTGCTTCAATAACTTACAAGGTTTTATTTTGCCGTTTACAGTAAAGACTAGACCGGGCCAAATTTACTTGGCAAATTTGATGACATGTGATTAGTAACTGTCTGATGATTTGAAGAAAGCTATCAATCATCGATGTTAACCGATGACACATTTCATGATAATGATGGGAAAAATGCTTTGAGTGATGAGAATTAAAAAGAATCATTCATGAGACTTTTATTAATAGCTTAGGCGAATTTTCAAGTGATTATTTTTCGAACGCAAACTGCTTAGATAGAATAGGGATTAAAAAAAACGTGCTTATGGCAAGAATGTTATATTTAAGAATTAGATTTCGGAATATAAATCCCTTGAGAAGGGCTAGATTCATGTTTGAAAGTTAGGGTTTAATTCTTAGGGGATTTTCTTTAAATATTATGCAAGCAATTATGCACAGCTTAAAATAGAAACGCTCTCACTGACATGCGCGCTTTCGCAAATTCAAAGACGCAAGCGGATGGAATTACTTGATTGATAATCTCCGGAAACCATACAATCTATTTGCTACCATTCTTAAACGGCTTTGTTAACTGTAAATAATATTTTTTTTCTTTCAGTTCATTCCCCCTTTTATTTAATTACTTATTTTTTTATCAATATAATTCCGTCCCTAATATAATTGACGATTTTCCTGTCTGTCTTACGAAACGTTACTCCTGCCATCTTCAAATACCACCCACAAATACATAAAAGCCTAAAAGTAACTGATCTAATGATTGTTGTTTGTTGTTTTGTTTTATGGCATATCGTCACCTCGGCGGGTCATTTATTGCCAACTAAATTTTTTTTTTTTATTGCTGGTAATACCTTTTCCTTTCAAAAATTTATTGTTGTTTATATAAGTTTTGTGTCTAGTAATATATTTTTCTTTTGAAGTATCAAGATTCATTGCAATTTGTTTTTTCTGAGGGCAGGGTCCCCAAGTCTTACCTTGTTATTTAACCCATAACTGGAGGGAAGGGACGGGTTAATACCTTTTCCCAAGGGTACCAGTGCTTAAGTGAATGCAGGGTATTCAACTGGAATTCGAACTCAGTTCACTGATTTCTCTTTCCGAGCCGATATCCACTGCACCACAACACACATCCGTATTAAGGAGAAAGAACCATAAATATCCTAGATAAAAATTGAAATTGCATTTAAATATTGGAAGTTTAATTTGAAGGAAGATGTGGAAAACATTATTGGAGAAAGATAAGAACGAAAGAATCTTCTTCTTCTTCTTCTTCTTCTTCTTCTTCTTCTTCTTCATGTACCGTGTCCCTTCAGGACGTTAGCGATGATGGACTTCGATTTGGCTCTGTATTTTGTCGCTCTCAGTAAATTTTTCCTCTTGGTATATCTCCCCACCCTGCTCGGCCATCCATTTACTCAAGCCCATAAATCTTGAATATGAATAGATAGAAAGTAGCAGGCCACAAAGTGAGGGATCACTTTATATATTGATTATAATGGAGAACTGATCCCTCATTTTACATCCATTTTACATCCTGTTTACTTACACGCAAGTCCCACTGCGAAAGCTATTAATCCGTCTCTTCCCTCTAATTATAGGTTAAATAACAGGACAGATTGGGTTCTATAGCCTTGGCTGGAAACCAGTCGACCGCAGAAAGCAATGGCAACCTACTGCGGGAGAATCTTCTGCCCAGTCAGTTGTCTTTTTTGAGACATGATCGCCCAAGCCTGTATCACGTATGACAATTAACTGACTGACTGAATATAATAGTTGAAAACATAATTAAAACTTCTACTGGGCATAAAGTGGGGGATCGGTTTTCTATTGTCATGAAGTATTAAACTGATACCCCAATAATTATTACGTAATAATATAATCCATATCTTCTCCCTCTAGCTATGAATCAAATAACAGGACAGATTGGTTTTTATAGCCTTGGCTGGCAACCAGTCTACCGCAGAAAGCAATGATAACCTACTGCGGGATAATCTTCTGCCCAGTCGGCCATGTCTCTTCCGAGACATGATCCTCCAAATGGTTAAGGCTTCTACTGGTCATAAAAGTGGGCATCGGCTTTCTATTGCTATGAAGTAATAAACTGATCCTCCACTAATTACTACGTAATAATATAATACATCTCTCCCCATTCTAGCTATGAGTCAAATAATAGGACAGATTGGGTTCTATAGCCTTGGTCGGCAACCAGTCTACCGCAGATAGCAATAGCAACCTACTGCCCAGTCAGTCATGTTTCTTTCGAGACATGACCGCCCAAGCGTGTTTCACGTATAGCACTTAACTGACTCCTTAATGGATTTATTGCTTTGAATAGGGCGAAATAATTCAGACACGTGTCCATGAAGTTTGTGTGCAGTTTAAAAAATTTTCTAGAAGTGGATTATATATATATTCTAAACATATACTGTTAAATATAAGAGACAATGAAAGTCTTCTGTGTTTAATCATGAGTCGTTCTAAACGTCGTATTTTGGTGTTTAATTTCAGTTGAACATAAAGACAAAACTTCTCCAACGTTTGGATATTTTTTTTATTAATTTGGTTCTAACCTTTCGGCTCACATGTCAATAATGGATTTCCTAACTCCGCTATTGATCACCAAATTAAAATGTATCTCAACAAAATTAACTGTAGCTCTAACGATATTGATAATATTGATAATAAAGGTGTACATAAAAAAAAAACATAACACTATTAACTTATACTAATTGCAACCAAATACATCATAATTACAAACAAGATGATAAAACACTCAAAAACATAATACGTAGAAATGTTAAACTAGTGGATAATAATAATCAAATTAAACTCATTATATATTATAAAAAATTCAAATCAATCGACCTCATAGTCTCTAATAACCCTACAAGCATTAAACTAAATTCTCTACAAAAACAATGTAGTGTACCAATTTACATGCCCATTCAGAGATTGCATCTCTGGTACTAATAAAAAAAAACCCAGTACATATATTGGTTTTGCTACAACCACGCTATCCCGTAGACTTACATGTCATCTTTCTGATCAGAATACAATTAAACAACATTTCTCTGAAAAACATAAACATGTAGGTAATATCAGACAGATTTTGGTCAACAATACGGTGATCCTTATTCATACACACAGTAACAGGAACCTGCAGATATTGGAGGACATGTACATCAAATCTAAACAACCAACACTCAATAAAATCACGTTAAAGTCCGGTCACAACACATTACATTGCATTTGACTACATGGTTCTGTTGTCATTTCGCGCCATCAAGGGGTGTGACGTCATAAAACCGGCATTGAAAATTAACGAACTGCGTTTGTTATTTTTGGTAACTACTGCCATTGCCTAGCGGAGTTTTATGCCAACACAAAATAAAATCGTCGCTGATGGTGGATGTTATTGTATTACCGTTTTAATAACCTCTCTGAAGATGACTCATGTGAGCCGAAAGCTTAGAAAATTTTTGTCTTGAAATTAAAGCCAAAATACGACGTTTAGAACGGCTCATGATTAAACATAATAGACATTCATTGTCTCTTATATTTAACAGCATATGTTTAGAAAATGACTTGCTGCCTCGATACACCATATATATATATATATATATATATATATATGGTTATGCGCGTATATATTTATATTTTTTCGTTGACATGTTTCTTAAACGAGGAAGTGTTAACCTTTCCTCATCTTTCAATTAACTTTTTTACCTGTGAACTTTTTTACCTGTGCCATGCCTCGTAACATCGTGTTTTTTAATGTTGTGATAAAATTAAACCATTTGTAATTTGCGGTCTGATGAGGTGGGTACTAAAGTTTTACCCGTCGAAATAAATTATATATATATAAAGTTATTTGTTTGAACATTATTTTTGATTGATAGAATCGTATTGAAGTAGATATTCTGTTCATAATCAAACAGAATCCCACCCTTTTACAGTGAAAGCGATAAAATGCAGCCGTAACTTCTACTCCAACAGTTTCTTTCCTCGCACTTCCCGACTGTGAAAATTTCTTCCACACTATTGCTTCCCCGACGGCTACAATCTCCAGGAGTTTAAATGTAAGGTCAATAGACACCTCCTAACACACTAACCTGCTCCCATTCTATCAAACACTCTTCCCATCTGCCCAACCCTCATCCTCGCTATCCTTACTCATCTGTCACCTTCCTCCTGACATTCCCTATGTCTAACCACTCCTTCTCTTTACCTTCCCCTATGTAGCCCCATGCGCAATAGTGGCAGTGGAATGCCTTGCTTGGGGTGAGATGATTATAAAAAAAGAAAATTCTATACTGCTATAATGTGGATATAAAGTGGGGGATCATTTCTACATTACAATCAATATATAAACTGATCCCTCACTTTATGACCAGTCATTCTGCTCTTAGTCGCTTCCTCACACTCCCTATAATCTGTCACTCTTTCTCATCACTTTCCCGTATGTAACCCCCTGCGCAAGAGTGGCAGTGGAATGCCTTGCTTGGAGTGAGATGATTAAAAAAAAAGAAAAAAGTCGTATACATTTTTTTTCAAACGGTCTCTTTTTTTACGATAAATTTGTGTGACGAAAATGTGTATCATTGGGCAAGATTCGAACTTGCGACACCTATCAACATAGGAGAGCCACTAATTGATCTGGCGTGTTTTAAACCTCTAGACCACGAATGACCAACAGTCTAAACGAATTCAAATTAATCTTATATAACACAACTTTCGATTCACGTAAATAACCATATCTGCTCTGAAATGTGTCGTTATGTCAACAAATGTAAACATGTTACGGAAACCAACGAGGATTAACGAAATGGTAAGTTCGAATCCTGCCGAAGGATACCCATTTTCGTAACAAAATTTATTGTAAATAATCAGGCTGGTAGAAATAAATATTCAATACTGTTTGATTATAAAAAGAATATCTACTTAAATACAAATAGCGATAAAAAATAATGTTCAAACAAATCATTTCAAATTGTCGGTTGTTTATAACCAGTTTCGTTAATCTTCGTTAATTTCCGTAACATGATGATTATCGTAAATAATCAGGCCGGTAGAAATAAATATATAATACTGTTTGATTATAAACAGAATATCTACTTAAATACGAGTATCGATCAAAAATAATGTTCAAACAAATCATTTCAAATTGTCGGTTGTTTATAACCAAGTTTCGTTAATCTTCGTTAATTTCCGTAACATGATGATTATCGTAAATAATCAGGCCGGTAGAAATAAATATATAATACTGTTTGATTATAAACAGAATATCTACTTATATACGAGTATCGATCAAAAATAATATTCAAACAAATCATTTCAAATTGTCAGTTGCATATAACGAGTTTCGTTAACCTTCGTTAATCTTCGTTAATTTCTCTCTTTCTCTCTCTCTTTCTCTCTCTTTCTCTTTCTCTCTCTCTCTCTCTCTCTCTCTATATATATATATATATATATATATATATATATATATTGTCATCGCAGACAGATCTGTTTCGCTTTATCACAGCTCGTCAGTACGGTTTGACTCCGATTGCTCCCTAATAACGCTAATATGCTCCCTAATAATGCTCCTATATATATATATATATATATATATATATATATATATGCATAATTCTGTAGCAACCCTTCTTTTAAAACCTTTTCTTTTAAAAACTTTTCTTTTAAAGGAAATTTCGTTAATTCTGCACCTTACATTTTTCTAAATATCTTCATTACTAAAATTGTGACTCTTTTCTCAACCAAATTATGAAATAAATTTAAAGATAACAAAAATATATAATACATAAATTTATCTTACATTATAATTATTTAAATACTACTAGTAAAAAATAATTCAACTTCTTTTACTCACTTTCGTATAAATGAAAGCGAGTAAAAGATGTTGAACTTTACTGTAGAAATTAAATTACGTCACTTAGCATCTTTCATAACTTACCACATAATTATGTCACTTAGCATCCTCCATAATTTCTCGACATTTTTTAGTTAACATAATGAAAATTTATGAGAGTCCTTTAAATCAAAATACATAATGTAACAACCTTTTTACTTTTATTTATAAATACTTATTACAGATGAAAATCTTGAAGTTTGCCTTATCAAGTCTGTCAGAAGACGAAAATCGCCGCCTAAGATAAGGTTACCTTATATATATATATATATATATATATATATATATATATATATATATAAAACAATAAATATATAAGCCGAAAGCTTAGAAACAAATTTTAAAAAAATTATCCAAACGTTGGAGAATTTTTGTCTTTATTTTCAACTAAAATTAAAGTCAAAATACGACGTTTAGAACGGCTCATGACTAATCATAATAGACATTGTCTCTTATATGAAACAGTATATGCTTAGAAAATTATTTGCTGCCTCGATACACTATATATATATATATATTTGTCGTAATTTATTTTCTGTGTAAATAATTCGATTTCCATTCTACTTGTTTCTCACTTCTCTCTATTTAATATTTCCTTTATTTATTTAATGTATTTACCCCTCCCCGTATAATTGTTACTCTCCCTGTCAGTTTTCGTCTTCCAAAACACTTATTCACATCTTCTAGTGCCACCTTCTTCGGTCTCTTTGAAATCTTCACTGTTCAATAGTTCCTCCTTAATCTGATTAATGTCTGCGATGTCTTTAGAACTTCATCCGGTGCTTAGAATGCCAGACGTTACTTACATCAAATTATGGGCTAGTCACCTGTAACCATTATTGTTATAACCAATTACAGTCTGACCACCACCTGTATCCATCTTATTTCGTCTATATTCTGTCCAGTCGAGCATTTAATATAATAATACTGTGTCAGATGCTAAACAAGATGAAACTCAATTCCGCAATACTGCCATAGTCTGTAAAATGTAGGTATTAATAATGAGTACCGGTAGAGTGTGTGCCTACCCCTTGAAAGTGGCTTACGGAATTCAGTTCCTGGTATAGTATGTGGCTTACCTTTTAAAAGTAGTCTATAAAAGTCAGTCCCTGGTACAGTATGGGGCCTACCTTTTAAAAGTGGCCTACGAAATTCAGTCCCTGGTATAGTATGTGGCCTACCTTTTGAAAGTAGTCTACAAAATTCAATCCCTGGTATAATGGCCTACATTTTGAAAGTGGTCTACGAAATTCAGTCCCTGGTACAGTGTTTGACCTACCTTAAAAAGCGTATTATAAGGAAGTATAAGAACTGCCTGGAAACAGATAGTTGAAGAACTGCTTGTTTCAGAGTATACTGTATGTTTAGTAACAGAATGTTCGTGGGTGGTGCAGTGAATTTAGGCTCAGAACGAGAAATCGGTCAGCCGAGTTCCAATTTCAGGGGAATTCATTGCATTCACTTACGCACAGATACCTTTGTGAAAAGTATTAATCCGTATCTTCTCTTCCCAGCTATGGGTTAAATACAGGGCAGATAAAGTTCTATCACCTTGGTTAGCAACCACTCTACCGGCGAGAGTAATGACAAACTACTCTGGGGAAATATTCTGCCCAGTCAGGCATGTAAGTACTGACCAGGCTCGATGTTGCTTAACTTCGGTGACCGGACGAGAACCGGTGTATTCAACACGATATGGCCCTACACACACACACACACACACACACACACACACACACACACATATATATATATATATATATATATATATATATATATATATACCCCTACCAAAGAGTTTTGCAATTTCACACACACACACACACACACACACACACACACACACATATATATATATATATATATATATATATATATTGTAAGAAAGTTATGGAATACGTAGGTTTTAAACCCACTGTTCATGCATTTACTTTTATAAAGAGTGCTCGATACAACGTACAGCTTTATATTGTAATGGTTGTTACAATGGTTTATAAAAGCATAGTAACTAAACAAAAATCTTCGCGTTTCGTAGCTACGTTGGCCCCTCACCTGGTGATCAGTTGAAAGTGAAATTTCGCCCGGTTCACACTCCACCCATGTCTATGGAACAGGTGAAGAGGCTCATCCATTGTTCCCTGTATAGGATGTGGTTTCCAGTTTTTTCTTTTCCAATCTTTTTACTCTTACGTAGCCCCCTGTGCATCAGTGGCGTTACCGCCTTGCTTGGGGTGATATGATTAAAAAAAAATATATATATATATAAGGCTTCCAAAACGAGGCTGCTATCAATTAACCATCATAGACAATCCCACCTACCTCAGATTAGCATGGAACAGGCTTGCCTCCCAGAGAGTAAAACACTATGCCTGATTAGCCTCACACTCTCAGCGGACCTTAAGTGGAATGACTATATCGAATCCATTGCTAAATCCGCTGCTATGAAAGTCGGTTCTCTGTGCAGGGATCGGAGGTTTTTTCCGTCTGAATCTATCCTGCACATATACAAATCTAGCATCCGCCCGTGCATTGAATACTGCTGCCATATCTGGTCGGGTGCCCCTGCTGTTCTCCTTGGGGTTCTTGACAAAATACAACGAAGAGTCTGTAATGTGATCGATACCGACTCCGGCAGACCGGCTGCAGTCACTCTCTCACCGGCGTGACGTGGCTTCCCTGTGCCTCTTTTATAAGTACTTTCACGGTTTCTGCTCCGAGGAACTGAGATCACTGGTGCCCCCTAGTTACGAATTTGCACGAGATACTAGATTAGCAACTACGTCCCACAATTTTACAGTAAGACCGATAAAATGTAACCGCAATGTCTACTCCAACAGCTTTTCTCCCCTGTGGAATTCCGTTCCATATGCTTGCTTCCCCGACAGCTACAATCTCCAGGAGTTTAAATGTAAGGACAATAGAAACCTCTTATCACACTAACTCGCATCCATTCTCTTAAACACTCTTTCCATCTACCCAAACCCCATCCTCGGTATCCTTACCCGTCTATCACGCTCCTTCTGACATTTCCTATATCTAACCACTCTTTCTCATCACCTTTCCCTATGTAGCCCCTTGCGAAATATTGGCAGTGGAATGCCTTGCTTGGGGCGAAATGATTAATATATATATATGAAATTGCAAAGTTAAAATGAAAAACATTTTGGTAGGAGGTGAAATATAAATAGATACAGATAAGGGTCATGCGACGACGTCTGGGCTTAGCAAAAAGAATTCATATATTTTTTATGTAATTTCATAATTTTTTTATAAAAAAAATGCCAAAGGTTTCACTGTATACTATGTAACAACTAATGTATTTAAGTGCCATCCACTCCCGGCAAATTGTGTGACATTTCTATTTCTTTTACGTTTTCTTCTGTCATCTTTGCCGCACACATTCTTCAATTTATTTTAGTTTTTGCTTCGGGTTTGGCTCTAAGTACGTATAATTGTTGTTCTTAGTCTCAGCCATGATACCATTTTCTCAGAGGACTCATTTAACCTTCAAAATTCAGTTTACGACGAAAAAAACTTATTTGATATCGATACCAGGAAATCAAAATTTGACTTACATTCATTCATTTTTCTTTCAGTCTACGGTTTCGCTTTAACTGGAAACAACTATTGCTTTTTAGTCTTTCGTGCCAAAGTCCAAAGAGTCTGACCTCCAGGACCATGGATTTTTTTAAAGCATTCATTACACCCTAGCAACGCCGGGCTATACTGCTAGTATATATATATCTATATATATATATATATATATATATATATATATAGTGAAAAAAGTGTGATATGGGGAGACAGTCTCCCCACCACACTTTACTCACTCCATGCATTTTCTCACTTCTTCCTTTTTGTTAAACCCAGACATCAGGTGACCCTTATGTGTATCCATCTATATTTCACCTTCTACCAAATTTTGGGTCTATTTCTCGGTTCTTTCCTCTTTGCTCTTTCTTTCTCTCCTGTCTTCCTACGTTCTTTATTTCCTATGTATCTCTCTTTACTTTTGGTTTTACCCCACTTTTTTTTATTTCCTTTTTTGTTTTCCCTTCTTTTCTATCCTCTTTACCTCGTACAATTTTCCAAAAATAAAGGGGAAGTGAAATTTTTTAATCTTATTTTTCAAAAATAACCTATATTACCATAATTATTAAACTAACTGATGAGACATTGTTTTTCGATGTCGAAACAAATGGATACTTTTGTAGTAAATTGTAATTTTTACATGATATAAACTATAACTTATAATAAATATTCATCGCTTTATTTCTGTATTGAGCACTGCCTTTAATGTTTCGAACGTTGTTAACACTTTTTTCATTCTTTATTCAGTTGGATATATATATATATATATATATATATATATATATATATATATATATATAAATAATGAGTAATGAATTGAGTTCTCCCGGTGGCTGACGTAGGAATACATCGCATATATAACACGCTAAATTTTCCTCTTCTTTCTCTCATTCCATGCGCCGATAGCTTAAGGAGTAGGCACTCCGACTGACACCAAATTCGTCGAGTTTCAATTACTGCTGGAAGCGAGTGGATATCTAGCCAAATTGATATCGGAAACTCAATTGAAAATTTTTACAAAGCGCTTTTACACTCACCTCTCATCCTTCAATAACAAGGGCAAACAAAATATGACATCACTTTCTAAGTATTTTTGGAAGTTAAAAAACGAAAATAAAACGCCTAAAGTTAAATGGAAAATCCTCAAATAGGCCAGAACATTAAAATCGATAAAGGAACCATGTTTATTTTTGTCTTAAAGGAAAAATTGAAATCATTAAATATATGAATAACAAGATATTATTAAACTAGAGGCATGAAACCACAGTAAACTGTGAACATATTAAAGAACCTTACAATCATGCTAAAAACTACAAAAGCCAAAATTGGGATCCCTAGAAACGATAAATCTTTAAAATATTGACAACACTCTCACCTCAAATTTTACCTTTATTTTATACCACAAACTGTGATTTAATTTAGAGTTTTATATAAAAAAATGTTTTCTAAATTTTAAATTAAGGTTAAATATACAAAAATAGATTAAGTATAAAAACTAAGTTTAAATACAAAAGTATTTGTAGCCGTATAATTCACTAATAAATATATGTTCACAAAATAACAATCTCTATTCCCCTTTTATCGCACCCATATCTACTTATCCCCACCCCATATATATTTCCTTGTTATAAAACCCAGAGAATTAACCATAAAAGCTGTAAAGGACCATACCTTAACTTCTAATGTTAAATCTGTCTACAAAATTTTCAACACGTTTATTAATCAACGCTGTTCCCCACCTCTCCCCTCTTTATGCCCAAATTCTGACTGACAACTTACAACCATTATTTCTACATCTCCCACCCCACCTACCTCTCACACACAATTCGCCAAATAAAAGAAAAAAAACATTTCTTTCCACACTACTTGATGAGATATTGTCATTTCAATGTGGAAACAAAGTGTACATTTTGTAGTAGATGATAATTTGTACATGTTTTAAACTATAATTTATAATAAATATTCATAGCTCTATTTTACATTGAGCACTGTTTTAAATTAATGTTTTAAACGTTGTTAATTTTTTCTTCGTTCCTTATTCACTTGAATTATATATATATATATATATATATATATATTCCAAACATATGCTGTTAAATATAAGAGACAATGAATGTCTATTATGTTTAAACATGAGCCGTTCTAAATGTCGTATATTGGCTTTAATTTCAGTTGAAAATAAAAACAAAAATTCTCCAACATTTGTATAATTATTTATTGATTTGCTTCTAACCTTTCGGCTCACATGAGTCATCTTCAGAGAAGTTATTCAGAATGAAATACAATAGCATCCACCATCACGGACGATTTTATTTTGTGTTGAAATAAAACTCCGCTTGGCAACGGCAATAGTTACTAAAAATAATAAACGCAGTTCTCAAATTTGCAATGCGGTTTTATGATGTCACACCGCGGGATAGCGCGAAATGACAACAAAACCATGTAGTCAAATGCAATGAAATATGTTATGTCCGGATTTAAAGATGATTTTATTGAGTGTTGGTTGTTTAGATTTGATGTACATGGCCTCCAATATCTGCAGGTTCCTCTTACTGTGTGTATGAGTAAGGATCACCGTATTGTTGACCAAAATCTGTCTGATATTACCTACATGTTTATGTTTTTCAGAGAAATGTTGTTTAATTGTATTCTGATCAGAAAGATGACATGTAAGTCTACGGGAGAACGTGGTTATAGTAAAATCAATATATACGCCTGATCGAAAATTTAAGACAACTTAAATATCTTTCAAACGATTTTTTTTTAAACTCCTCCCACTTAAGGTTACCAATACTACAATCTAAAAGGTTATGGAAACAAAAAGCTACATTCCAAACATTTTATTTAGACATTTACATTTTTATAAAATGAGGCGATCAAAATTATAAGACCAGGGGTATAAATTGTAAGATCTATGGTAATTCCAATGTTTTTAGTTCAGTTAGAGATTAAGTGTTACCATGCCTAAAGCAAGCAAACTTACCAAATTTGAGCGTTCTCGAATTCTAGAATTCCATAAGCAAGGTTTGTCACAGCGGGCGATCGCAACTAAGGTAAAACGCAGTAAAACTGTGATTCGCAACTTTCTAAAGAACAGTGAGAGTTATGGAAAAGCAAAATCCTCTGGTAGGCCCCCAAAAATTTCGCCTGCATTGAGTAGGAGAATAAGACGGGTTGTTTTGAAAGACGGGGGACTTTCTTTCTCGTCAAATTAAGGCAGTCACAGATGCTGATTGCAGTCTCGTAACCATCAGACAACACTTAAGACAAAAAGGCATGGTAAATAAAAAGCGTAAACAAATTCCTCGGCTGTTTCCACGTCACAAGGTGGACCGCTTAAAGTTTGGTCGTGAATACCAAAGATGGGATGTTGAGAAGTGGAAGAAAGTCCTGTTTCCTGATGAGAAAAAATTCAATCTCGATGGTCCTGATGGCTTCCAACGATATTGGTATAACAAAAACATGCCTCCTGAAATTTTCTCCGCATATCAGAGTGGTGGAGGGTCCCTAATTGTATGGGCTGCCTTTTCTTACAGAGGCACGATGGAGCTCCATGTGATGCAGGGTCATCAGAGAGCGGCTGGTTGTGTTAACATGCCACAAAAAGCAATTTTGATGATGGAGGGCCATCGTTTGTGTGGGGATAGATAGTTATTCCAACAGGATAATACTGCAATCCACGCTGCAAGACGGACCTTAACATTTCTACAAGAAAATGGGGTCCATCTCTTGGGACATCCTGCATGCTCACCGGACTTGAACCCAATTGAAAATGTTTGGAGATGGATGACAAGAGATGTTTATCGAAATGGCAAACAATACTCAACAAAAAATGATCTTCGTGAAGCCATCTTCAGAAGCTGGAGCAACATCCCCTGCACCTTAATGGAAACGCTTACTGCTAGCATGCCCGACAGAAGCTTTGAAGTCATCAAAAACAGTGGAGGTAGACTTCATTATTAAATTTGGTTGTTGAATATTTTCATACACTTTTTGTACAATTTCGTAGAATTTTTGTCTCTGGTCTTATAATTTTGATCATGTGTAAATCGCCTCATTTTATAAAAATGTAAATTTCTAAATAAAATGTTTGGAATGATTCTAGATTGTAGTATTGGTAAACTTAAGTGGGAGGAGTTTAAGATCTATCTGTAAAAAAAACTTTCGTTTGAAAGATTTTTAAGTGGTCTTAAATTTTTGATCAGGAATGTATGAATTGGGTTTTTGATTAGTATCAGAGATGCAATCTCTGAATGGGCATGTAAATTGGTACACTACATTGGTATTTTGTAGAGAATTTAGTTTAGTGCCTGTTGGGTTATTATAGACTATGAGGTCAATTGTTTTGAATTTTTTATAATATATAATGAGTTTAATTTGATTATTAATTTCGACTGGTTTAACATTTCTACGTATTATGTTTTTGAGAGTTTTTTCATCTTGTTTATAATTATTATGTATTTGGTTGCAATAGTATAAGTTAATAGTGTTATGTTTATTTTGATGTAAACCATTATTATTAAAATTATCATTATTGTTAGAGCTATTGTTAATTTTGTTGAGATACATTTTAATTTGCTGATCAATAACGGAGTTAGGAAATCCATTATTGACTAGTGTTTGCTTAATGTTGTGTAATTCTCTATAAAATATAGATTTTGAAGAAGATATCATTTGTGTGCGTTGAAGTAAGTTTTTTATAACAGCTAACTTATATCGTTGAGGGCATTCACTATTATAATTAAGAAGACACGAATTTATGCTAGTTGGTTTCCTATATAGAGACGTAGTAAATTAATGTGTGCTAGAATCAATGAATACATCAAGGAATGGGAGTTTGTTATTAATATTAAGTTCTAATGTAAATTTGAGGACGGAATGACTTTCAAATTTGTTTTTAAGATATGTAATTTGATCGATATTCTTAGCTAAAACAAAGATGTCATCTATATATCTTACATATATATCGGGTTTATTGTTATCATTAATTATTTTATTTTCTAAATTTGCCATATAATAATTAGAAAAGAGAGGACCTAAAGGAGATCCCATCGCAATACCATCTATTTGTGTATAAATAATGCTTAGGGATCGTGAAAGGGTACTTGTTTTTTTTAATATAGTGGGTTTAATATTGATTGATGGGAGAGTAGCATGATTGTATACATCACGGATAATGATATATATATATATATATATATATATATATATATATATATATATTTCGAGAGAGAGAGAGAGAGAAAGAGCGAGAGATTGTGCTCAAGAGGAATTGAAACTTTTAAGTATTTTCTTTTTGTCTTTTTTACCCTATTTATTTCTTTGTAATAAATACAACGTTTTTTTTTTTGTATTTACTCACTCGGTTTTTCATTGCAAGGATACAAACATTAAATTCAGACACCCCTATCTATCTATCTATCTATCTATCTATATATATATATATATATATATATATATATATATATATATATATCAGTCTAGCCACACTGATGTGCAGTGACATAGCAAAGAGGCTTGTATGTGGATGACTAATATATTATGCTCTCATTACGATTGAACTCTATAGAGAAGAAAATTTTAAAAACAGTTTCCACTTCTGCGATATATGCATATATGCATTACTCTCTAGGAATGAATTGAGTTCTTTCGGTGACTGGCGTGTGTATACAATGTTTATATACAACACGTTAAAATTTTCCTTCTCTGACACCATGCATCTATGGCTTAGTGGGTAGTGACTCCGACTAACACCAAATCGCTGGAGTTTCGATCCCGTCCATATATATATATATATATATATATATATATTAGTTATGCACATACAAGCCTGTTTTGTGTACGTATCGCTCATTCGATAATGAATTGAAGCACTCTGGGCGTGTTTATACGCGTTAAAAAGCCTACCTTCTTCTGCCGGACGCTCGTGGCCTAGGAGTAGGCTCGCCGACTGAGGCCGATTCGGTCAGGTTTCAATCCTGGGTTAAGAAGAGAACGGAGTCTAAGCCGTACTGATGATCTGTGAAACAGATCTGTCTGCGGATGACTATATATATATATATATATATATATATATATATATACGTGTGTGTGCTAAAAGTTGTTATATTTAGTGAAAAAGAGTTCATTTTTGAGAGAGCATTTGCTGATACCAACTCTGCAGTCATTGAAATCAATCCTGCATTTTGGACTTGAATGTTTACAGTTTGACTAATATTATCAGTCAGAACAAATGTTGCACTCAAATGATATTTGAATGAACTGTTCGACCCCCAAAGTTAAGACCCCAAAGTTAAGACCCCCAAAGTTAAGACCCCAAAGTTAAGACCCCCAAAGTTAAGAACAATGGATACTTCCTACTCCTTAGATAGGATGCCCTTTGTGAACATCCGCTCAGTCAGTCAGTTGAGTGCCATACGTGATACACGCGTGGGTGATCATGTCTCGAAAAAAACATGAATGACTGGTCAGAAGATTATCCCGCAGTAGGTTGCCATTGCTTTCTGCGGTAGACTGGTTGCCGACCAAGGCTATAGAACCCAATCTGTCTTGTTATTTAACTTATAGCTAGAGGGACATGAGATGTATTATATTATTAGGTAGTAATTAGTGGGGGATCAATTTAATACTTCATAACAATAGAAAACCGATCCACCACTTTATGACCAGGAGAAGCCTTAATCATGATTCCAACTATGATATTCAGTCAGTCAGTTAAGTGCCATATTTGATACACGCTTGGGCGATCATGTCGCGAAAGAGACATGACTGACTGGGCAGAAGATTATCTCGCAGTAGGTTGACATTGCTTTCTGCGGTAGACTGGTTGCCGACCAAGGCTGTAGAACCCAATTTGTCCTGTTATTTAACCCATAACTGGAAGGAAGAGACGGATTAATACCTTTCTCAAGGATATTTGCGCGTAAGTGAATAGAATGGAATTCAAACTCGGCTCCCCGGTTTCTCGTTCCAAGCCGATATCCACTTTACCGCAATGCGCACCCGGTACTGAATCTAATGTCGTTTTATTTTAGGATGATTTTGTCTATTGTTTTACAAGAAAATATTTTTTACTCTCGGGCCTGCTTGGTCGCGAGATTTCAAACAGCATCTTGGTCTGACAGTTTTGCATAATACAAATATTCTCTTTTCTCTCACTGACTTCCCCCAAGAACAATGTGATCGTTAATTACGAGGCAAGAACTGACTTCAGGAATACGCTTAACTGGTTAGTTTTTATTTTCTTCAAGAAAGAAATTCCAAATGGATTATCGGACATTTGTCTGTTCGGTGGACGGTCATTGACAGTATTTTTCTGCAGGCGAAAACTTAAAGAAAAAATAACGTTTTTTAAAAATTCTATTCTAAAAGTTTGTGTTCAGAAGTTCTTATAACTCATCTTGCAAACCAACCGAATTAGTTCAGAAAAAAAAAACTCCATTGCCGTCATCTGTCTGTGAGGCATTATTCTGTAATCACAAAAAATGTCACTCTATCCATTGTTATTTTTAATTTGGATGTCATCTAAAAAAATTGTAATTTTAAAAATAAAAATAAAACAATGACCGCTGCCTGAAGAAAAAATTCTCAGTGACCATTTCTTTTAATAATGTTTCTGTCATTTTTCGTTAACAGATCCTTCAGACGTGTTCAAACAAAATATATATATATATATATATATATATATATATATAGTCATCCGCAGACAGATCTGTTTCGCTGTATGACAGCTCATCAGTACGGTTAGACTCCGATTGCTTTTTAACCCAGGATTGAAACCCGACCGAATTGGCGTCAGTAAGCGATTCTACCTCTGGGATATGGGCGTTCGGTAGAAGAAGGCAGACTTTTAGCACGTACATTGTCATTATACACGTCAATAGCCAGAGTGCTCTAATTCATTAGTGAATGAGCGATGCGTTCATGCGAGAGTAAGTCTACCATTCTTCCAGAGTGCTCAATCAGGGTGTGAGACCGTAAATAGTCATCCGCGGACAGATCTGTTTCGCTGTATCACAGCTCATCAGTACGGTTAGACTCCGATTGCTTATTAAGCCAGGATTGAAAACCGATCGAACTAGCGTCAGTCGGCGATTCTACCTCTGGGCTGTGGGCGTTCGGTAGAAGAAGGCAGACTTTTAGCATGTATATTGTCATTACACACGCCCAATAGCCATAGTGCTCTAATTCATTAGTGAATAGTATAAAAGAAGGATTGCTACCGAAATACACTATATATATATATATATATATATATATATATATTGTGCATTTGGGTAGCAATCCTTCTTTTATGCAAGTTTCGTTAAAGAAAACTGACAAGGGACTGCGATTAAGCTATTTATATCATTTATATTTTATTCTTGCAAGTGAATACTTTCCTGTCAAAAAAAAGACTTCCCAAATGTTCTGTATATCTAAGCGCTTTCGGCTATTCTCTTAGTCATTATCAATTACGATTTTTTATCATTATTTTTAACTGAATGTTGAACCCCATCCGCAATATACTAGTAGAAAATACAAGTATGATACACACATCCACAGGTAAAAATGATTAAAATAATGAAAACTCCAGCAGTTTCTTTTTTCGCAATTCTCGCCTGTGGAATTCCCTTCCATTTACTTGCGTTCTGGACATCTAAAATCTCAAAGAATTTAAATGTAAAGTCAATAGTCATCTCCTATCTCACTAAGGTGCATCCTTTCTCTCATGCTCCTTTCTCCGTCCACTCCACTCTCATCAGTATTCTCATCCTTCTCTTACCCACTTCCTGACACCCCTATAACCTGTCACTCTTTCTCATACCTTTCTCTAATGCTCCTTTCTCCGTCCACTCCACTCTCATCAGTATTCTCATCCTTCTCTTACCCACTTCCTGACACCCCTATAACCTGTCACTCTTTCTCATACCTTTCTCTAATGCTCCTTTCTCCGTCCACTCCACTCTCATCAGTATTCTCATCCTTCTCTTACCCACTTCCTGACACCCCTATAACCTGTCACTCTTTCTCATACCTTTCTCTAATGCTCCTTTCTCCGTCCACTCCACTCTCATCAGTATTCTCATCCTTCTCTTACCCACTTCCTGACACCCCCTATAACCTGTCACGCTTTCTCATACCTTTCTCTAATGCTCCTTTCTCCGTCCACTCCACTCTCATCAGTATTCTCATCCTTCTCTTACCCACTTCCTGACACCCCCTATAACCTGTCACTCTTTCTCATACCTTTCTCTAATGCTCCTTTCTCCGTCCACTCCACTCTCATCAGTATTCTCATCCTTCTCTTACCCACTTCCTGACACCCCCTATAACCTGTCACTCTTTCTCATACCTTTCTCTAATGCTCCTTTCTCCGTCCACTCCACTCTCATCAGTATTCCCATCCTTCTCTTACTCACTTCCTGACACCCCCTATAACCTGTCACTCTTTCTCATACCTTTCTCTAATGCTCCTTTCTCCGTCCACTCCACTCTCATCAGTATTCCCATCCTTCTCTTACCCACTTCCTGACACCCCCTATAACCTGTCACTCTTTCTCATACCTTTCTCTCATGCTCCTTTCTCCGTCCACTCCACTCTCATCAGTATTCTCATCCTTCTCTTACCCACTTCCTGACACCCCCTATAACCTGTCACTCTTTCTCATACCTTTCTCTAATGCTCCTTTCTCCGTCCACTCCACTCTCATCAGTATTCTCATCCTTCTCTTACCCACTTCCTGACACCCCCTATAACCTGTCACTCTTTCTCATACCTTTCTCTAATGCTCCTTTCTCCGTCCACTCCACTCTCATCAGTATTCTCATCCTTCTCTTACCCACTTCCTGACACCCCCTATAACCTGTCACTCTTTCTCATACCTTTCTCTAATGCTCCTTTCTCCGTCCACTCCACTCTCATCAGTATTCTCATCCTTCTCTTACCCACTTCCTGACACCCCCTATAACCTGTCACTCTTTCTCATACCTTTCTCTAATGCTCCTTTCTCCGTCCACTCCACTCTCATCAGTATTCCCATCCTTCTCTTACTCACTTCCTGACACCCCCTATAACCTGTCACTCTTTCTCATACCTTTCTCTAATGCTCCTTTCTCCGTCCACTCCACTCTCATCAGTATTCCCATCCTTCTCTTACTCACTTCCTGACACCCCCTATAACCTGTCACTCTTTCTCATACCTTTCTCTAATGCTCCTTTCTCCGTCCACTCCACTCTCATCAGTATTCCCATCCTTCTCTTACCCACTTCCTGACACCCCCTATAACCTGTCACTCTTTCTCATACCTTTCTCTCATGCTCCTTTCTCCGTCCACTCCACTCTCATCAGTATTCTCATCCTTCTCTTACCCACTTCCTGACACCCCCTATAACCTGTCACTCTTTCTCATACCTTTCTCTAATGCTCCTTTCTCCGTCCACTCCACTCTCATCAGTATTCCCATCCTTCTCTTACTCACTTCCTGACACCCCCTATAACCTGTCACTCTTTCTCATACCTTTCTCTAATGCTCCTTTCTCCGTCCACTCCACTCTCATCAGTATTCCCATCCTTCTCTTACCCACTTCCTGACACCCCCTATAACCTGTCACTCTTTCTCATACCTTTCTCTCATGCTCCTTTCTCCGTCCACTCCACTCTCATCAGTATTCTCATCCTTCTCTTACCCACTTCCTGACACCCCCTATAACCTGTCACTCTTTCTCATACCTTTCTCTAATGCTCCTTTCTCCGTCCACTCCACTCTCATCAGTATTCCCATCCTTCTCTTACTCACTTCCTGACACCCCCTATAACCTGTCACTCTTTCTCATACCTTTCTCTAATGCTCCTTTCTCCGTCCACTCCACTCTCATCAGTATTCCCATCCTTCTCTTACTCACTTCCTGACACCCCCTATAACCTGTCACTCTTTCTCATACCTTTCTCTAATGCTCCTTTCTCCGTCCACTCCACTCTCATCAGTATTCCCATCCTTCTCTTACCCACTTCCTGACACCCCCTATAACCTGTCACTCTTTCTCATACCTTTCTCTAATGCTCCTTTCTCCGTCCACTCCACTCTCATCAGTATTCTCATCCTTCTCTTACCCACTTCCTGACACCCCCTATAACCTGTCACTCTTTCTCATACCTTTCTCTCATGCTCCTTTCTCCGTCCACTCCACTCTCATCAGTATTCCCATCCTTCTCTTACCCACTTCCTGACACACCCTATAACCTGTCACTCTTTCTCATACCTTTCTCTAATGCTCCTTTCTCCGTCCACTCCACTCTCATCAGTATTCCCATCCTTCTCTTACCCACTTCCTGACACACCCTATAACCTGTCACTCTTTCTCATACCTTTCTCTAATGCTCCTTTCTCCGTCCACTCCACTCTCATCAGTATTCCCATCCTTCTCTTACCCACTTCCTGACAACCCCTATAACCTGTCACTCTTTCTCATACCTTTCTCTAATGCTCCTTTCTCCGTCCACTCCACTCTCATCAGTATTCCCATCCTTCTCTTACCCACTTCCTGACACACCCTATAACCTGTCACTCTTTCTCATACCTTTCTCTCATGCTCCTTTCTCCGTCCACTCCACTCTCATCAGTATTCCCATCCTTCTCTTACCCACTTCCTGACACCCCCTATAACCTGTCACTCTTTCTCATACCTTTCTCTAATGCTCCTTTCTCCGTCCACTCCACTCTCATCAGTATTCCCATCCTTCTCTTACCCACTTCCTGACACCCCCTATAACCTGTCACTCTTTCTCATACCTTTCTCTAATGCTCCTTTCTCCGTCCACTCCACTCTCATCAGTATTCTCATCCTTCTCTTACCCACTTCCTGACACCCCCTATAACCTGTCACTCTTTCTCATACCTTTCTCTAATGCTCCTTTCTCCGTCCACTCCACTCTCATCAGTATTCTCATCCTTCTCTTACCCACTTCCTGACACCCCCTATAACCTGTCACTCTTTCTCATACCTTTCTCTAATGCTCCTTTCTCCGTCCACTCCACTCTCATCAGTATTCTCATCCTTCTCTTACCCACTTCCTGACACCCCCTATAACCTGTCACTCTTTCTCATACCTTTCTCTAATGCTCCTTTCTCCGTCCACTCCACTCTCATCAGTATTCCCATCCTTCTCTTACTCACTTCCTGACACCCCCTATAACCTGTCACTCTTTCTCATACCTTTCTCTAATACTCCTTTCTCCGTCCACTCACTCTCATCAGTATTCCCGTATTCTCTTTGCTTCTGACACACCCTATAACCTGTCACTCTTTCTCACTTCCTTTCTCTAATGCTCCTTTCTCCGTCCACTCACTCTCATCAGTATTCCCCGTCCTTCTCTTACCCACTTTATTTTCTAACCTGTCCTCTTTCTCATACCTTTCTCTGTTCGTGCTCCCTTTCTCCGTCCACTCACTCATCCATTGTCTCTGTCTTCTCTTACCCGCCCTGACACCCCTATAACCTGTCACTCTTTCTCCTTCCTTTCTCTCATGCTCCTTTCTCCGTCCCTCCCTCCCTCCATCAGTATGTTCCATCCTTCTCTTACCCATACAACCCTTTCTATAACCTGTCACTCTTTCTCCCTTTACCTTTCTCCTAATGCTCCTTTCTCCGTCCACTCACTCTCATCAGTATTCTCGTCCTTCTCACCACCACTTCTAGCCACCCTATAACCTGTCACTCTTTCTCATACCTTTCTCTAATGCTCCTTTCTCCGTCACCTCCCTCTCATCAGTGTTCCATCCTTCTCTTACCACTTCCTGACACACCCTACTAACTGTCTTGCTCTTTCTCCTTTACCTTTCTCCTAATACTCCTTTCTCCGTCCCTCCCACTCTCATCGGTATTCCCATCCTTCTCTTACCACTTCTAGCTAACTATAACCTGTCACCCTTTCTCATGCCTTTCTCTAATGCTCCTTTCTCCGTCCACTCCACTCTCATCTGGTATTCTCATCCTTCTCTTACCCTTCCTGACACCCCCTATGTTACTGTCACTCTTTCTCCATGCCTTTCTCTAGTAATGCTCCGCTGCTCCGTCACCCACATCTCATCCAGTATTCTCATCCTTCTCTTGCTTCCTTCCCCCCCCTACCAACCTGTCCATCTTTCTCTCGCTTTCTCTAATGTCCTTTCTCAAGTCACTCCCTCTCATCAGTGTTCCATCCTTCTCTTACCCACTTCCTGACACCCCCCTATGTGCCTGTCACTCTTTCTCATACCTTTCTCTAATGCTCCTTTCTCCGTCACTCCCTCTCTCCTTCGTGTGTGTCTCTTTCCCTTCCTGACACCCCCTATAACCTGTCACTCTTTCTCCTTTTATTTTCTCTCGTGCTCCTTTCTCCGTCCCTCCCTCTCATCAATTATTCCATCCTTCTCTTACCCACTTCCTTCCCTGTTTCTGTCTCTTTCTCATACCTTTCTCTAATGCTCGCTGTCCGTCTGTCTCACTGTGTGTCTCTGTCTCTCTCTCTCTCTCTCTCTGTCTGTCTCTTTCTCATACCTTTCTCTAATGTCCTTTCTCCGTCCACTCACTCTCATCAGTATTCTCATCCTTCTCTTACCCTTCCTGACACCTATAACCTGTCACTCTTTCTCATACCTTTCTCTAATGCTCCTTTCTCCGTCACTCACTCTCATCAGTGTTCCACATCCTTCTCTTGCTTCTGACACCCTATAACCACTGTCCTCTTTCTCCCTTTCCCTTTCTAATGCTCCTTTCTCCGTCTGCCTCCTCTCATCAGTATTCCACCATCCTTCTCTTACCCACTTCTGGCTACCTACTAACCTGTCCGCTCTTTCTCATACACCTTTCTCTAATGCTCCTTTCTCCGTCCACTCCGCTCTCATCAGTATTCCCATCCTTCTCTTACCCCGCCTGACCCCCTATATTGTCACTCTTTCTCATACACCTTTCCTCTAATGCTCCTTTCTCCGTCCTCCACTCTCATCAGTGTTCCACATCCTTCTCTTACCCACTTCTGACACCCCCCTACCAACCTGTCACTCTTTCTCAGCCTTCCTTTCTCTAATGTCCTTTCTCCGTCACTCACTCTCATCAGTATTCTCTCTCTCCTTCTGTCTTACCCACGCCCTGACACCCATGTCACTCTTTCTCAGCACCTTTCTCTGCCTGGTATCGCCCTGTCCGTCCATCACTCTCATCAGTATTCCCATCCTTCTCTTACCCACTTCCTGACACCTATAACCTGTCACTCTTTCTCATACCTTTCTCTAATGCTCCTTTCTCCGTCCACTCACTCTCATCAGTATTCCATCCTTCTCTTACCCACTTCCTGACACCCCCCTACTAACCTGTCACTCTTTCTCCTTACCTTTCTCTTTCTCCTTTCTCCGTCCCTCCCTCTCCATCTGGTATTTATCCTTGTCTTACCCTTTATTTTCTCTCTAACCTGTCCTCTCTTTCTGTACCTTTCTCTAATGCTCCTTTCTCCATCCACTCACTCTCATCAGTATTCTCTGTCCTTCTCTTACCCACTTCCTGACACACCTATAACCTGTCACTCTTTCTCTGTGCCTTTCTCCTAATGCTCCCTTTCTCCGTCCACTCACTCTCCTTCAATGTTCCATCCTTCTCTTACCACTTCACTGGCTTTCTAACCTGTCACTCTTTCTCTGCCCTTTCTCTAATGCTCTTTCTCCGTCCACTCCACTCTCATCCAGTATTCCCATCCTTCTCTTACCCACTTCCTGACATAAACTATAACCTGTCACCCTTTCTCCATACCTTTCTCTAATGCTCCTTTCTCCATCCACTCCACTCTCATCAGTATTCTCATCCTTCTCTTACCCTTTACTTCTTACTAACCTGTCACTCTTTCTCATACCTTTCTCTAATGCTCCTTTCTCCGTCCACTCCACTCTCCTCAGTATTCTCATCCTTCTCTTCCCACTTCCCACAGCACCCCCTATAACCCACGCTCACTCTTTCTCCTTTAACTTTCTCTAATGTCCTTTCTCAGAAATCCCCTCCCTCTCATCAGTGTTCCCATCCTTCTCTTACCCACGCCCTGACACCCCTATGTGCACTCACTCTTTCTCCTTACCTTTCTCTAATGCTCCTTTCTCCGTCCACTCACACTCTCATCAGTGTTCCCATCCTTCTCTTGCTTCTGACACCCTGTGCCTGTCACTCTTTCTCATACCTTTCTCTAATGCTCCTTTCTCCGTCCACTCCACTCTCATCAGTATTCCCATCCATCTCTTACCCACTTCCTGACACCCCCCTATAACCTGTCACTCTTTCTCCTTACCTTTCTCTAATGCTCCCTTTCTCCGTCCTCCCTCTCATCAGTGTTCTCATCCTTCTCTTCCGCCCTGACACACCCCCCCCCTATAACCTGTCACTCTTTCTCATACCTTTCTCTAATGCTCCTTTCTCCATCCACTCACTCTCATCAGTATTCTCATCCTTCTCTTACCCGCTTCTGACACCCCCTATAACTGTCCTCTTTCTCCTTCTTCTCTAATACTCCCTTTCTCGTCCACTCCCTCTCATCAGTATTCCATCCTTCTCTTACCCACTTCCTGACACCCCCCTATAACCTGCTCACTCTTTCTCCATACCTTTCTCTAATGCTCCTTTCTCCGTCCACTCCACTCTCCATCAGTATTCCCATCCTTCTCTTACCACTTCCTGACACCTATAACCTGTCACTCTTTCTCACATACCTTTCTCTGATATCCTTTCTCCGTCCTCACTCTCATCCAGTGTTCCATCATCTCTTACCTTCCTGACACCCCCTACCAACCTGTCTTTCTCCTTACCTTTCTCTAATGCTCCTTTCTCCGTCCACTCCACTCTCATCAGTATTCTCATCCTTCTCTTACCCACTTCCTGACACCCCCTATAACCTGTCACTCTTTCTCACTTTCTAATGCTCCTTTTCTCCGTCCACTCCACTCTCATCAGTATTCCCATCCTTCTCTTACCCACTTCCTGACACCCCCTATAACCTGTCACTCTTTCTCATACCTTTCTCTAATGCCCTTTTCTCCGTCCACTCCACTCTCATCAGTATTCTATCCTTCTCTTACCCACTTCCTGACACCCCCTATAACCTGTCACTCTTTCTCATACCTTTCTCTAATGCCCTTTCTCCGTCCACTCTACTCTCATCAGTATTCCCATCCTTCTCTTACCCACTTCCTGACACCCCCTATAACCTGTCACTTTTTCATACCTTTCTAACGCTCCTTTCTCCGTCCACTCCACTCTCTCATCAGTATTCCCATCCTTCTCTTACCCACTTCCTGACACCCCCTATAACCTGTCACTCTTTCTCATACCTTTCTCTAATGCCTCTTCTCCGTCCACTCCACTCTCATCAGTATTCTCATCCTTCTCTTACCCACTTCCTGACACCCCCCATAACCTGTCACTCTTTTCTCATACCTTTTCTAATGCTCCTTTCTCCGTCCACTCCACTCTCATCAGTATTCCCATCCTTTACCCACTTCCTGACACCCCCTATAACCCGTCACTCTTTCTCATACCTTTTCTAATGCTCCTTTCTCCGTCCACTCCACTCTCATCAGTATTCCCATCCTTCTCTTACCCACTTCCTGACACCCCCTATAACCTGTCACTCTTTCTATACCTTTCTCTAATGCTCCCTTTCTCCGTCCACTCCACTCTCATCAGTATTCCCATCCTTCTCCTACCCACTTCCTGACACCCCCTATAACCTGTCACTCTTTCTCATACCTTTCTCTAATGCTCCTTTCTCCGTCCACTCCACTCTCATCAGTATTCTCATCCTTCTCTTACCCACTTCCTGACACCCCCTATAACCTGTCACTCTTTCATACCTTTCTCTAATGCTCCTTTCTCCGTCCACTCCACTCTCACTGCATTCCCATCCTTCTCTTACCCACTTCCTGGACACCCCCTATAACCTGTCACTCTTTCTCATACCTTTCTAATGTTCTTTCTCCGTCCACTCCACTCTCATCAGTATTCCCATCCTTCTCTTACCCACTTCCCTGACACCCCCTAACCTCGTCACTCTTTCTCATACCTTTCTCAATGCTCCTTTCTCCGTCCACTCCACTCTCATCAGTATTCCCATCCTTCTCTTACCCACTTCCTGACACCCCCTATAACCTGTCACTCTTTCATACCTTCTCTCTCATGCTCCTTTCTCCGTCCACTCCACTCTCATCAGTATTCCCATCCTTCTCTACCCACTTCCTGACACACCCTATAACCTGTCACTCTTTCTCATACCTTTCTCTCATGCTCCTTTCTCCGTCCACTCCACTCTCATCAGTATTCCCATCCTTCTCTTACCCACTTCCTGACACCCCCTATAACCTGTCACTCTTTCTCATACCTTTCTCTCATGCTCATTTCTCCGTCCACTCCACTCTCATCAGTATTCCCATCATCTCTTGCACTTCCTGACACACCTATAACCTGTCACTCTTTCTCATACCTTTCTCTCATGCTCCTTTCTCAATCCCTCCACTCATCAGTATTCCCATCCTTCTCTTACCCTTTGGCACTATAACCTGTCACTCCTTTCTCCATACCTTTCTCTCTCATGCTCCTTTCTCCGTCCACTCCACTCTCATCCAGTATTCCCATCCTTCTCTTACCCACTTCCTGACACACCTATAACCTGTCACTCTTTCTCATACCTTTCTCTCATGCTCCTTTCTCCGTCCCTCCTCTCATCAGTATTCCCATCCTTCTCTTACCACTTCCTGGCCACCTATAACCTGTCACTCTTTCTCATACCCTTTCTCCTAATGCTCCTTTCTCCGTCCACTCCACTCTCATCAGTATTCCCATCCTTCTCTTTACCACTTCTGACACACCTACAACCTGTCTTTCTCATACCTTTCTCATGCTCCTTTCTAAATCCCTCCACTCTCATCAGTATTCCCATCCTTCTCTTACCCACTTCTGACACCCCCTATAACCTGTCACTCTTTCTCATACCCTTTTCTCTGTGCTCCTTTCTCCGTCACTCCCTCTCATCAGTATTCCCATCCTTCTCTTACCCACTTCCTGACACACCCTATAACCTGCTCTTTCTCATACCTTTCTCTCATGCTCCTTTCTCCGTCCACTCCTCTCATCAGTATTATCCCTTCTCTTACCCACTTCCTGACACCTATAACCTGTCACTCTTTCTCTGCCTTTCTCTATGCTCCTTTCTCCATTCACTCACCTCCTCTCAGTATTCCCATCCTTCTCTTACCACTTCCTGACACCCCCTGTAACCTGTCACTCTTTCTCATACCTTTCTCTAATGCTCCTTTCTCCGTCCTCCACTCTCATCAGTATTCCCATCCTTCTCTTACCCACTTCCCTGACACACCCTATAACCTGTCACTCTTTCTCACTACCTTTCTCTCATGCTCCTTTCTCCGTCCTCCACTCTCATCAGTATTCCCATCCTTCTCTTACCCACTTCCTGACACCCCCTGCCAACCTGTCACTCTTTCTCTATGCCTTTCTCTAATGCTCCTTTCTCCGTCCTCCACTCTCATCTGATATTCCCATCCTTCTCTTACCCACTTCCTGACACCCCCTACCTAACCTGTCACTCTTTCTCATACCTACCATGCTCCTTTCTCATCCACTCCCTCTCATCAGTATTCCCATCCTTCTCTTACCCACTTCCTGACACCCCCTATAACCTGTCACTCTTTCTCATACCTTTCTCTAATGCTCCTTTCTCAAATCCCTCCACTCATCAGTATTCCCATCCTTCTCTTACCCACTTCACAAGCACACCCTATAACCTGTCACTCTTTCTCTTCCTTCTCTCATGCTCCTTTCTCCGTCCACTCCACTCTCATCAGTATTCCATCCCTTCTCTTACCCACTTCCTGACACCCCCTATAACCTGTCACTCTTTCTCATACCTTTCTCTAATGCTCCTTTCTCCGTCCACTCCCTCTCATCAGTATTCCCATCCTTCTCTTACCCACTTCTGAGCACCCCCTATACCCTGTCACTCTTTCTCTCTATTACTTTCTCTAATGCTCCTTTCTCATCCACTCCCTCATCAGTATTCCCATCCTTCTCTTACACCCACTTCTGACACCCCCCACCTATAACCTGTCACTCTTTCTCATCTGCTGCCTCTAATGCTCCTTTCTCCGTCCACTCCACTCTCATCAGTATTCACATCCTTCTCACTTACCCACTTCCTGACACACCCCCTATAACCTGTCACTCTTTCTCATACCTTTCTCTAATGCTCCTTTCTCCGTCCACTCCTCTCATCAGTATTCCCATCATACCTCTTACTTACCCACTTCCTGACACACCTATAACCTGTCCACTCTTTCTCATACCTTTCTCTAATGCTCCTATCAATCACTCCACTCTCATCAGTATTCCCATCTTCTTACCCACTTCCTGACACACCCTATAACCTGTCACTCTTTCTCCTTCCCTTTCTCTAATGCTCCTTTCTCCGTCCTCCCTCTCATCAGTATTCCCATCCTTCTCTTACCCACTTCCTGACACCCCCTATAACCTGTCCTCTTTCTCTGTACCTTTCTCTCGCCTGCTCCTTTCTCTCCGTCCCTCCCTCCTCAGTATTCCCATCCTTCTCTTACCCACTTCCTGACACACCCTATAACCTGTCCTCTTTCTCTGTCTCTCTCTCATGCTCCTTTCTCCATCCACTCCACTCTCATCAGTATTCCCATCCCTTCTCTTACCACTTCTGACACCCCCTATAACCTGTCTCTTTCTCATACCTTTCTCTAGTAATGCTCCTTTCTCCGTCCACTCCACTCTCATCAGTATTCCCATCCTTCTCTTACCCACTTCCTGACACCCCCTATAACCTGTCACTCTTTCTCATACCTTTCTCTATGTCCTTTCTCCGTCCCTCCCTCTCATCGAGTATTCCCATCCTTCTCTTACCCACTTCCTGACACACCTATAACCTGTCACTCTTTCTCATACCTTTCTCTAATGCTCCTTTCTCCGTCCACTCCACTCTCATCAGTATTCCCATCCTTCTCTTACACAACTTCCTGACACACCCTATAACTGTCACTCTTTCTCATACCTTTCTCTCATGCTCCTTTCTCCGTCACTCCACTCTCATCAGTATTCCCATCCTTCTCTTACCCACTTCCTGACACACACCATAACCTGTCACTCTTTCTCATACCTTTCTCTAATGCTCCTTTCTCCGTCCCACTCCACTCTCATCCATTAATCCCATCCTTCTCTTACCCACTTCCCTGGCCACCCCTATAACCTGTCACTCTTTCTCATACCTTTCTCTAATACTCCTTTCTCCGTCCACTCCTCTCATCTAGTATTCCCATCCTTCTCTTACCTTCCTGACACACCCTATAACCTGTCACTCTTTCTCATACCTTTCTCATGCTCCTTTCTCCGTCCACTCCTCTCATCGTGTATTCCATCCTTCTCTTACCCACTTCCTGACACCCCCTATAACCTGTCACTCTTTCTCATACCTTTCTCTAATGCCATCCACTCCACTCTCATCAGTATTCCCATCCTTCTCTTACCCACTTCCTGACACCCCCTACCACTAACCTGTCTCTTTCTCATACCTTTCTCTCATGCTCCTTTCTCCGTCCACTCCACTCTCATCAGTATTCCCATCCTTCTCTTACCACTTCCTGACACCCCCTATAACCTGTCACTCTTTTCTCATACCTTTCTCTAATGCTCCTTTCTCCGTCCTCCACTCTCATCAGTATTCCCATCCTTCTCTTACCCACTTCTGACACCTTTTATAACCTGTCACTCTTTCTCATACCTTTCTCTCATGCTCCTTTCTCCGTCCTATCCCTCTCATCAGTATTCCCATCCTTCTCTTACCCACTTCCTGACACCTATAACCTGTCACTCTTTCTCATACCTTTCTCTAATGCTCCTTTCTCCGTCCACTCCACTCTCATCAGTATTCCCATCCTTCTCTTACCCACTTCCTGACACCCCCTATACCCTGTCACTCTTTCTCCATACCTTTCTCTAATGCTCCTTTCTCCGTCCACTCCACTCTCATCAGTATTCCATCCTTCTCTTACCCTTCACAGCTTTATTCTAACCTGTCACTCTTTTCTCATACCTTTCTCTAATGCTCCTTTCTCCGTCCACTCCACTCATCAGTGTCCCATCCTTCTCTTACCCACTTCCTGACACCCCCTATAACCTGTCACTCTTTCTCATACCTTTCTCTAATGCTCCTTTCTCCGTCCACTCCACTCTCATCAGTATTCCCATCCTTCTCTTACCACTTCCCTGACACACCCTATAACCTGTCACTCTTTCTCATACCTTTCTCTAATGCTCCTTTCTCTAATCCCTCCCTCTCATCAATGTATTCCCATCCTTCTCCCCACCCACTTCCTGACACACCCTATAACCTGTCACTCTTTCTCATACCTTTCTCTAATGCTCCTTTCTCCGTCCTCCCTCTCATCAGTATTCCCATCCTTCTCTTACCCACTTCTAGCCACCTATAACCTGTCACTCTTTCTCTTACCTTTCTCTCATGCTCCTTTCTCCATCCACTCTCATCAGTATTCCCATCCTTCTCTTACCCACTTCCCATGACACACACACCCTATAACCTGTCACTCACTCCATACCTTTCTCTCATGCTCCTTTCTCCATCCACTCCACTCTCATCAGTATTCCCATCCCTTCTCTTACCCACTTCCTGACACCTATAACCTGTCACTCTTTCTCATGCACCTTTCTCTAATGCTCCTTTCTCCATCCTCCACTCTCATCAGTATTCCCATCCTTCTCTTACCCACTTCTGGCCCCCTATAACCATCCTCTTCTCATACCTACTCTAATGCTCCTTTCTCGTCCACTCCACTCTCATCGAGTATTCCATCCTTCTCTTACCCCTTCCTGACACACCCTATAACCTGTCCACTCTTTCTCATGCCCTTTCTCTAATGCTCCTTTCTCAATCCCTCCACTCTCATCAGTATTCCCATCCTTCTCTTACCCACTTCCTGACACACCTATAACCTGTATCCATCTTTCTCATACCTTTCTCTCATGCTCCTTTCTCCGTCACTCCCACTCTCATCAGTATTCCCATCCTTCTCTTACCACTTCCTGACACCCCCTTAACCTGTCACTCTTTCTCATACCTTTCTCCTAATGCTCCTTTCTCCGTCCACTCCACTCTCATCAGTATTCCCATCCTTCTCTTACCCACTTCTGACACCTATAACCTGTCACTCTTTCTCATACCTTTCTCTAATGCTCCTTTCTCCGTCCCTCCTCTCATCAGTATTCTCATCCTTCTCTTACCCACTTCCTGACACACCCTGTAACCTGTCTCTTTCTCTTCCTTTCTCTCATGCTCCTTTCTCCGTCCTCACTCTCATCAGTATTCCCATCCTTCTCTTACCCACTTCTGACACCCCCTGTCTGTCTCTTTCTCATGCCTTTCTCTAATGCTCCCTTTCTCCGTCCCTCCCTCTCCATCAGTATTCTCATCCCCTTCTCTTACCCACTTTAAGCACACCCTATAACCTGTCACTCTTTCTCATACCTTTCTCATGCTCCTTTCTCCGTCCCACTCCTCTCATCAGTATTCTCATCCTTCTCTTACCACTTCCTGACACACCCTATAACCTGTCTCTTTCTCATACCTTTCTCTATTCTCCTTTCTCCCGTCCACTCCTCTCATCAGTATTCTCATCCTTCTCTTACCCACTTCCTGACACACCTATAACCTGTCACTCTTTCTCTCGTACCTTTCTCTAATGCTCCTTTCTCCGTCCTCCCTCTCATCAGTATTCTCATCCTTCTCTTACCCCTTCCTGACACCCCCTATAACCTGTCACTCTTTCTCATACCTTTCTCTAATGCTCCTTTCTCCATCCCTCCCCACTCTCATCAGTATTCTCATCCTTCTCACCCACTTCCTGGCCACACCCTATAACCTGTCACTCTTTCTCATACCTTTCTCTAATGCTCCTTTCTCCGTCCACTCCACTCTCATCAGTATTCTCATCCTTCTCTTACCCACTTCCTGGCCACCCCCTATAACCTGTCACTCTTTCTCCATACCTTTCTCTAATGCTCCTTTCTCCGTCCACTCCACTCTCATCAGTATTCTCATCCTTCTCTTACCCACTTCCTGACACACACCCTATAACCTCTCACTCACTGCTCATACCTTTCTCTAATGCTCCTTTCTCCGTCCTCACTCTCATCAGTATTCTCATCCTTCTCTTACCCACTTCCTGACACACCCTATGTCTGTACTCTTTCTCTTTCTTTCTCTCATGCTCCTTTCTCCGTCCCCTCCCTCTCATCAAGTATTCTCATCCTTCTCTTACCCACTTCCCTGACTACCCTATAACCTGTCACTCTTTCTCATCCCTTTCTCTAGTAACCCTTTCTCCATCCCACTCCCACTCTCATCAATATTCTCATCCTTCTCTTACCCACTTCCTGACACCCCCTATAACCTGTCACTCTTTCTCATACCTTTCTCTAATGCTCCTTTCTCCGTCACTCCACTCTCATCCAGTATTCTCATCCTTCTCTTACCCACTTCTGTACACCCTGCCTGTCACTCTTTCTCGCTACCTTTCTCTAATGCTCCTTTCTCAATCCCTCCCTCTCATCAGTATTTCTCATCCTTCTCCACCCACTTCCTGACACCCCCCTATAACCTGTCACTCTTTCTCATACCTTTCTCTCATGCTCTTTCTCCGTCTACTCCCACTCTCCATCAGTATTCCCATGGCACTCTTCTCCCACCCACTTCCTGACACCCCCTATAACCTGTCACTCTTTCTCTACCCTTTCTCTGTCTCCCTTTCTCCCGTCCCTCCCTCTCATCAGTATTCTCATCCCCTTCTCTTACCCTTCCCTGACACACCCTGCTATAACCTGTATCACTCTTTCTCATACCTTTCTCTAATGCTCCTTTCTCCGTCCGCCACTCTCATCATTATTCTCATCCTTCTCCCCCACCCCTTCTGACACACCCTATAACCTGTCACTCTTTCTCATACCTTTCTCTAAATGTGCTCCTTTCTCCCGTCCACTCCACTCATCAGTATTCTCATCCTTCTCTTACCCACTTTGGCCACACCCTATAACCTGTCACTCTTTCTCATACCTTTCTCTAATGCTCCTTTCTCCGTCACTCCACTCTCATCAGTATTCTCTGTCCTTCTCTTACCCACTTCCTGACACACCTATAACCTGTCACTCTTTCTCATACCTTTCTCAATGCTCCTTTCTCCGTCCACTCCACTCTCATCAGTATTCTCATCCTTCTCTTACCCACTTCCTGACACACCTATAACCTGTCACTCTTTCTCTTCCTTTCTCTGTGCTCCTTTCTCCGTCCAATCCACTCTCATCAGTATTCTCATCCTTCTCTTACCCACTTCCTGACACACCCTATAACCTGTCACTCTTTCTCATGCCTTTCTCTAATGCTCCTTTCTCCGTCCACTCCACTCTCATCAGTATTCTCATCTTCTTACCCACTTCCTGACACACCTATAACCTGTCACTCTTTCTCATACACTCTCTAATGCTCCTTTCTCCGTCCACTCCACTCTCATCATTATTCTCATCCTTCTCTTACCCACTTCCCTGACACCCCCTACTAACCTGTCCTCTTTCTCATACCTTTCTCTAATGCTCCTTTCTCCGTCCACTCCACTCTCATCAGTATTCTCATCCCTTCTCTTACCCACTTCCTGACACACACCCTATAACCTGTCACTCTTTCTCACATACCTTTCTCACAATACTCCTTTCTCGTCACTCCACTCTCATCAGTAATTCTCATCCTTCTCTTACCCACTTCCTGACACCCCTATAACCTGTCTCTTTCTCATACCTTTCTCTAATGCTCCTTTCTCCGTCCACTCCTCTCATCAGTATTCTCATCCTTCTCTTACCCACTTCCTGACACCTATAACCTGTCACTCTTTCTCATACCTTTCTCTAATGCTCCTTTCTCCGTCCACTCCACTCTCATCAGTATTCTCATCCTTCTCTTACCCACTTCCTTCCCAACTGCTCTTTCTCCTTTTCTCTAATGCTCCTTTCTCCGTCACCCTCTCATCAGTATTCTCATCCTTCCTGCACTTCCTGACACTATAACCTGTCACTCTTTCTCATACCTTTCTCTAATGCTGCTCCTTTCTCCATAAATCCCTCCTCTCATCAGTATTCTCATCCTTCTCTTACCCACTTCCCTGACACCCCCTATAACCTGTCACTCTTTTCTCATACCTTTCTCTAATCCTCCACTCTCATCAGTATTCTCATCCTTCTCTTACCCACTTCCTGACACCCCCTGCCCTGTCACTCTTTCTCATACCTTTCTCTAATGCTCCTTTCTCCGTGCCCTCCTCTCCATCAGTATTCTCATCCTTCTCTTACCCACTTCCCCACAGCACCTACGGCACATATACTCTTTCTCTACCTTTCTCTAATGCTCCTTTCTCCATCCTCCCTCTCTCATTCTTCTCTTCTCTTACCACGCACACAGCACCTATAACCTGTCACTCTTTCTCATACCTTTTCTCTAATGCTCCCTTTCTCATGACCACTCCACTCTCCATCAGTATTCTCTGCATCCTTCTCTTACCCCTTCCTGGCCCCCTATAACCTGTCACTCTTTCTCATACCTTTCTCTAATGCTCCCTTTCTCCGTCCACTCCACTCTCATCAGTATTCTCATCCCCTTCTTACCCACTTCCTGACACCCCTAACCTGTCACTCTTTCTCATACCTTTCTCTAATGCTCCTTTCTCCGTCCACTCCACTCTCATCAGTATTCTCATCCTTCTCTTACCCTTCCTGACACCTAACCTGTCACTCTTTCTCTTACCTTTCTCTAATGCTCCTTTCTCCGTCCACTCCACTCTCATCAGTATTCTCATCCTTCTCTTACCCACTTCCTGACACACCCTATAACCTGTCACTCTTTCTCATACCTTTCTCTAATGCCTCTTTCTCCGTCCACTCCACTCTCATCAGTATTCTCATCCTTCTCTTACCCACTTCCTGACACCCCTATAACCTGTCACTCTTTCTCATACCTTCTCTTAATGCTCCTTTCTCCGTCCACTCCACTCTCATCAGTATTCTCATCCTTCTCTTACCCACTTCCCTGACACCCCCTATAACCCGTCACTCTTCATACCTTTCTCTAATGCTCCTTTCTCCGTCCACTCCACTCCATCAGTATCCTCATCCTTCTCTTACCCACTTCCTGACACCCCCTATAACCTGTCACTCTTTCTCATACCTTTCTAATGCTCCTTTCTCCGTCCACTCCACTCTCATCAGTATCCTCATCCTTCTTTACCCACTTCCTGACACCCCTATAACCTGTCACTCTTTCTCATACCTTCTCTAATGCCTCTTCGTCCACTCCACTCTCATCAGTATTCTCATCCTTCTCTTACCCACTTCCTGACACACCCTATAACCTGTCACTCTTCTCATACCTTCTCTAATGCCCTTTCTCCCTGTCCATCTAATTCTCATCAGTATTCTCATCCTTCTCTTCTACCCACTTCCTGACACACCCTATAACCTGTCACTCTTTCTCATACCTTCTAATGCTCCTTCTCCGTCCACTCCACTCTCATCAGTATTCTCATCCTTCTCTTACCCACTTCCTGACACCCCTATAACCTGTCACTCTTTCTCTTCATACCTTTCTCTAATGCTCCTTTCTCCGTCCACTCCACTCTCATCAGTATTCTCATCCTTCTCTTACCCACTTCCTGACACACCCTATAACCTGTCACTCTTTCATACCTTTCTCTAATGCCTCTTTCTCCGTCCACTCCACTCTCATCAGTATTCTCATCCTTCTCTTACCCACTTCCTGACACCCCTCATAACCTGTCACTCTTCACACCTTTCTCTAAATGCTCCTTTCTCTCACATTCACTCCACTCTCATCAGTATTCTCATCCTTCTCTTACCCACTTCCTGACACACCCTATAACCTGTCACTCTTTCATACCTTTCTCTAATGCTCCTTTCTCCGTCCACTCCACTCTCATCAGTATTCTCATCCTTCTCTTACTCCACTTCCTGACACCCCCCATAACCTGTCACTCTTTCTCATACCTTTCTCTCATGCTCCTCTCTGTCCACTCCACTTCCATCATGGTCTTCATCCTTCTCTTACCCACTTCCTGACACCCCCTATAACCTGTCACTCTTTCTCATACCTTTCTAATGCTCCTTTCTCCGTCCACTCCACTCTCATCAGTATTCCCATCCTTCTCTTACCCACTTCCTGACACCCCCTATAACCTGTCACTCTTTCTCATACCTTTCTCTAATGCTCCTTTCTCCGTCCACCTTACCTCATCAGCATTCTCATCCTTCTCTACCCACTTCCTGACACACCCCAACCTGTCACTCTTCATGTACCTTCTCTCATGCTCCTTTCTCCGTCCACTCCACTCTCATCAGTATTCCCATCCTTCTCTTACCCACTCTGACACCCCCCATAACCTGTCACTCTTCATACCTTTCTTAATGCTCCTTTCTCCGTCCACTCCACTCTCATCAAAAATTTCATCCTTCTCTTACCCACTTCCTGACACACCCTATAACCTGTCATCCCTTCATACCTTTCTCTCATGCTCCTTTCTCCGTCCACTCCACTCTCATCAGTATTCCCATCCTTCTCTTACCCACTTCCTGACACCCCCTATAACCTGTCACTCTTTCTCATACCTTTCTCTAATGCTCCTTTCTCCGTCCACTCCACTCTCATCAGTATTCCCATCCTCTTCTTTACCCACTTCCTGACACACCCTATAACCTGTCACTCTTTCTCATACCTTTCTCTAATGCTCCTTTCTCCGTCCTACCCACTCACTCTCATTCTATCCTCTTTCTACCCACTTCCTGACACACCCTATAATCTGTCACTCTTTCTCATACCTTTCTCTCATGCTCCTTTCTCCGTCCACTCCACTCATCAGTACTCTATCCTTCTTTACCCACTTCCTGACACCCCTATAACCTGTCACTCTTCTCATACCTTTCTCTAATGCTCCTTTCTCCGTCCACTCCACTCTACCTAGTATTCCCATCCTTCTCTTACCCACTTCCTGACACACCCTATAACCTGCTACTCTTCATACCTTTCTCTAATGCTCCTTTCTCCGTCCACTCCACTCTCATCAGTATTCCATCCTTCTCTTACCCAATTTCCTGACACCCCCCATAACCTGTCACTCTTTCTCACCTTTCTCTCATGCCTCTTTCTCCGTCCACTCCACTCCTCTCATCAGTATTCTATCCTCTTACCCACTTCTGGACACCCCCTATAACCCGTCACTCTTCACACCTTTCAATGCTCCTTTCTCCGTCCACTCCACTCTCATCAGCATTCCCATCCTCTTCTTACCCACTTCCTGACACCCCCTATAACCTGTCACTCTTTCTCATACCTTTCTAATGCTCCTTTCTCCGTCCACTCCACCTCTCATCATATTCCCATCCTTCTCTTACCCACTTCCTGACACACCCTATAACCTGTCACTCTTTCTCACCTTTCTCTCTAATGCTCCTTTCTCCGTCCACTCCACTTCATCAGTATTCCCATCCTTCTCTTCTACCCACTTCTGGATGGCCCTGTGACCTGTCACTCTTTCTCATACCTTCTCTCATGCTCCTTTCTCCAACCACTCCACTTCATCAGTATTCTCATCCTTCTCCACTCCACTTCCTGACACCCTCATAACCCGTCACTCTTCACCTTTCTCTAATGCTCCTTTCTCCTGTCCACTCCACTCTCATCAGTATTCCCATCCTTCTTACCCACTTCCCTGACACCCCATAACCTGTCACTCTTTCTCATACCTTTCTCTAATGCTCCTTTCTCCGTCCACTCCAATTCCTCTCATCATATTCCATCCTTCTCTTACCCACTTGATAATAACTTATAACCCTGTCACTCTTTCTCATACCTTTCTCTAATGCTCCTTTCTCCGTCCACTCCACTCTCATCAGTATTCCCATCCTTCTTTACCCACTTCCTGACACACCCTAAGTAACCCGTCACTCTTCACACCTTCTCTAATGCCCTTCTCCGTCCACTCCACTCTCATCAGTATTCCCATCCTTCTCTTACCCACTTCCTGACACACCCTATAATCTTGTCACTCTTTCTCATACCTTTCTCTAATGCTCCTTTCTCCGTCCACTCCACTCTCATCAGTATTCCCATCCTTCTCTTACCCACTTCCTGACACACCCTATAACCTGTCACTCTTTCTCATACCTTTCTCTGCTCCTTTCTCTGTCCACTCCACTCATCAGTATTCCCATCCTTCTCTTACCCACTTCCTGACACACCCTATAACCTGTCACTCTTTCTCATACCTTTCATGCTCCTTTCCTGTCCACTCCACTCATCAGTATTCCCATCCTCTCTTACCCACTTCCTGACACCCCCCATAACCTGTCACTCTTTCACCTTTCTCTCATGCTCCTTCTCCGTCCACTCCACTCTCATCAGTATTCCCATCCTCCTTCTTCTTTACCCACTTCCTGACACACCCTATAACTTTTGCCTACTCTTTCTCATACCTTTCAATGCTCCTTTCTCCGTCCACTCCACTCTCATCAGTATTCCCATCCTTCTCTTACCCACTTCCTGACACACCCCTATAACCTGTCACTCTTTCTCATACCTTTCTCTTCAATGCTCCTTTCTCCTGTCCACTCCACCTCTCATCATATTCCCAATTCTCTCTTACCCACTTCCTGACACCCCCATAACCTGTCACTCTTTCTCATAACTTTCTCTCATGCTCCTTTCTCCGTCCACTCCACTCTCATCAGTATTCCCATCCTCTCTACCCACTTCCTGACACATCTCTATAACCTGTCACTCTTTCTCATACCTTTCTCTCATGCTCCTTTCTCCGTCCACTCCCACTCTCATCAGTATTCCCATCCTTCTTCTACCCACTTCCCTGACACCCCCTATAACCTGTCACTCTTTCTCATACCTTCTCTAATGCTCCTTTCTCCGTCCACTCCACTCTTATCAGTATTCCATCCTTCTCTTACCCACTTCCTGACACACCCTATAACCTGCCACTTTTCTCACCTTCAATGCCTTCTCCGTCCACTCCACTCTCATCAGTATTCCCATCCTTCTCTTACCCACTTCCTGACACCCCCCATAACCTGTCACCTTTTCTCATACCTTCTAATGCTCCTCCGTCCACTCCACTCTCATCAGTATTCCCATCCTTCTCTTACCCACTTCCTGACACACCCTATAACCTGTCACCTTCTGCTACCTTTCTAATGCCCTTTCTCCGTCCACTCACTCTCATCAGTATTCCCATCCTTCTCTTACCCACTTCCTGACACACCCTATATCCGTCACTCTTTCTCACATACCTTCTCTCATGCTCCTTTCTCCGTCCACTCCACTCTCATCAGTATTCCCATCCTTCTCTTACCCACTTCCTGACACCCCCTATAACCCGTCACTCTTTCTCATACCTTTCTCTATCAGTTCCTTTCTCCGTCCACTCCACTCTCATCAGTATTCCCATCCTTCTCTTACCCACTTCCTGACACCCCATAACCTGTCACTCTTTCTCATACCTTTCTCTAATGCCCTTTCTCCGTCCACTCCCACTCTCATCAGTATTCCCATCCTTCTCTTACCCACTTCCTGACACCCCCTAACCTGTCACTCTTCTCATACCTTTCTCTAATGCTCCTTTCTCCCTGTCCACTCCACCTCCCCATCAGTATTCTATCCTTCTCTTACCCACTCACTCCCTGATCTCCCCTATAATCCACGCTCACTTTCTCATACCTTTCTCTAATGCTCCTTTCTCCGTCCACTCCACTCTCATCAGTATTCCCATCCTTCTCTTACCCACTTCCTGACACCCCCTATAACCTGTCACTCTTTCATACCTTTCTCTCATGCTCCTTTCTCCGTCCACTCCACCTCTCATCAGTATTCCCATCCTTCTCTTACCCACTGACACCCCCTATAACCTGTCACTCTTTCTCATACCTTTCTAATGCCCTTTCTCCGTCCACTCCACTCTCATCAGTATTCCCCATCCCCTTACCCACTTCCTGACACCCCTATAACCTGTCACTCTTCGCCACCTTCTAATGCTCCTTTCTCCGTCCACTCCACTCTCATCAGTATTCCCATCCTTCTTACCCACTTCCTGACACCCCCTATAACCCGTCACTCTTTCTCATACCTTCTCTCATGTTCTCTCTCCGTCCACTCCACTCATCAGTATTCCCATCCTTCTCTTACCCACTTCCTGACACCCCCTATAACTTGTCACTTTTTCTCATACCTTTCTCTCATGCCCTTTTCTCCGTCCACTCCACTCTCATCAGTACCCATCCTTCTTTACCCACTTCCTGACACCCCTATAACCTGTCAATTTTTCATCTTCTCTAATGCTCCTTTCTCCGTCCACTCCACTCTCATCAGTATTCCCATCCTTCTACCCACTTCCTGACACACCCTATAACCTGCTCACTTTTCCTCATACCTTTTCTCTAATGCTCCTTTCCGTCCACTCCACTCTCATCAGTATTCCCATCCTTCTCTTGCTCCACTTCCTGGACACCCCCTATAAACTGTCACTCTCTCAAGTACCTTTCTAATGCTCCTTTCTCCTGCCCGACTCCACTCTCATCAGTATTCCCATCCTTCTCTTACCCACTTCCTGACACCCCCTATAACCTGTCACTCTTCATACCTTTCTCTCATGCTCCTTTCTCCGTCCACTCCACTGTCAGTATTCCCATCCTTCTCTACCTCCACTTCCTGACACCCCCTATAACCTGTCACTCTCTTCATACCTTTCTCTAATGCTCCTTTCTCCGTCCACTCCACTCTCATCAGTATTCCCATCCTTCTCTTACCCACTTCCTGACACACCCTATAACCTGTCACTCTTTCTCATACCTTTCTCTAATGCTCCTTTCTCTTCCGTCCTACCCACTCTCATCAGTATTCCCATCCTTCTCTTACCCACTTCCTGACACCCCCTATAACCTGTCACTCTTCTCATACCTTTCTCTAATGCTCTTTCTCCGTCCACCCACTCTCATCAGTATTCCCATCCTTCTTACCCACTTCTGGACACCCTCTATAACCTGTCACTCTTTCTCATACCTTTCTCTCATGCTCCTTTCTCCGTCCACTCCACTCTCATCAGTATTCCCATCCTTCTCTTACCCACTTCCTGACACACCCTATAACCTGTCACTCTTTCTCATACCTTTCACGCTCCCTTTCTCCGTCCACTCCACTCTCATCAGTATTCCCCATCCTTCTCTTACCCACTTCCTGACACCCCCTATAACCTGTCACTCTTCTCTACCTTTCTCTAATGCTCCTCTCTCCGTCCACTCCACTCTCATCAGTATTCCCATCCTTCTCTTACCCACTTCCTGACACCCCCTATAACCTGTCACTCTTTCTCATACCTTTCTCTCAATGCTCCTTTCTCCGTCCACTCCACTCTCATCAGTATTCCCATCCTTCTCTTACCCACTTCCTGACACCCCCTATAACCTGTCACTCTTTCTCATACCTTTCTCTAATGCTCCTTTCTCCGTCCACTCCACTCTCATCAGTATTCCCCATCCTTCTCTTACCCACTTCCTGACACACCCTATAACCTGTCACTCTTTCTCATACCTTTCTCTACGCTCCTTTCTCCGTCCACTCCACTCTCATCAGCATTCCCATCCTTCTCTTACCCACTTCCCGACACACCCTATAACCTGTCACTCTTTCTCATACCTTTCTCTAATGCCTCTTTCTCCGTCCACTCCACTCTCATCAGTATTCCCATCCTTCTCTTACCCACTCTGACACACCCTATAACCTGTCACTCTTTCTCATACCTTTCAATGCCTTCCGTCCACTCCACTCTCATCAGTATTCCCATCCTTCTCTTACCCACTTCCCTGACACCCCCTATAACCTGTCACTTTTCTCATACCTTTTCTCTAATGTACCTTTCTCCGTCCACTCCACTCTCATCAGTATTCCCATCCTTCTCTTACCCACTTCCTGGACACCCCCTATAACCTGTCACTCTTTTTCTGCTACCCTTTCAAATGCTCCTTCTCCGTCCACTCCACCTCCTCATCAGTATTCTCATCCTCCTCTTACCCACTTCCTGACACCCCATAACCTGTCACTCTTTCTCATACCTTTCTCTCATGCTCCTTTCTCTCCGTCCACTCCACTCTCATCAGTATTCCCATCCTTCTCTTACCCACTTCCTGACACCCCCTATAACCTGTCACTCTTTCATACCTTTCTCTAATGCTCCTTTCTCCGTCCACTCCACTCTCATCAGTATTCCCATCCTTCTCTTACCCACTTCCTGACACCCCCTATAACCTGTCACTCTTTCTCATACCTTTCTCTAATGCTCCCTTCTCCGTCCACTCCACTCTCATCAGTATTCCCATCCTTCTCTTACCCACTTCCTGACACCCCCTATAACCTGTCACTCTTTATCATACCTTTCTAATGCTCCTTTCTCCGTCCACTCCACTCTCATCAGTATTCCCATCCTTCTTACCCACTTCCCACCCCCTATAACCTGTCACTCTTTCTCATACCTTTCTCTAATGCTCCTTTCTCCGTCCACTCCACTCTCATCAGCATTCCCCATCCTTCTCTTACCCACTTCCCTGACACACCCCATAACCTGTCACTCTTTCATACCTTCTCTCATGTCTTTCTCTGTCCACTCCACTCTCATCAGTATTCCCATCCTCTTACCCACTTCCTGACACCCCCTATAACCTGTCACTCTTTCTCATACCTTTCTCTCATGCTCCTTTCTCCGTCCACTCCACTCATCAGTATTCCCATCCTTCTTCACTCCACTTCCTGACACTCCCTATAACCCGCTGCTACTCTTTCTCATACCTTCTCTCATGCTCTTTCTCCGTCCACTCCACTCCTCATCAGTATTCCATCCTCTCTTACCCACTCTGACACCCCCTATAACCTGTCACTCTTCTCATACCTTTTCCCTGCTCCTTTCTCCGTCCACTCCACTCTCATCAGTATTCCCATCCTTCTCTTACCCACTTCCTGACACTCCCTATAACCTGTCACTCTTTCTCATACCTTTCTCTCATGCTCCTTTCTCCGTCCACTCCACTCTCATCAGTATTTCATCCTTCTCTTACCCACTGACACCCCTATAACCTGTCACTCTTCTCATACCTTTCAAATGCTCCTTTCCTCCGTCCACCTGTTCCCACTGGCATTCCCCCATCCTTCCTTACCCACTTCCTGACACCCCCTATAACCTGTCACTTCTTCTACCTTCTCTAATGCTCCTTTCCGTCCACTCCACTCTCATCGCATTCTCATCCTTCTCTTACCCACTTCCTGACACCCCCTATAACCTGTCACCTTTCTCATACCTTTCTAATGCCTTTTCTCCGTCCACTCCACTCCCTTCATCAGTATTCCCATCCTTCTCTTACCCACTTCCTGACACCCCCTATAACCTGTCACTCTTCTCATACCTTTCTCTAATGCTCCTTTCTCCGTCCACTCCACTCTCATCAGCATATTCCCCATCCTTCTCTTGGCACTTCCTGACACCCCTATAACTCCGTCACCTTTTCCTCATACCTTCTCTAATGCTCCTTTCTCCGTCCACTCCACTCTCATCAGTATTCCCATCCTTCTCTTACCCACTTCCTTTATCATTCCCTATAACCTGTCACTCTTTCTCATACCTTTCTCTCATGCCCTTTCTCCGTCCACTCCACTCTCATCAGTATTCTCATCCTCTACCCACTTCCTGACACCCCCTATAACCTGTCACTCTTTCATACCTTTCTCTCATGCCCTTTCTCCGTCCACTCCACTCTCATCAGTAGCCCCATCCTTCTCTACCCACTTCCTGACACCCCCTATAACCTGTCACTCTTCATACCTTCTAATGCTCCTTCTCCTGTCCACTCCACTCTCATCAGTATTCCCATCCTTCTTTACCCACTTCCTGACACCCCCATAACCTGTCACTCTTTTCATACCTTTCTCTAATGCTCCTTTCTCCGTCCACTCCACTCTCATCAGTATTCCCATCCTTCTCTTACCCACTTCCTGACACCCCTATAACCTGTCACTCTTTCTCATACTTTCTCTAATGCTCCTTTCATCTGTCCACTCCACTCTCATCAGTATTCCCATCCTTCTCTTTACCCACTTCCTGACACCCTCATAACCTGTCACTCTTCACCTTTCTCTAATGCTCCTTTCTCCGTCCACTCCACTCTCATCAGTATTCCCATCCTTCTCTTACCCACTTCCTGACACCCCCATAACCTGTCACTCTTCACTTTCTCTCATGCTCCTTTCTCCGTACACTCCACTCTCATCAGCATTCTCATCCTTCCTTACCCACTTCCTGACACCTCATAACCCGTCACTCTTCATACCTTTCTCTCATGCTCCTTTCTCCGTCCACTCCACTCTCATCAGCATTCTCATCCTTCTCTCTTACCCACTTCCTGACACCCCCTATAACCTGTCACTCTTTCTCACCTTTCTCTCATGCTCCTTTCTCCGTCCACTCCACTCTCATCAGTATTCTCATCCTTCTCTACCCACTTCCTGACACACTCCCTATAACCTGTCACTCTTTCTCAAGTACCTTTCTCTCATGCTCCTTTCTCCGTCCACTCCACTCTCATCAGTATTCCCATCCTTCTCTTACCCACTTCCTGACACCCCCTATAACCTGTCACTTTTCTCATACCTTTCTCTAATGTCTTTCTTTCTCCGTCACTCCACTCTCATCAGTATTCCCATCCTTCTCTTACCCACTTCCTGACACCCCCTATAACCTGTCACTACCTTCTAATGCTCCTTCTCCGTCCATCTGCTCCTCATCAGTATTCCCATCCTTTCTCTTACCCACTTCCCGACACCCCTATAACCCTAATGTCAGCCCTTTCTCTCATACCTTTCTCTCTATGCTCCTTTCTCTGTCCACTCCACTCTCATCAGTATTCCCATCCTTCTCTTACCCACTTCCACACCCCTATAACCTGTCACTCTTTCTCTCTCATAATTTTCTCTCATGCTCCTTTCTCCGTCCACTCCACTCTCATCAGTATTCCCATCCTTCTCTTACCCACTTCCTGACACCCCCTATAACCTGTCACTCTTCTCATACCTTTCTCTCATGCTCCTTTCTCCGTCCACTCCACTCTCATCAGTATTCCCATCCTTCTCTTACCCACTTCCTGACACTCCCTATAACCTGTCACTCTTTCTCATACCTTTCTCTCATGCTCCTTTCTCCGTCCACTCCACTCTCATCAGTATTCCCATCCTTCTCTTACCCACTTCCTGACACCCCTATAACCTTGTCACTTTTCTCATACCTTTCTAATGCTCCTTTCTCCGTCCACTCCACTCTCATCAGTATTCCCATCCTTCTCTTACCCACTTCCTGACACCCCCTATAACCTGTCACTCTTTCTCATACCTTTCTCTCATGCTCCTTTCTCCGTCTACTCCACTCTCATCAGTATTCCCATCCTTCTCTTACCCACTGGACACCTTCATAACCTGTCACTCTTCATACCTTTCTCTCATGCTCCTTTCTCCGTCCACTCCACTCTCATCAGTATTCCCATCCTTCTCTGCCCACTTCCTGACACCCCTATGTCTCATGTCACTCTCCTTTTCCTTACCTTTCCTCATGCTCCTTTCTCCGTCCACTCCACTCTCATCAGTATTCCCATCCTTCTCTTACCCACTTCCTGATACCCCCTATAACCTGTCACTCTTTCTCACTCTTCTTCTATGCTCCTTTCTCCGTCCACTCCACTCTCATCAGTATTCTATCCTTCTCTTACCCACTTCCTGACACCCCCTATAACCTGTCACTTTTTCATACCTTTCTCTCATGCTCCTTTCTCCGTCCACTCACTCTCTATCAGTATTCTTATCCTTCTTACCCACTTCCTGACACCCCCTATAACCTGTCACTCTTCACCTTTCTCTCATGCTCCTTTCTCCGTCCACTCCACTCTCTCATCAGTATTCCCATCCTTCTTACCCACTTCCTGACACCCCCTATAACCTGTCACTCTTTCTCACCTTTCTCTCATGCTCCTTTCTCCATCCACTCCACTCAATGTATTCCCATCCTTCTTTACCCACTTCCTGACACCCCCCTATAACCTGTCACTCTTTCTCATACCTTTCTCAATGCTCCTTTCTCCGTCCACTCCACTCTCATCAGTATTCCCATCCTTCTCTACCCACTTCCCAGACACCCTCTATAACCTGTCACTCTTTTCTACACTTTTCTAATGCTCCTTTTCTGTCCACTCCACTCTCATCAGTATTCCCATCCTTCTCTTACCTACCTCCTGACACCCCTTATAACCTGTCACTCTTTCTCTACATCTTCTCTCATGCTCCCTTTCTCCGTCCACTCCACTCTCATCAGTATTCTCATCCTTTTCTACCCACTTCCCTGACACCCCCCTATAACCTGTCACTCTTCTCTCATACCTTTCTCTCATGCTCCTTTCTCCGTCCACCCACTTCCCCATCAGTATTCCCATCCTTCTCTTACCCACTTCCTGACACCCCCTATAACCTGTCACTCTTTCTCATACCTTTCTCTAATGCTCCTTTCTCCGTCCACTCCACTCTCATCAGTATTCCCATCCTTCTCTTACCCACTTCCTGACACCCCCAACTCAGTCACTCTTCTCATACCTTTCTCTCATGCTCCTTTCTCCGTCCACTCCACTCTCATCAGTATTCTCATCCTTCTTTTTACCCACTTCCTGACACCTCCTATAACCTGTCACTCTTTCTCATACCTTTCTCTCATGCTCCTTTCTCCGTCCACTCCACTCTCATCAGTATTCTCATCCTTCTTTGCCCACTTCCTGACACCCCCTATAACCTGTCACTCTTTCTCATACCTTTCTCTCATGTTCCTTTCTCCGTCCTCCACTCTCATCAAGTATTCCCATCCTTCTCTTACCACTTCCTGACACCTATAACCTGTCCTCTTTCTCCTTCCTTTCTCTAATGCTCCTTTCTCCGTCCTCCACTCTCATCAGTGTTCCCATCCTTCTCTTACCACTTTCTGGCTTCTAACTGTCCTCTTTCTCTGCTTTCTCTCCTTTCTTTCTCCGTCCACTCCACTCTCATCAGTATTCTCTTACATCCTTCTCTTACCCACTTCCTGACACCCCCTATAACCTGTCACTCTTTCTCATACCCTTTCTCTCATGCTCTTTCTCCGTCCACTCCACTCTCATCAGTATTCCCATCCTTCTCTTACCCACTTCCTGACACCCTATAACCTGTCACTCTTTCTCATACCTTTCTCTAATGCTCCTTTCTCCGTCACTCACTCTCCATCAGTATTCCCATCCTTCTCTTACTTCCTATTTATAACCTGTCACTCTTTCTCCTTCTTTCTTTCTCTCATGCTCCTTTCTCCGTCCCTCCCACTCTCATCAGTATTCTCATCCTTCTCTGCCCACTTCTGACACCCCTATAACCTGTCTGTCTTTCTCCTTACCCTTTCTCTAATGCTCCTTTCTCCAATCCCTCCTCTCATCAGTATTCCCATCCTTCTCTTACCACTTCCCTGACACCCTATAACCTCGCGCTCACTCTTTCTCCATACCTTTCTCTAATGCTCCTTTCTCCGTCCCTCCCTCTCATCAGTATTCCCATCCTTCTCTTACCCGCCTGCCTGACACCCCCTATAACCTGTCACTCTTTCTCCTTACCTTTCTCTCTGACACTCCCTTTCTCCGTCCACTCACTCATCAGTATTCCATCCTTCTCTTACCCACCTTCCTGACACCCTATAACCTGTCACTCTTTCTCCCTTTCTTTCTCTGTCTCCCTTTCTCCGTCCACTCACTCTCTCATCAGTATTCCCCATCCTTCTCTGCCACTTATTTATAACACGCGCACTCTCCTTTCTCTCTGTGCTCTTTCTCCGTCCCTCCCTCTCATCAGTATTCTCTGTCTCTCCTTCTCTTACTTCTTCTAACCTGTCCTCTTTCTCTCTCCCTTTCTCTCTGTGCTCCTTTCTCCGTCCACCTCCCTCTCTCAATGTTCCATCCTTCTCTTACCCACTTCCTGACACCCCCTACTAACCTATCACTCTTTCTCTGTCCCTTTCTCTCTCCATGCTCCTTTCTCCGTCTATCTCTCATCTAGTGTTTCATCCTTCTCTTACCCACGCCCTGACACCCTATCTAACCTGTCTTACTCTTTCTCTGCCTTTCTCTCTGTCCTTTCTCCGTCCCTCCCTCTCCTCAGTATTCTCATCCTTCTCTTACCCTTTTTGTTTCTCGCTAGCTCTTTCTCAGCCTTTCTCTCGTGCTCCTTTCTCCGTCCACTCACTCACTCAGCCATTCTCGCTCCTTCTGTCTTACCCTTCTGTTTCTCGCTTACTCTTTCTCCTTCTGTTTCTCTGTCTCCTTTCTCCGTCACTCACTCATCAGTATTCTCTGTCCTTCTCTTTCTGCCTGCCTGGCCACCCCCCTGTGTCTGTCTTTCTCCTTGCTTTCTCTCGCGTGCTCCTTTCTCCGTCCACTCACTCTCACTCAGTATTCTCATCCTTCTCTTACTTCTCGACACCCTACCTTTCTCACTCTTTCTCACTTTCTCCCTGATGCTCCTTTCTCCGTCCATCCCACTCTCATCAGTATTCTCACATCCTTCTCTTACTGACACCCACTGTGCCTGTCTGTCTTTCTCCTTGCTTTCTCATGCTCCTTTCTCCGTCCCTCCCTCTCATCAGTATTCCATCCTTCTCTTCCCTTCCTGACACCTATAACCTGTCCTCTTTTTTCTCCATCCTTTCTCTGTTGGTGCTCCTTTCTCCGTCCCTCCCTCTCCATCAGTATTCTCGTCCTTCTCCTTGCTTGTTTCTCTCGCTGTCTGTCTTTCTCGCTAGCTTTCTCTAAATGCTCCCTTTCTCCGTCTTACTCTCATCAGTATTCCGTCCTTCTGTCTTACCCATACAGCACGCGCGCCTGTCTCACTCTCTCTCCTTCTTTCTTTCTCTAATGTCCTTTCTCCGTCTTACTCACTCTCCATCAGTATTCCGTCTGTCTTACTTCCTGACACCCAACACAGTCACTCTTTCTCGCCCTTTCTCTCTCTCCGTCTTACTCTCATCAGTATTTATCCTTCTGTCTTACCCTTCTGACACCCATATTGTCTGTCTTTCTCCTTCTGTCTTACTCCCTTTCTCCGTCTGTCTTACTCTCGCTAGCTAGCTAGCTCCTTCTCTTACCCACTTCACTTCCTTCTGTCTCTTTCTCACTGTGCCTTTCTCTAATGTCCTTTCTCCGTCCACTCCCTCTCATCAGTATTCTCTGTCCCTTCTCCTTGCTTCTGTTTCTCTCCTTCTGTCACTCTTTCTCATACCTTTCTCTCTAATGCTCCTTTCTCCGTCCCTCCCTCTCTGTCCGTCTCTCCATCCTTCTCTTACTTCTGTGCCCCCTACTATTTTCTGTCTGTCTTTCTCTCCTTCCTTTCTCTCGTGCTCACTTTCTCCGTCCACTCCTCTTCAATCAGTGTTCCATCCTTCTCTTACCCTTCCTGGCTTTTTCTCTCGCTATCACTCTTTCTCATACCTTTCTCTAATGCTCCTTTCTCCGTCCTCCCTCTCATCCGTGTTCTCCCTCCCTTCTCTTACTTCTGACACCCCCCTCTCGCTCTCTCACTCTTTCTCCTTGTTTCTTTCTCTCGCTCCCTTTCTCCGTCTGCCTCCCTCTCATCAGTATTCTCATCCTTCTCTTACCCACTTCTGTGCCTATAACCTGTCACTCTTTCTCTCTGCCTTTCTCTAATGTCCTTTCTCCGTCCCTCCCTCTCATCAGTATTCTCTGTTCTTCTCTTCCCTTCCTGACACCCCCTATAACCTGTCACTCTTTCTGTTACCCTTTCTCTAATGCTCCTTTCTCCGTCGCTCCACTCTCATCAGTAATTCCATCCTTCTGTCTTACTTCCTTCCCCCTATAACCTGTCACTCTTTCTCCTTCTGCCTCTCTCTAATGCTCCTTTCTCCGTCTGTCCCTTTCTCTGTCAGTATTCTCACATCCTTCTCTTACCCACTTCCTGACACCCCCTATAACCTGTCACTCTTTCTCATACATACTCTAATGCTCCTTTCTCCATCCACTCACTCTCCATCATTATTCTCATCCTTCTCTTACCCATACAGCACCCTATGTGCCTGCCTATCTTTCTCTCTCTTCCTTTCTCTCCGTGCTCCTTTCTCCATCCACTCACTCTCTCGTCAGTGTTCTCCGTCTTCTGTCTTACCCACTTCTGTTTCTCTCTCGCTATCACTCTTTCTCATACCTTTCTCCCTAATCTCCTTTCTCCGTCCACTCCCTCTCCATCTGATATTCTCTCTCCGTCTCTCCTTCTCTTACCCTTCCTGACACCCCCTGTTTCTCACTCTTTCTCATACCTTTCTCTAATGTCCTTTCTCCGTCCCTCCCTCCATCAGTATTCTCATCTCCTTCTCCCCCGCCCTGACACCCCCCCCTCTCGGTAACCTGTCACTCTTTCTCCTTGCTTTCTCTCCTTACTCTCTCCGTCCCTCCATCTCATCAGTATTCTCATCCTTCTCTTACCCACTTCCTGACACCTATAACCTGTCACTCTTTCTCCCTTTCTTGCTTTCTCTCTGTCCTTTCTCCGTCCCTCCCTGCCTCTCCGTCCGTCTCTCTCCTTCTCTTACCCATACAGCTTCCCCCTCCCTCCTTCTCACTCTTTCTCCTTCCTTTCTCTCCATGCTCCTTTCTCCGTCCCTCCACTCTCATCAGTATTACATCCTTCTCTTTACCCTGCCTTCCTGGCCCCCTATAACCTGTCACTCTTTCTCCCTTTGTGCCTCTCTCCATGCTCCTTTCTCCGTCCTCCCTCTCTCATTCTCATCCTTCTCTTCCCTTCCTGGCCTTCCTGCTTCTGTCCTCTTTCTCTGTCTTTCTCTCATGCTCCTTTCTCCGTCACTCACTCTCTCGCTCAATCATCCATCCTTCTGTCTTACCCGGCCCTTTCTCTCTGTTTCTCACTCACTGTGCCTTTCTCTCATGCTCCTTTCTCCGTCCCTCCCTCTCACTCATTCCGTCTGTCTTACCCATACAGGCACGCGCCTATCACTCTTTCTCACTTACTCTCTGTCTTACTCTCTTTCTCCGTCCTCCCCCTCCCTCCATCCGTCTGTTCTCATCCTTCTCTTACCCGCCCTGACACCCTATAACCTGTCTGTCTTTCTCCTTGTTTCTCTCGTGCTCCCTTTCTCACTCACTCACTCTCATCAGTATTCTCTCTCTCTTTCTCCTTCTCTGCCTTCTGACACCTATGTTTCTATCTTTCTCCTTGTTTCTCTAATGTCTGTTTCTCACTCACTCACTCTCTCCGTCTCGGTGTTCTCATCCTTCTCTTACCCACTTCCTGACACCCTACTAACCTGTCTGTCTGTCTTACCTTTCTCTCTGTTTGCTCCTTTCTCAATCTCACTCCACTCTCATCAGTATTCCCATCCTTCTCTTACCCTTCCTGGCTTCCTAGCTTCTGTCTGTCTCTCCTTCCTTTCTCTAATGTGCTCCTTTCTCCGTCCACCCATCCATCTCCATCAGTCATTCCATCTGTCTTACCCTTCCTGGCTTTCTTTCTTCTCTCACTCTTTCTCTTTCTCTCCATGTCTGTCCGTCCACTCACTCACTCAGTATTCCATCCTTCTCTCGCCCTGACACCCTATAACCTGTCTGTCTCTTTCTCTCGCCACCTTTCTCTGCCTGTTTCTTTCTCACTCACTCACTCTCCATCTATTTATTCTCTGTCTGTCTTACCCGCCCGGCCTCCCTTTCTGTGTCTGTCTTTCTCGCCCTTTCTCTGTCTCCTTTCTCCGTCCTCACTCATCAGTATTCCATCCTTCTCTTTGCTTCCTGACACCCTTTCTGTTTCTCACTCTCTCGCCCTTTCTCTGTCTGTCTCCTTTCTCCGTCTGTCTTACTCTGTCCGTCTGTTTCTATCCTTCTCTGCCTGACACCTATGTATGTACTCTTTCTCACTTCCTTTCTCTCATGCTCCTTTCTCCGTCCCTCCCTCTCCATCAGTATTCTCATCCTTCTCTTACCCTTCTCGCTTACTCTATTTTCTCACTCTTTCTCTTTATTTTCTCTGCGTGCTCCTTTCTCCGTCCACTCCCTCTCATCTGGTATTCCATGTCTTACCCACTTCCTGACATCTATAACCTGTCTCTTTCTCATCCCCCTTTCTCTCGTGCTCCTTTCCTCGTCCCTCCACTCTCATCAGTATTCCCATCCTTCTCTTACCCACTTCCTGACACCCCCCCTATAACCTGTCCTCTTTTTCTCCATACCTTTCTCTCGTGCTCCTTTCTCCGTCCACTCCACTCTCATCAGTATTCCCATCCTTCTCTGCCTTTGCTTCCCCCTATAACCTGTCTCTTTCTCTGTTTGCTTTCTCTAATGCTCCTTTCTCAATCCCTCCCTCTGTCCGTCCTTCTGCCTTTCATCCTTCTCTTACCCTTCCCTGACACCCCCTCCCTTCTGTCCTCTTTCTCCTTTCTTTCTCTGTCTTACTCCTTTCTCCGTCCTCACTCTCTCGTGGTGTTCTCATCCTTCTCTTGCTTCTGACACACAGTCACTCTTCTCATACCTTTCTCTAATGCTCCTTTCTCCGTCCACTCACTCTCATCAGTATTCTCATCCTTCTGTCTTACCCTTCTGCTTCCTAACCTAGCTCACTCTTTCTCTCGCCCTTTCTCTCATGCTCCTTTCTCCGTCCCTCCCTCTCATCAGTATTCCCTCCTTCTCTTGCTTGCTTGCTACCTACCTATTGTCTTACTCTTTCTCCTTCCTTTCTCTGTCTCCTTTCTCCGTCCCTCCACTCTCATCAAGTATTCCACATCCTTCTCTTGCTTCCTTCTGCCTATCACTCTTTCTCCTTCTTTCTCTCTGTGCTCCCTTTCTCCGTCCCTCCTCTCATCAGTATTCCATCCTTCTCTTTACCCATGCACAGCCTTCCTTCTGTCTGTCTTTCTCCATCTACCTTTCTCTCGTGCTCCTTTCTCCGTCCCTCACTCTCGCTCAATATTCTCATCTCTCTGTCTCTCGCTAGCTTCTGGCCTCTCGCTAGCTCTTTCTCCTTGTCGGCGTGCTCCTTTCTCCGTCCACTCACTCATCAGTGTTCCATCCTTCTCTTACCCACTCACTGACACCCTATGTATCTATCTTTCTCCTTGCTACGCGTGCTCCCTTTCTCCGTCCCTCCCTCTCATCAGTATTCCCGTCGGTCTTACCCACGCCCTGTTTCTCTGTCTTACTCTTTCTCCTTGCCTTTCTCTCGTGCTCCTTTCTCCGTCCACTCACTCATCAGTATTCCGTCCTTCTGTCTTACCCTTTCTGACACCCTACTAACCTGTCTTTCTCTGCCTTTCTCTCTTACTCCCTTTCTCCGTCTTACTCCCTCTCGCTCAATCATTCATCCTTCTGTCTTACCCTTCTGTCTCTCTCCTTCTGTCTGTCTTTCTCCTTGCTTTCTCTCGCTGTCCTTTCTCCGTCTGTCTGTCTCACTCAGTATTCTCTCCTTCTCTTCCCTTCCTGACACCCCCTATGTGCCTGGCTCACTCTTTCTCTGCCTTGCTTTCTCTTTCTCGTGTCTCTTTCTCCGTCCACTCCCTCCATCAATGTGAGTAAGTATTGTCTTACCCACTTCCTGACACCCCCTACCAACCACTGTCTCTTTCTCCTTGTTTTCTCTGTCTGTGCTCCTTTCTCGATCTCACTCACTCTCTGTCAGTGTTCCATCCTTCTCTTACCCATACATTTACTCTCTGTGTCTGTCTTTCTCCTTCCTTTCCTCATGCTCCCTTTCTCCGTCCGTCTTACTCTCCATCAGTATTCCCATCCTTCTCTTACTTCCTGACACCCTATAACCTGTCTTTCTCATACCTTTCTCTGTCTCCTTTCTCCGTCCCTCCCTCTCATTCATTCATTCTCTGTCCTTCTCTTACCCGGCCCTGACACCCTGTTTCTCACTCACTCACTTTCTCTGCCTTTCTCTCGCTCGCTGTTTCTCCGTCTTACTCTCGCTAGCTCCGTCTTACTCTCGCTCTGTCTTACTTGCTTCTGTGCCTATGTGCCTGTCCATCTCTTTCTCTCGCCCTTTCTCTCTGTCTGTCCGTCCCTCCACTCTCATCAGTATTCCGTCTGTCTTACCCACGCCCTGACACCCCCTGTTTCTTGCTCTTTCTCGCCCTTTCTCTCTCCATGCTCCTTTCTCCGTCCATCTCACTCTCCGTGGTCTTATTCCCGTCCTTCTCTTACCCTTCTGTTTCTATTTACTGGCTCTTTCTCGCTCTCTCCTTCTCCTTTCTCCGTCTCACTCACTCATCTATTTATTCCATCCATTGTCTTACCCTTTTTGTGCCTATGTATCTATCTTTCTCTGTCTTACTCTCTCCTTGTCTTTCTCCGTCTGTCTGTCTCCGTCAGTGTTCCATCCTTCTCTGCCTTCCTGGCTTTCTCACTGTGTCTTACTCTCGCTCTTTCTCCTTGCTTTCTCTCGTGCTCCTTTCTGCGTCTTACTCTGTCTGTGGTGTTCTCACTGTGTCTTACCCTTCCTGACACCCTGCTAGCTTCTGTCTGTCTTTCTCCTTCCTTTCTCTCTCTGTGTGCTCCTTTCTTTCAATCACTCACTCTCCATCATTCATTCATCCTTCTCTTACCCACTTCCTGGCCCTACTAACCTATCACTCTTTCTCTATTACCTTTCTCTCCATGCTCCTTTCTCCGTCCACTCACTCATCAGTGTTCCGTCTCCCTTCCTGACACCCCCTATAACCTGTCCTCTTTCTCATACCTTTCTCTCCTTCACTCCTTTCTCCTCATCCTCCACTCTCATCAGTGTTCCCATCCTTCTCTGCCCTTTCCCCAACCCCCCTACCAACCTGTCACTCTTTCTCCTTACCTTTCTCTGTCCTTTCTCCGTCCCTCCTCTCATCAGTGTCATCCTTCTCTTACCCTTCCTTCCTTCTGTCCTCTTTCTCCATACCTTTCTCTCATGTCCTTTCTCCCCGTCCACTCCACTCTCATCAGTATTCCCATCCTTCTCTTACCACTTCCTGACACCCTATAACCTGTCACTCTTTCTCATACCTTTCTCTAATGTCCTTTCTCCAAATCCCTCCCTCTCATCGTGTTCTCATCCTTCTCTTACCCTTCCTGACACCCCCTATAACCTGTCACTCTTTCTCCTTACCTTTCTCTAATGCTCCTTTCTCCGTCCTCCTCTCATCAGTATTCCCATCCTTCTCTTACTTCCTTCCTTCTGTCACTCTTTCTCTTACCTTTCTCTCTCCTTTCTCCGTCCACTCTACTCTCATCAGTAATCTCATCCTTCTCTTACCCACTTCCTGACACTCACTATAACCTGTCCTCTCCCTCCCTTCTTTCTCACTACGTGCTCCTTTCTCCATCCACTCACTCTCATCAGTATTCCCATCCTTCTCTTACCCGCCTGACACCCTAACCCTGTCACTCTTTCTCATACCTTTCTCTATTATCCTTTCTCCGTCCACTCACTCTCATCAGTGTTCCCCATCCTTCTCTTACCCACTTCTGACACCCTATGTTTCTCACTCTTTCTCATACCTTTCTCTCCATGCTCCTTTCTCCATCCCTCCCTCTCGCTCAGTATTCTCTCCTTCTCTGCCCGCCCTGACACCCCCTATAACCTGTCACTCTTTCTCATACCTTTCTCTCATGCTCCTTTCTCCGTCCTCACTCTCTGTCAGTATTCCCATCCTTCTCTTACTTCCTGACACCCTATGTTTCTTACTCTTTCTCTTACCTTTCTCTAATGCTCCTTTCTCCGTCCACACACTCACTCTGTCAGTATTCCCTCCTTCTCTTACCCTTCCTGACACCCTATAACCTATCTTTCTCCTTACCCTTTCTCTCTGTGCTCCTTTCTCCGTCCACTCACTCTCATCAGTATTCTCCATCCTTCTCTTACCCACTTCTGTATTTTCTCTCTTCCCTGTCCTCTTTCTCTTCCACCTTTCTCTCCTTGCTCCTTTCTCCGTCCCTCCTCTCATCAGTATTCTCATCCTTCTCTTACCACTTCCTGGCCCCCTACCAACCTGTCACTCTCTCCAGCCCTTTCTCTGCCTCTGTCCTTTCTCCGTCCTCCCTCTCATCAATGCAATCATCCCTTCTCTTACCACTTCCTGACACCCCCCTACTAACCTGTCCATCTTTCTCTGTTACCTTTCTCTAATGTATTTCTCGTCCACTCACTCTCATCTGATACCCATCCTTCTCTTACCCACTTCTGGCCTCCCTATGTTTCTCACTCTTTCTCTGTCTGTCTCTCTGTCCTTTCTCCGTCCCTCCCTCTCATCAGTATTCTCATCCTTCTCTTACCCTTCCTTCTCTCTCTCACTCTTTCTCACTGTGTCTCTCTCCTTCTCCTTTCTCCCCGTCCATCCACTCTCATCAGTATTCCATCCTTCTCTGCCTTCCTGACACCCCCTATGTTTCTGTCACTCTTTCTCCTTCCCTTTCTCTCATGCTCCTTTCTCCGTCCACTCACTCATCAGTATTGTCTGTCTTACCCTTCTATGCTTCTGTTTCCCTTTCCATCCTCTCCTTACCTTTCTCTCTCATGCTCCTTTCTCCGTCCCTCCCTCTCACTGTTCCTCATCCTTCTCTTACCCACTTCCTGACACCCTACTAACCTGTCACTCTTTCTCATACCTTTCTCTAATGTCCTTTCTCCCAGCTCCCTCCACCACTCTCGTGATGATGTTCCCACCTCCTTCTCCCCACTTCCTGACCTCCCTATAACCTGTCACTCTTTCTCATACCTTTCTCTCATGTCCTTTCTCAAGCCCTCCTCTCATCAGTATTCTCATCCTTCTCTTACCCACTTCCTGACACCCCCTATAACCTGTCACTCTTTCCTCACTTCTGCCTTTCTCTAATGCTCCTTTCTCCGTCACTCACTCATCAGTATTCCATCCTTCTCTTACCCACTTCCTGTCTCCCTATAACCTGTCCTCTTTCTCACTTACCTTTCTCCTAATGTCCTTTCTCCGTCCTCCACTCTCATCAGTATTCTCATCCTTCTCTTACCCGCTTCTGACACCCCCCTATAACCTGTCACTCTTTCTCATACCTTTCTCTAATACTCCTTTCTCCGTCCACTCCCTCTCGTATTTGTTCTCTCTGTCCTTCTCTTGCTTCTGTGCCTATAACCTGTCACTCTTTCTCTTCCCTTCTCTAATGCTCCTTTCTCCGTCCACTCACTCTCATCAGTATTCCCATCCACTTCTCTTACCCACTTCCTGACACTCCCTATAACCTGTCACTCTTTCTCATACCTTTCTCTAATGCTCCTTTCTCCGTCCCTCCACTCTCATCAGTATTCTCATCCTTCTCTTACCACTTCACCAGCACCTATAACCTGTCACTCTTTCTCATACCCCCTTTCTCTAATGCTCCCTTTCTCCGTCCACTCACCTCTCATCAGTATTCCATCCTTCTCTTACCACTTCTGACACTCCTAACCTGTCACTCTTTCTCATACCCACCTTTCTCTCATGCTCCTTTCTCCAATCCCTCCCTCTCCATCAGTATTCTCATCCTTCTCTTACCCACTTCCTGACACCTATAACTTCTCACTCTTTCTCATACCTTTCTCCTAGTGCTCACCTTTCTCCGTCCTCCACTCTCATCAGTATTCCTCCCTTCTCTTACCACTTCCTGACACTCCCTATAACCTGTCCTCTTTCTCTCCTTCCTTTCTCTCATGCTCCTTTCTCCGTCCTCCACTCTCATCAGTATTCTCATCCTTCTCTTGCTTCTGACACCCCCCCCCCCCCCTATAACCTGTCCTTTCTCATACCTTTCTCTCATGCTCCTTTCTCCGTCCACTCCACTCTCATCAGTGTTCTCATCCTTCTCTTACCCACTTCCTGACACCCCCTATAACCTGTCACTCTTTCTCATACCTTTCTCTAATGCTCCTTTCTCAGAAATCACTCCACTCTCATCAGTATTCCCATCCTTCTCTTACTTTTACAGCACTATAACCTGCTCTTTCTCATCACTTTCCCCTATGTACCGCCCTGCGCAATAGTGGCAGTGGAATGCATTGCTTGGGGTGAAATAATTAAAAAAACCCTGCAAAACAGTGGCAATAAAATGCCTTGCTTGGGGCGATGTGATTATGAAAAAAATATTCTATCTATCTATCTTTTTTTAATCATATATCACCCCGAGCAAGGCGGTAATGCCACTGATGTGTAGGGGTGCTACGTGAGAGTGCCAAGATTTGGAAAAGAGAAAGCCGGAAACCACATCCTAAACAGGGAACAAGGGATGAACCTCTACACCTGTACAATAGACGTGGGTGGAGTGTGAACCGGGCGATAGTTTAGTCTATCTATCTATCTATCTATCTATCTATCTATCTATCTATCTATCTATCGTCTGGTTTTATCTATCTCTCAACATATTTAAGACATATTTAAATGTAAAATCAATAGTCATCTTCTATCTCACTAACCTGCATCCTCTCTCTAATGCCCTCTTCTCCGTCCACTCCACTCTTATCAATATTCTCATCCTTCTCTTACCCACTTCTTGACTCCCTATATAATCTGTCTCTCTTTCTCATAAGTTTCCCTCTGCAAAACAGTGGCAGTAATGTGCCTTGCTTGGGCGATATGATTATTTAAAAAATAATCTATACTATTATGATATGGTTATCAAATGGGGGATCAGTTCTACATTAGAACCAATATATAAACTGATCCCTCACTTTATGGCCACAGTCATCCTTCTTTTACCCTTTTTCTTGACACCTACTATAACCTGTCGGTCTTTCTCCTAACTTTCCTCCTATGTAAACCCCTGCAAAACTGTGGCAGTAAAATGCCTTGCTTGGGGCGATATGGTTGTAAAAAAAGGTAATTTGGCGCATCCGTCTTGGAGGGAATGTGGTAAATCCCAGAATTCGAAATGTCAGTGCACTATAAACTCTGGTAAAATATATAGAAGGAGCGATTAACATCAAAAATTGCAATATAAATTCTGTTAAAAAAAAAATGGTTACTGAACATTGGTTTATAAGTCCCAGAAATTCAGTTGTTGTTGGCGCAGTGGATATAAACGTTAGTTAGTTCCAATGAATTTTGAGTGGTGAGTTCAATACCAGGCTACAACAGTGGTGAACAAGTAACTTAAAAAGTCGGGTAGAGGAAGATAACTCATGACAACCAAAAGATGAATCACAATGCATTGCTTGGGGTGAAATGATTTAAAAAACCCTGCAAAACAGTGGCAATAAAATGCCTTGCTTGGGGCGATGTGATTATGAAAAAAATATTCTATCTATCTATCTTTTTTTTAATCATATATCACCCCGAGCAAGGCGGTAACGCCACTGATGTGTAGGGGTGCTACGTGAGAGTGCAAAGATTTGGAAAAGAGAAAGCCGGAAACCACATCCTAAACAGGGAACAAGGGATGAACCTCTACACCTGTACAATAGACGTGGGTGGAGTGTGAACCGGGCGATAGTTTAGTCTATCTACTCCAATCTATCTATCTATCTATCTATCTATCTATCTATCTATCTATCTATCTATCTATCTATAAGTCTGTTTCTTTCTTTCTTTCTTTCTTTCTATCTATCTATCTATCTATCTATCTATCTATCTATCTATCTATCTAATTCGTTTCATTATCTATGTATCTATCTATCTATCCGTCCACTCCACTCTTATCAATATTCTCATCCTTCTCTTACCCACTTCTTGACTCCTTATATAATCTGTCTCTCTTTCTCATAAGTTTCCCTCTGCAAAACAGTGGCAGTAATGTGCCTTGCTTGGGCAATATGATTATTTAAAAAATAATCTATACTATTATGATATGATATAAAGTGGGGGATCAGTTTTACATTACAACCAATATATAAACTGATCCCTCACTTTATGGACACAGTCATCCTTCTTTTACCCTCTTCTTGACACCTACTATAACCTGTCGGTCTTTCTCCTAACTTTCCTCCTATGTAAACCCCTGCAAAACTGTGGCAGTAAAATGCCTTGCTTGGGGCGATATGGTTGTAAAAAAAGTAATTTGTCGCATCCGTCTTGGAGGGAATGTGGTAAATCCCAGAATTCGAAATGTCAGTGCACTATAAACTCTGGTAAAATTTATAGAAGGAGCGATTAACATCAAAAATTGCAATACAAATTCTGGTAAAAAAAATGGTAATTGAACATTAGGTTTATAAGTCCCAGAAATTCAGTTGTTGTTGGCGCAGTGGATATAAACGTTAGTTAGTTCCAATGAATTTTGAGTGGTGAGTTCAATACCAGGCTACAACAGTGGTGAACAAGTAACTTAAAAAGTCGGGTAGAGGAAGATAACTCATGACAACCAAAAGGCGAATCACACAAGGAATAAGAATGATATTCCTCAGTGATCTTCATGAAGAGTTCGGTTCATAATTCTTAGCAGAAGAAGGCCGAAGCGCACAACAGTCGTGCAAATGGCAACTAAGTTAAGGTCAGTGGTGTGAATAATGTAAATAGTATATAAAACTATGTTATATATATATTATTATTATTATTATTATTAAGTAAATCATCATGCTTTATATTCGACCTCAAAAGAATGCAGAAAGCACAGGACGGCTGTTTCGTCTTATATTTCGGACTCATCAGCAGTGCGCATCGCACTACCAGGAATCGAACACAAAAAGTTTAGGGCATTAAACTGATGTTATACCAACTGTACCACGGGCCCTGGTGACGAAGAGTTAAGGAATTAAGCTCGATGAAGTGCGCCGCTCCTCACGAATTCCGTGGTGGAACTAATCCAAGCTCCTTTGCCCATAGGATAGTGCCTCCCCAAGTAACGACTTCCGCAACCAAGCCGCTAAATCCATAGCGTGTTTCGTGGTTGAAGCACAAAGATATTATTCAAGAAGTAGTGAGAGGATTTGAACAATTATTAAGTAAATCATCGAGGTTTATATTCGACAGATATATATATATATATATATATATATATATATATATATATATATTCAAAATAATAACTAAACCGACTCTGTAAGTATCTAAATCCTAAATTTATACTAAGATAAACTTTAAGAAAAATGAATAACAGACAGAATCTAATTCCGTTAACATCCGTCGCACTAAGGCGTTGGATAAGAGGGGGGAAAAAAAGAAATCTGCGGAATAAAGACAAGACATACGATACTCCGCAGTAAAGAAAAAAACCCCAAACGGAACCAACCACAAAAAAAGAAGAAAAAGTGCTCGATACAAATACAAACAAATGCAAATGTACAATTGAAAAGCAAAAGTAGAGCAAAGACCCTGACGAGCCGTTGTGTGAAACCGCGGTAGGTTTTGGCTATCTTGTGATTCTTTATATATATATATATATATATATATATATATATATATATATATATATATATATTAACGAATTGCCTCTCAACCAATTGAATGGAGATCTGCCTGCCAGAGGGGCATCAAGCAGTTCTCTGAGACTGAAATGGACCAACTGCGCGTAAGACATGAGAGAACCAAAGCATCTGCAAGTGTTCCAGCCGATCATTCGTGCAATCTCCCTTCTTGCCTCCATTGTGGACTTGTTTATAAATCTCTTGCAGGACTCAAATGCCATTTACGATTGAGTAAGTGCGGGCATGCTACATCAAATTAAACGGTTGTCTAGACCTCATACGTCGTGATCGACGGGAGAGTCCATCATATATATATAGCTGTGAAAGTTGAGGACATGGAATTGATGCCTTCAGGAAACTTGGAAGACGGCACGAATCTGCAAAGTGAACTTACAATCTTCTCCAAACCAATCTAATTACAGATCTATATCTGGATATTGAGCACATTACGAAAGAAAACATGATTGCTTTCCGTCAGTAAACCACTGACAAAAAAAAAAAAAAAGAAAGTTTGGCACTAATCATCATCACAACTCAACACTATATATAAAATATATATTTGTTTGTGTGTGTTTGTGTGAACACGAACTTTTTTGCTGACCAGGTTTAGAAAATAAAAAAAATATTTCCATCACAATGTGAGTAATCAGTTAAGTACCATACGTGATAGACACTTGGGCGATCATGTCTCGAAAGAGACAATTGCTGACTGGGCAAAAGATTATCCCGCAGTAGGTTGCCATTGCTTTCTGCGGTAGACTGGTTGTCGTTTAAGCCTATAGAACCCAATCTGTCATGTTATTTGACTCATAGCTAGATGGGGACGAGATGTATTATATTATTACATAGTAATTTTTCGGGGATCATTTTATTACTTCATAACCACAGAAAATCGATCTCCCACTTTATGACCAGTAGAAGCCTTAAGCATGATTCTATTATATTCAGTCAGTCAGTTAAGTGCCATAGGTGGTACACGCTTTTGGCGATCATGTCTCGAAAGAGATACGACTGACTGTGCAAAAGATTATCCCGCAGTAGGTTGCCATTGCTTTCTGCGGTAGACTGGTTGCCAGCCAGTGTTATAGGACCCAATCTGTCTTGTTATTTGACTCATAGCTAGAATGAGAAGAGATATATTTAATTATTACGTAGTAATAAGCGGGGGATCATTTTATTACTTAATAACAATAGAAAATTGACTCCCCACTTTATGACCAGTAGAAACCTTAATCATGATTCCAACTATTATGTTCAGTCAGTTAGTTAAGTGTCATACGTGATACACGTTTGGGCGATCATGTCTAGAGAGGCATTACTGACTGGTCAGAAGATTATCCCGCAGTAGGTTGCCATTGCTTTCTGCGGTAGACTGGTTGCCGACCAAGGCTATAGAATCCAATCTGTCCTGTGACTTGACTCATAGCTAGAAGTATAAGAGAGGTATTATATTATTAGGTAGTAATTAGTGGGGGATCTGTTTATTACTTCATAACAATAGAAAACCGATCCCCCATTTTATGACCAGTAGAATCCTTAATCATGATTCCAACTATTATATTCAGTCAGTCAGTTAAGTGCCATACGTGATACACGTTTGGGCGATCATGTCTCGAAAGAGGCATGACTGACTGGGCAGAAGATTATCCCGCAGTAGGTTGCCATTGCTTTCTGCGGTAGACTGGTTGTCGACCAAGTCTACATAATCCAGTCTGTCCTATTATTTAACCCATAATGCGAGGGAAGGGACGGATTAATACCTTTTCCTAGAGTATTTTCGTGTAACTGGAATTCGAACTCTTAGAAACCGATACCCACTGCACCACAACGCACATCTCCATCACTATGTACACATATATATATTTGAGAAAATCTTTCTCTCTCTCTCTCTCTCTCTCTATATATATATATATATATAGAGAGAGAGAGAGAGAGATAATGTCTGCCTCCTTCTCAGCTCAGAAGTAGAAATATAACAGATAATGAATGCCTATTATGTTTAATCATGAGCCGTTCTAAACATCGCATTTTGGCTTGAAATTTCAGGTGTAGATATTTTCAAAAATTCTCCAACATTTGGATAATGTTTTTATTATGCTGGTTCTAAACTTTCGGCTCACATGAGCCATCTTCAGAGAGGTTACAGGGACATTAACATAAAAACATCCACCATCAAAGATGATTTTATCTTGTGCTGACATAAAACTTTACTAAGCAACGTTAACAGTCAACGAATAGAAGACGCAGTCCGTAAATTTGTAATGCGGTTCCATGATGTCACACCGCTTGAGAAACTGAAATAATATATATATATATGTGTGTGTGTGTGTGTCTGTGTGTTTCTTTGTTTGTGTATTTGTGTGTGTGTGTGTTTATGTATCTGTGTGTCTAAACGATTGTAATTTTCTTTTTCAACCAATATATCTCTTGCAATGTAGGCGTCCACAAACATTTATATCGTGTGTAGTTGTTTGTGCGTATGGATTTTCTGATTGAATAACTTTGGTGTAAACACTTTAGAATATTCAATCCCAGTCCGGATGTCTGAAAAGCCTATCTAGAAGAAGACTCCTGTAAGATATTTCCAGAAAATTAAATAAGCTTTTTTATGCTCAGAATCCCACATACATTTTTTAGCCTATTCCTTTTTTTTCCTGTTTTTATTTTCTATATCTTTTTTTGGATATCTTCATTGCTTTTTTATTGATTCGTTCAAGCAAACGATTTCTTATTTACTATATATTTATTGGGGGCCTCAATATGCGTAGAAAATCTAGGTTTGAATTTTACATGGCACAGGGCCATTACCAAAGACTTCATAACTGGATTTCTGCATTCCAACAATAATTTTTACGATTGCAATCAATCATCAAATTAACAAATGGAACATTGAATAAATGATCAAAGCATTATCTATCTAAACTTAATTATAAATGGAACTTTGTGTGTGTCTCTGTGTGTGTGTGTATCCGTTACCTATAGACTCCGAAACGGTTGAACCGATTTTCTTGAAAATTTACACAGTTGTACTATAAGCGTCTGCGAGTGTTTTTAGCTAGGGTTTGTGCCGAGGTACCTCCGATAAATATCGAAAATCGATAATCGAAAAAATCGGGTTATAGCAGGAGTGGTCTGATTTTAATCAAATTTTATACACTCATACAGAAAGACATAAGAAACGATATTCAGAAGTTTCAAGGTTGCAGCTTTTAAAATAGTGCAGAAAATCGATATATATATATATATATATATATATATATATATATATATATATATATATAAAAGTCAAGATGTTTGTGTGTGTGTTTATCTGCCTGTATGTCTGTATTTTTCAGCCCTTTTATTTTAGTTTTTGCTTCGGGTTTGGTTCTAAGTAGTTATAATTGTAGTTCTTAGTCTCAGCCATGATACCATTTACTCAGAAAATTTATATAGCCCTCAAAATTCAGTTTACGACGAAAAAAACTTATTTGATATCGACAGAAGGAAATCAAAATTTGACTTACATCCATTCATTTTCCTTTCAGCCTACGGTTTCGCTTTAAGTGGAAACAACTTTTGCTTTTTAGTCTTTCGTGCCAACGTCTAAAGAGTCAGAGCTCCAGGACCATGGATTAGTTTTAAAGCTTTCATTACACCCGAGCAACGCCGGGCTATACTGCTAGTTTGTGATAAAATAAAGTGTATTAACATATAACAAGGTTTATATACTTTGTACAGACGTAGAGTGTGTCTGATTAAAATGTCATTGATTTTCTGCAGAAGATTGTGTTAAAAAGTTTTTTAGGCAAGTTTTCCAGCTAAGTTTTCCAGCAAGAAAGAACTTTGCAAGTTCTTTCTTGCTGGAAAATTTAGCTGTGACAAATATAATTTATGTTTGGATTAATATTGATAGAAATATGGTGTAGAATACTGAATTTGTGAACAGATTCATCTTGTGAGTTTTAGAAAATTGATCCAAGTAAGAGAAGGTGATTTGGACTTACGTGTTATACCGACGAGAAATCTTGTGCCAACTGTGGTCACTTGTAGAAGTGTTATTTAAAGAAATAAAAAGGCATCTACTTGCGTCTTGCAATTTGTGTCGGTGTGTGAGAGAATGGCTTGATATTGAAGAGCGCAGACCGCGCAATATCATGCCTTCCTTTGTGTCCCTTGGTTCAGCTGCGACTGTTTCAGTGTACCACGTGTCTGCTATATATACATCCAGTAAAAGAGTGAATGTAGTTGTGGGGAAATACATGTGACTATATTTTTACCACTCCAAAAAATTAAGAGAAAAATTAAGGCAGACACGTTATTTAATGGTAAATCGGAAGCGTAGGCCTGTTTCAGGCGAACAATCATCAGCTTCTATCTTTATTTTACAAAGGATTTTACACGAATTCTTTGTAAAATAAAGACGGAAGCTGATGTTGGTTTACCGGAAATAGGCTCACACTTCCGATTTATCATGAAATAACGTGTCTGAGTTTATTTTTATTATATTTGCTCTATATGTATTTATATACATAAACATTTGAAGCTCTCTTAGAGAGTTATCCTACCACTTTATGTACAGGATATTCCTTTGGATTCTTATATATCTACACCACATGCTAATATATATATACATATATATATATATATATATATATATATATATATATATATATATATATATATATACACACACACACACACAAACAGCCATAATTATTAGGCCACCACAGATTTTTAAAAGAAATGATGTTATTCATACTATCTTTAATATTTATTGGCAAGTGGATAATTCTAAATGAAAATAGAATCGTTCGTTTGTTATTATTACTTTGCAAAATTTTACAAGGCAAGGAAGCAAAGATGAACTCGTCAGAATCAACCTGAATTGTCTTCATTCTTTCATTGATGAAACTGCAATATAGGTAATTATTAAATATTTATAAATTCATTTGATGCGCATTTTATTGAGCAGTATTAACAAAAGAACCATTCTATTTTCATTTACAATTATTCACTTGGCAACAAATATTAAAAAGTAGTATGAATACATAATTTTTTTTAAAACACTCAGGCAGCCTAATAATTTTATTTTGGTCATATATATATATATATATATATATATATATATGCAAATCTATAGGGTGCGATGGGTAAATTGTTGCTATTTGCCTTGTAAAATTTTGCAAAGTAACAATAACAGAAGAACAATAACAAAAGAACCAAAAAATTAGTAAAAAATTGTATGAAAAGCACTATTTCTTTTTAAACACTGCGATGGCCGGATCATCATGGACGGTTCTGTAGGTATAGTGATATTTTTTATTCTTCTTTTCCCGTTACCTCCCTTTTTTTAGTTACTTTTTTCCCAAGGTTCTTTCCTCCGGCTTGTTCTATTTTTTCTCACACATTCTTCTTCCAAGAACTTATTCTACCTGTCTCTCTCAGTTCTGTTTTGTTTTATTTGACGGTATACATGTTGATTTCTTTATGCGAATTCCTTCAGGTGTTAGAATTTAATGATAAGCTTAGACAGAAACCAATATGATTTCGTATCTTGAAAAACATGTTGCGTTGGCTGGAAAAATGGTTGAAAAATATCTTCATTAAATGCGCTCTATTATTTCAACATATCTTTTTTAAATTTTAAGATTGACAGTAGGCCTCTCACGAAGAAAGGTTTTGCATTAGACTGGTCTTTGGTCGGAGAAGTAAACAATTATTAATCCCAGTCTCTTCATATCTATCTATCTATCTATCTATCTATCTATCTATCTATCTATCTATCTATCTATCTATCTATCTCAGTTTTTCCATATCTATCTATCTATCTATCTGTGGCAGTTTATATCTATCTATCTATCTATCTATCTATCTATCTATCTATCTATCTATATATATATATATCCCAGTCTATTCATATCTATCTATCTATCTATCTATCTATCTATCTATCTATCTATCTATCTATCTATCAACGTCAGTTCATCTGTCTCTGATTTTATCTGTCAGTGTGTTCCTTTATATTTATTTTTTTCAATAGTGTTCAATAAGGGATTTGAATTGATTCAGTCCGTTAATATCTAACTATTATAGCTAGCTATATATCTAATATCTATCTATTATAGCTAGCTATATATCTAATATCTATCTATTATAGCTAGCTATATATCTAATATCTATCTATTATAGCTAGCTATATATCTAATGCGGTTCATATCTATCTATCTATCTATCTATCTATCTATCTATCTATCTATCTATCTATCTATCTATCTATCTATCTATCAGTCCGTTAATTAATCTATCTATCTATCTATCTATCTATCTATCTATCTATCTATCTATCTAACTATCTATCTATCTATCTCGGCGTATTGTAATGGTTGGTACAGACTGATCTGTCTGTTACAAAAGAACAGAATAGCATGAAGAATCAGATACTTATTTGAGTGTTACAGAGAGCCGATCATTTTACTTGCAACTTTAGCGATGTATCGTATGCCGAAATTAAACCTGAGGTTTCGCGTAAGTTTACTTAATTATAATAGCATGCCACGGAGATACTAAGATGCGTTGGCATTGCCAAAGACGCATTTCAGAAACTAACAAGTGCACCGAAAGACAAGAAAATCATTAGAAATAATAAAAAGAGTGCTGTATTGCTATGTGATATCTGTCATTCCGTACAGAAGTGAATGCAGGACGATCACATCAAGGATGAAGGAGAGGCTTGAGGCAGCAGAAATGTGGTTTCACAGAAGGACGCTGAGCAAGTGTGCAAACGAGAAGAATTCAGCAGGTATTCAAAAATAAAAATGTGCGTAAGACAAGGATGTCTTTTCTCACCGGATCTTTTCAACCAGTACAGCGATGCAATTATGGGAGAAATAAAAGCCTTGCCATGATTCGTCATTAGCGGTCACCATCTCAACAATATCAGATATGCAGATGACACGGTGCTGATAGCAGACCCGGAAAGAAAAATGCAGGATCTTTAGCAGAAGGTAACAAAAATGGGAGAAGAAATGACTGAGCATAAACTTCAAGAAAACTGAATGTATGGTCATTAGCAAAAAGAAGACCCTAAAATGCCAACTACAGGTCGGAGCAAAACTAAAATAAAACAAGTAAAGAAATTTAAATACCTGGGAAGCGTGCTGACAGACGATGGAAAGGGCGATGTTACGATCCAAAGATGCACTAGCATAGCCAAGAATGCATTTCAAAAAGTTAACCAGACAATTGGGGGACAGGAGAATCTCATTGGAAACAAAGAAGGTAACAAGAGAAAGCAAGAAGAAAGGACTAAGCATAAACATCACGAAAACTGAATGTATGGTCATTAGCAAAAAGAGAAACCCAATATGCAAACTAAAAGTTTGAGAATCTAAAATAAATCATTTAAAAATGTTCAAATACTCGGGAAGTGTTTTGACAGATGATGGAAAATGTGACAATGAGATCCCAAGACGCATTGGCATGGCCAAAGACGCATTTCAGAAGCTAACCAGAATACTGAAAGACAAGAAAATCTCATTAGAAACAAAAAAAAAAAAGAGTGATGTATTAAAATGTAATATCTGTTCTTTGTATGGAAATGAATTTTTGTCGGCACATTATGATTAATTCTCTGAAAGCACAGGGTCTCCTCAAAGGGCATCCTATCATTGAGACTAACAGAAGTTTGTTGTCTGATTGGCGCTGATTGAATATAATCTGTTTGATTTAAATGCATTATATGTAACCAGCCCGTCTTTTTCCCTAGTCTGATGTTAATCTTAGATTGAAAATTGAATCAGCTGCCAATTACTGATCAACAATTTTTGAAGTGATCCCAGATATCCTCGTATTATCGGTATAACTGTTTACAGATAGAGTATTTCCTTAGGAAGATGAATTATATGCATCCGAAAAAGGGTTGATCCAAGAAGTAATCCACAGGAGATGCCTGCATTGACCACTAGAGCCTCGGGAGACTGGTTGTCAATCACAACCTTCACGGTTATATCTGTTGGGAAGAATTTTATCATAGAGAAAACCTTTCAACAGATTACATAGCTGGAGTGCGTGTGTAGCAAACCTTCGTACCACACCTTTTCGAAGGCTTTCGAGATATCAAATGCTAGGGTCATTGCAGTGTATACGTCGAGAATAGATTGGGTTCATCGAAACCTATATGCACTTCGTCGGAAATGTGGTTGCCCGTCTCTAGCTGCTAGACGATCGTCTTGTTGATCAAGGTTCCAAGAAGCTTTCATATGATAAAGACAAATCTAATTGTTCAATGCTGGGACAGGCAATCCCCCGCGCACTTGAAGTGTCCATAATATATCTATCTATCTATCTATCTATCTATCTATCTATCTCAGTCTGTTCATATCTATCTATCTATCTCAGTCTGTTCATATCTATCTATCTATCTATCTATCTATCTATCTATCTATCTATCTATCTATCTATCAGTCTGTTTCTATCTATCTATCTATCTATCTATCTATCTATCTATATCAGTCTGTTTCTATCTATCTATCTATCTATCTATCTATCTATCTATCTATCTATCTATCAGTCTGTTTCTATCTATCTATCTATCTATCTATCTATCTATCTATCTATCTATCTATCTATCTATCTATTTCTGTTCATATCTATCTATCTATCTATCTATCTATCTATCTATCTATCTTAGTCTGTTCTATATCTATCTATCTATCTATCTATCTATCTATCTATCAGTCTGTTTCTATCTATCTATCTATCTATCTATCTATCTATCTTTATCAGTCTGTTTCTATCTATCTATCTATCTATCTATCTATCTATCTATCTATCTTAGTCTGTTCATATCTATCTATCTATCTATCTATCTATCTATCTATCTATCTGTTCTATCTATCTATCTATCTATCTATCTATCTACCTATCTATCTATCTATCTATCTTAGTCTGTTCATATCTATCTATCTATCTATCTATCTATCTATCTATCTATCTATCTATCTGTTTCTTTCAATCTATCTATCTATCTATCTATCTATCTATCTATCTATCAGTCTGTTTCTTTCTATCTATCTATCTATCTATCTATCTATCTATCTATCTATCTATTTAATTTGTTTCATTATCTATGTATGTATCTATCTATCTCAGTTTATTCGTATCTATCTATCCTAATAGAATCATCAATCTATCTGTAAATAGATATTTTTATGCGTGTGTCTTCTTATATATTTATATATATATATCTTATTGATTAAGTTCTCAAAAATTCTTCTCATGATATTGAAAAATCTAAAGGATCTATGCTAGAAGAGACCGAATCTATTCCACGCGTTCCTGAAGTGTTCACAATCTCTTTGTCCCCTTCTTGTCTGTCTATCTATCTTAAAGACAAAAAACATCTGTAGAAACAGAATGTCTCGATCCCTATTTTTTTATCAGAGTCCATATTGCAATTTTTTGAAGTTAATGTAAAATATTCGGTTTGAAATTCCTACCACCTGAGGAAGGCCTGAGCGTACAACGGCCGAAACGTGACACAAATGACAACAAAGATGAGGGCAGTAGTTCGAATGATGTAAATACTGTAAATACTACCTCATCTCAGAAATATAGACAAATAGAATGATCTATTATTAAACGTCGTACAAATGGCAACAAAGATGAGGTCAATAATCCGAATAATGTAAATACTGTAAATACTTCCTCATCTCAGAAATATAGACAAATAGAATGATCTATTATTAAAAGTCATTCTATTTGTCTATATTTCTGAGATGAAATATTTACAGCATTATTCGGACCACAATCCTCATCTTTGTTGCCATTTGTGCAACGTTTAGGCCTTAAGAACACATGGCCCAAGGGATATACACGTTGGTTAGGTCCTGGCTTGACTCTTAAAGTTGTGAGTTCAATACCAGCCTACAGCACTGGTGAACAAGTAACTTGCAGGATTAGAGGTTGATAACTCATGACATTCAATCGAGGCTTTACGCAAGGAATGGAGTTCATATACCAAAGAGATTGTAATAAAGGTTTCGGTTCTAAATTCCCAACACCTGAATATATATATATATATATATATATTATCGATTTTCTGCACTATTGTAAGAACTGCAACCTTGAAATTTCTGAATATCGTTTCTTCTGTCTTTGTCTATGAGTGTATCAAATTTGATTAAAATCGGACCACTCCTTCCATAACCCGATTTTTTCGATTATCGATTTTCGATATTTATCAGGGTACCTCGACACAAATCCTATTTAAGAACACCCGCAGACGCTTTTAGTACAACTGTGTAAATTTTCAAGAAAATCGGTTCAGCCCTTTCGGAGTCTATAGGTAACGGACATACACACAGACACACACACACACATGCACACACACACACACACACACATGCACACACACACACACACACACACACACAGACAAAGTTCCATTTATAAATAAGTTTAGATCAACCGTCAGATATCATAAAATAAAATACGGTACCTCAGTGTATCTAAAAAATAATATTAACAATGTCAGCAATAAGTTTATTAATAATACAAAAAAGAATTATTTCACGATAAAATCTAATTTCCAAGTGTCAGTTTTCTACTCTTCCGCCGAAAGGCAAATTTTTGTTATCACACAAGGTGTTATTTTGAGAGAACGCCCGTCATCCAAACCGGATAAATTATGAAGTTTGAAAGGTTATTTGGTAACATTTCCATCGATAGAAAAAGTCGGACACATATCAATGAATGTGATAAGACGTGAATTCTTTTGAGTCTTGTAAACTAAGAGCCCTTCCCAAACCTTTGTGTCCTTAGCTCACACAGCGTTTTCCTTTAGTGAAGACATTCTGACCAGGACGAACGCTGACTTTTCGCGCCTCAGCGGTCGGTCGTCAAAGAGAAAAGAAAGTTGGTCAATTCATTAAAGTACATGTAACATTTTTCTATATCTTCGTTCTGGCGAACTCCCGCGGGAATTCAGAAAGCTTTACGGCGTTTTGTAACTGTCATGTCTGAAACTGGATGGACGAAGTTGAATACAAGAGACAACTAAACGATACTAGAAAACAAAAGACGAGAAGACAAAGCAAGGAAAAGAAATCAATTCAAATAACGATGGATGGGGAAAGATTTTGACGTGAGGGAAATTATTATAGAACTAAGATAAAAAAAAGAAAAGTATTTGTCAGAATCACTTAAAAGAGAAATTATCATTAGTATATGCCTTGCTATTCAAACCAGCAGGTTTATCTTAATCGTTATACACGCAAACCTGTTAGAGGCTTTGGTATTTTTGGTGAATGCATCGGGTCTCTTGGTTTGCTTTGATTTCTGACAGGTTTTTTTTTTCAGTGTAAAGAAGTTGTAAAACATCAAATGACACGTTGTCTTATCTTGTTTTTTTTTTTAAATATTTTTCAAGTCATTTCAGCACTTTTGGATGTGCGTCGTAGTACAAATCGGGGTACCGAGTTCAAATTCCAGTTAAAATTCCTTGCATTTACTTACGCACAAATACCCTCCCTGGAAGAGGTATTAATCCGCCTATTTCCCCCAGTTATGGGTTAAATAAAAAGTCAGATTGGGTTCTATAGCCTTGACTGGCAACCAGTCTACGGCAGAAAGTAATGGCAACCTACTGCGGGATAATCTTCTGCCCAGAGAGTCGTGTCTCTTTCGAGACATGATCGCCCATAGCGTGTATCGCCTATGGCACTTAACTGACTGAATAGGTGGAATCATGATTAAAGCATCTACTGCTCATAAATTGAGGGATCGATTTTCTATTGCTATAAAGTAATAAATTGATCCCCCACTAATTACTACGTAATAATATAATGCATCTCTTTTCCCTCTAGCTATGGGTTAAATAACACGACAAATTGTGTTCTATAGCTATGGGTGGCAACCAGTCTACCGCAGAAAGCAATGGCAACCTACTAAAAGAAAATCATCTGCCCAGTCAGTCATGTCCCTTTGGAGACATGATTGCCCATATCACGTATGACACTTAACTGACTAACTGATACTTGCAGTTTTGTAGATCTGAAAGAAATAAAAGACTATTTGGTCACATATTTGGTCGGGGTTAAAGATAACCCGTTCATTTTGTTTTTTAGTTTGCTGACGAAGTCCGTAGATGGGGTCGATACTTTGTCTCCCTCAAAGTGTTTAACAGGTAAAGTAATGTCACCTAGAAAGGGAAGAAATCTTTTAAATTATGCGCCGAAACTAAATATCAACAATTTGAAGTGGCGGGATTATGTAGTTTACTTTTCCAAACGTCCCTTGAAAAATATTCTTTTTTAAGTTTTTATTCTGATAGCGTCAGACGTTGAAGGGAGCTCGGTAACACTAGCAGTGCAATATATCAAATAGTCATCCCCGCGGAAAAAATGTAAGCTTAAATTATATCTCATATTCCTGTATAAACGTCTGTAACCCCTGCTGAGTAATTTAACTTTCTCCGTATTTTAATTAATGTTTAATTTAAACTGATGAACCTATTCTAATAAAAACTAGCTTTTTTATAAAAAACTTGATTTTTAACTGTTTTTTCAGTTCGATATTTAAATGTAATTATAATCTACTAGCAGTAGAGCCCGGCGTTGCTCGGGTGTAATGAAAGCTTTAAAACTAATCCATGGTCCTGGAGCTCAGACTCTTTGGACGTTGGCACGAAAGACTAAAAACCAATAGTTGTTTCCAGTTAAAGCGAAACCGTAGACTCAAAGAAACATGAATGGATGTAAGTCAAATTTTGATTTCCTGGTATCGATATCAAATAAGTGTTTTTAGGTCGTAAACTGAATTTTGAATGCTAAATAAGTCCTCTGAGTAAATGGTATCATGGCTGAGACTAAGAACTACAATTATTCCTACTTAGAGCCAAACCCGAAGTAAAAACTAAAATAAAAAGGTTGAAAAAAATACAGGCATACAGGCAGATAAACAGACACACACACAAACATCTTGCCTTTCATGTATATATATATTATCGATTTTCTGCACTATTGTAAGAACTGCAACCTTGAAACTCCTGAATATCGTTTCTTATGTCTTTGTCTATGAGTGTATGAAATTTGATTAAAATCGGACCACTATCGATTTACGATATTTATCGGGGGTAACTTGACACAAAACCTAGCTAAGAAAACTCGCAGACGCTTATAGTACAACTGTGTAAATTTTCATGAAAATCGGTTCAGCCGTTTCGGAGTCTATAGGTAACGGATACACACACATATACATGCAGAGACAAAGTTCCAGTTATTATATAAGTTTAAAAGTTTAGATTTTTGTTTATAATGTTTATCATAGATTATTTCAAAATGTGATTGATTCATATTGAAATTTATTCGAATTTAATTTACTAGTGAGTAAATTATTTTTCTGTTTCTGAATGAAGATTGACAGTATAATGGTAAGTTTGCCCTTGCATTCTGAATCAGTATATTCCTCTACCATGTGTGATATTTGTTTTTGCATCAAAGAACACCAATGAGTATACACTGTTGTTATTGCGAATGCATTCCTTCAATTTGATTAAACAGCAGTGTTAAGAAATGATTTATATGTACATGAATAACTAGGTTTAACTAAAATTTTATTATCAATTCTCGCTGACATAATTGTACATTACAAAAAAAAACCATACTGACATATGTTGAAAATGGATATTTAGAAGTGTAAGCTATGGTTTTAAATATTTTTGGATAAATCCTTCAGACCAATCCGCTCATTGACACCCTGCCAAAAATATTTTCACGTCAGTAATTAAAAATGAAAAGTAGTCATTTATTTCCGAGATCAATTTTGACGGCGATTAAACTGCAAAATTCGTAATTTAATCTAAATACTAGTTTTATAAAAAAAAATCCATAGAATCTAGTTTTTACGAGTGTACACCTGCCGAAAAAAAAAATGACGGCAAATACTTTAAAATATTATTACCATTTCCTCACAGAATATCCTCCCTGAAATATATATATTTGCCCTGACGATCCGTAGTGTGAAACCGCGGTAGGTTTTGGCTCACTCTAGATTTTTGTGTGTTTTTTGTATATATATATATATATATATATATATATATATATATATATATATATATATATATATACACACAAAAATCTGGATTTTTGTGTGTTTTTGCTATAATATTGTATCTTTTCTTTCGTACTTTGTATTGAGCACTTTTTCTTGTGTTTGGTTCCGTTTGGGGTTTTTTCTTTACTGCGGAGTATTGAATGTTTTGTTCTTGTTCCGCGGGTTTCTTTTTTTTCTCCCCATTTATCCGACGTCTTAGTACACCGGATTGTAACGCATTTAGGTTCTGTTTGTTAATGGTTTTTTCGGAGGTTTATTTTAGTATAAATTTACGGCCGGCATTCTTACAGAATCTATGTAGTTATTATTATTATATATATATATAGTGTATCGAGGCAGCAGATAATTTTCTAACACATATACCGTTAAATATAAGAGACAATGAATGTCTATTATGTTTAATCATGAACCATTATAAACCTATACTGTTAAATATAAGAGACAATGAATGTCTATTATGTTTAATCATGAGCCGTTCTAAACGTCGTATTTTGGCTTTAATTTCAGCCGAAAATAAAGACAAAAATTCTCCAACATTTGGGTAATTTTTTATTAAGTAGGTTCTAAGGTTTCGGCTTACATGAGCCATCTTCAGAGAGGTTACAAGTACGTTAACACAAAAACATCCACCATCAGCGAAGATTTTATCTTCTGTGAAAATAAAACTCCGCTAAGTAATGGCAACAGTTACCAAAAATAACAAACGCGGTTCGCAAATGTGTAATGCGGTTCTATGACGTCACACCGCGTGAGAACTCGAAATGATAACAGAACCATATATCGTAGATTTACCTGTCACCTTTCTGATCAGAGTACAATTAAACAACAATTCTTAGAAAAAAAATAATCATTTAGGTATTATCAGACAGCGTTTAGTCAACAATACAATAATCCTCACTCATACACAGAGTAAAAAGAACCTTCAGATATTGGAGGCCATCTACATTAAATCCAAACAACCCACACTTAATAAAATCACGTTTAAATCTGGTAATAACACATTGCATTAGATTTAAATATATGGTTCTGTTGTCATTTCGTGCTATCCCGCGGTGTGACGTCATAAAACCGCATCGCAAATTTGTGAACTGCGTTTGTTATTTTTGGTAACTATTGTCGTTGCCAAGCGGAGTTTTATGTCAACACAAAATAAAATCGTCGGTGATGGTGGATGTTATAATATTTCAGTCTAAACAACCTCTCTGAAGATGGCTCATGTGAGCCGAAAGCTTAGAAGAAAATCAATAAATAATTATCGAAATGTTGGAGAATTTTTGTCTTTATTTTCACCTGAAATTAAAGCAAAAATACGACGTTTAGAACGGCTCATGATTAAACATAATAGACATTCATTGTCTTTTATATTTAACAGTATATGTCTAGAATATATATATATATATATATATATATATATATATAAGCTCTCCCGTAGACTTAGCTGTCACCTTTCTAATCAGAGTTAAATTTATTTATGAATTATTTTTATAATAAATAATAAATATTATTTCTTAGAAAAACATAGCTATGTAGGTAATATCAGACAGATTTTAGTCGACAATACAATAATCCTCACTCATACACACAGTAAAAAGAACCTTCAGATATTGGATGCCATCTACAATAAATCCAAACAACCCACACTTAATTTTATAATTTCGTATTAGACATTAACTGTCTTTTATATTTAACAGTATATGTTTAGAATATATATATATATATATATATACGCTCTCCCGTAGACTTACCTGTCACCTTTCTAATCAGAGTTAAATTTATTTATGAATTATTTTTATAATAAATAATAAATATTATTTCTTAGAAAAACATAGCTATGTAGGTAATATCAGACAGATTTTAGTGAACAACACAATAATCCTCACTCATACACACAGTAAAAAGAACCTTCAGATATTGGAGGCCATCTACATTAAATCCAAACAACGCACACTTAATAAAATCACGTTTAAATCTGGTCATAACACATTACACTGCATTTAAATACATGCCAGCATTTGTTGCTAGAACACTTAGCAAAATATGTCAACCAACGAATATTTTACGCGACTGAGCAGAAAAAAAAAAGATGAAGAAAAAATGTTTTCAACCGGAAACTGACCGCTTACGCATTCAGAAAATGTAATGCTTAAAAAAAATGTTCAGAAAATATAATGTAAGCTGTTTGATGAAAATGTCGAACGGAAAATAGTTTGGAACCAAAATAAAAATACTTCATACTTCTCGCTGTTCTCTCTCTCTCTCTCTCTCTATCTATCTATCTATCTATCTATCTATCTATCTATCTATCTATCTATTTCAGTGTGTGCGTATCTATCTATCTATCTATCTATCTATCTATTTCAGTGTGTGCGTATCTATCTATCTATCTATCTATCTATCTATCTATCTATCTATCTATCTATCTATTTCAGTGTGTGCGTATCTATCTATCTATCTATCTATCTATCTATCTATCTATCTATCTATTTCAGTGTGTGCGTATCTATCTATCTATCTATCTATCTATCTATCTATCTATCTATCTATCTATTTCAGTGTGTGCGTATCTATCTATCTATCTATCTATCTATCTATCTATCTATCTATCTATCCCAGTCTGTTCATATCTATCTATCTATCTATCTATCTATCTATCTATCTATCTATCTATCTATCTATCTATCTATCCCAGGCTGTTCATATCTATCTATCTATCTATCTATCTATCTATCTATCTATCTATCAGATAGTCTAATACCGTCATTGCCGTTTTTTACGTCATATTATAAGAAGTGTCCACTGATACGAAAATGAGCGTGTCACGTGCCAGGAAGCAGTGGGGTGGAGAAGGGTATTGTTCTTCGTTTTGCATAGCCCCACGTCAGTCATTGGTCGAGCAGCGGCGGGGAAATCTGGCGGTGTCTAAGCAGGCCGTTCGGTGTTGTCTTATTCATGGCTTTAAGCTGGGCTTGCCCGCACCCGAATCAAATCTCCGGATACGTCAAGCCTTTGGAGGATGTTGTTATGAGTGAACGCAGCGTCAGGCATTTAGTGCAGTCCGAGAAATCTGACTCTTTGTAATGAACATCTGTCTCTCTGTCACTCTCTCTTTCTGTCTTTATGTCTGCCTGTCTGTCTGTCTGTCTGTCTCTCTCTCTCTCTCTATTCTAACTGTACTGATGAGCTGTGATACAACGAAACAGATCTGTCTGCGGATGACTATTTACTCTCGCACCCCGATTGAGCACTCTAAAGGAATGGTAGACTTTGAAAAAACAGTAGCTACTCAAGCATCTACGCGTCGTTCATTCAGTAATGAATTTGAACACTCTTGGCTACTGGAGTGTGTTTACATTGGATATAACACACTAAAGTCCGCCTTCTTTTACCGATAGCTCAGAGATAGAATCGTCGACTGACGCCAATTCGGTCGGGTTTTAATCCTGGCTAAATGCAATCGGATGTCAAACCGTACTGATGAGCTGTGATACAGCGAAACAGATCTGTCTGCGAATGAATATATATATATATATATATATATATATATATATATATATATAAAATGAAATAAATTTCGATGTTCAAAACTGTTGAATGATCATTTTAACATGAAATCCCTAAGAGAGATTTCACATCTCATCGGCATCTACCACAATTTCAAAATGAAATTAAAAGGGGAAAAAAATATTTTGAGGGTTGTAAAGCTAGTCGAACCCAAATTTTCCAATTTTTTCACTTACAACTCTATCTAAAAGTAAAATCTAAAAATAGACGTTAATTGCTAAAGAAGTTTTTTTTGTGACGTAAACGTCTTAATTCTTAACCTTCATTTTTTTTCTTTTTTATTTCATTTTGAAAATGTGGTAGTTGCCGAGGAGATATGAAATCTCTCTTAAGAATTTCATGTTGAAATGATCATTCAACAGTTCTGAACATCGAAATTTATTTTATTTTATAATTGGCTCTGTAATTTTAATTACATTGAGCTCTCCACATGTATCATTTTTTAATATTAAAATTTTAATATTAATTAGGATCAGGTTTTTGGGATTCACCTTCTTACTTTTCCGTTTGGATTAAAGTTATGTTAAATATATAGATATATATTCAACTAAAACTTTAAGAATCATACGTGTCGTGTGATATTTCCTCGAGGAATTCTCGCTTCGTCAGCGAACCCAATTTATTATGAAGAGCTCTAGAACAAATTCATACACCGGAAGTTCACTCAAAATAAAAAAAAAATCATACATAGGAAGTACAAAAACAAATTATACACCGGTTTAAAAAAGAAAAAAGAAGTAAAGCGAGAAAAAATAGTGGGAAAAAAATTTGAAAGCGAGAGTAGATTATGTTAGGTTGGCGTTTAGACGTTGTTATGGAGGGTAAAGAAGAAAGAGGAGGGAAAACATAGAAATGAGGAAATGGAATCAAACTCGATCAGTGAAGAGGACATTTAAAAATCGCATATATGTAAAGAAGTCAAAATGAAGCGTCTCACAGTCACACAAGTGGGGAAAGAGAAACGGAAAAAAGGGGAGAAAAGAAAAAAAGTTAAAAAAAAAGAAGGGGAGAAACAAGGTAGAAATAAAAAAAAGGAGAGAAAGAGCAAAAAAAAAGAGGAAAAAACCACAGGTCTGACAGCCGTAACAACTGCCAGCCAAGAGGACTGGAAAAATGCACAGATACATAAAATGGTAAAAAGAATAAATATAAAGGATAAATAGAGAAAATAGATAACATTTACGAAAAGTTTTACAAAAAAAAATCCATTTAAAATAATATGGTCTGACTATTATTGAGATTAAATTAATTCAATTTAAAATAAAAATTCTACCACTGGAAAAAAAAGTACCGAATGCAAAAAGAAATATTATATTGGGAAGGATATAAATGAGGAGATATTGTTAAAAATATATATAAAATAAATTTCAATATATATATATATATATATATAGCATAATGATAATCCAATTATACTATCTTAATATGTATAGGAAAAACTACTAAAAAGTTGTAAGTTAAAAATGTTACATATATATATATATACACTAAAAAGAATAAGAAAATAAAAATACCCAAGAGAGAGAAATCAATTGTTATAGAGAATTCTAAAGATATCGCCGTCGTCCTGCGGCCTTGGCCAACATAGACCTCACTACACCCCTCCAGTATTCCCTGTGCATTTGGGACCCTGGCGCAGTTTTTTTTAGAGAAATTCATAATCTTGTCAAATAGCTGTATACTTGATGATACGCCAGGGCTACCAAGGGTGGTTTTATTGTGACATCAACACTGGATGGGTTGCCTTCAGGCCCCATCCTGTTATTTAACCCATAACTGGAGGGAAGTGACGGATTAATACCTTTCCCAACGGTACCAGTGCTGAAGTGAATGCAGGGTACTCAACTGGAATTCGAACTCGGCTCACCGATTTATCTTTCCAAGCCGAGATCCACTCCACCACAACGCACATCCGTCACTGAACGCTTACAGCGCCTGAACTTACCCAAGCGGTCACCCATCTAAGTACTGACCAGACTCACGTTGCTTAACTTCGGTGATCGAACGAAAACAGATGTATTTAACGTGATATGCCGTAAAGATATCGATAATTGTAGTGTAGATTAATTTTACACTTAAGTCGCCTCCATGATTGATACGATTGAAGTACTAAATTTTATTTTTTTTTATTTCAATTTACTTCAGTTTATCAAACGTTTCGATTTTTTTTATAGACTTCCCCGTTTCTATCTCTCTGGTAGCTACTCAGTTCTTCTTCTTTCTTTTTTCTTTCTTTTTTTCTCTTAATTTTTGACATGTGTGATTTTCAGTGGCAAAACATTGAAACACTACTATCTATGAATCATAGGACTCATAGATAAGCAGTCAGTACAATATATGATACACGCTTTGGGCGATTATATCTCAAAAGAGATATAACTGATTGGGCAGAAGATTATCCCGCAGTAGGTTGCCATTGCTTTCTGCAGTAGACTGGTTGCCCACCACGGTTATAAAACCCAATCTGTCCTATTATTTGACTCATAGCTAAAAAGAGAAGAGATGTATTATATTATTACGTAGAAATTAGTGGGGGATCAGTTTATTGCTTCATAACAGTAGAAAACCTATCCCCCACTTTATTACTGGTAAAGCCTTAATCTTCATTCCAACTATTATATTCAGTCTTTCAGTAAAGTGCCATACGTGATACACGTTTTGGGCGATCATGTCTCGAAAGAGACATGACTGAGTGTGCAGAAGAATATCCCACAGAAGATTGCCATTGCTTTCTGCTGTAGACTGGTTGGCAGCAAAGGCTACAGAACCTAATCTTTCCTATTTTTTAACACATAGCTAGAGGGAAGAGACCTATTATTACCTTTCCCAAGGGTATTTGTGCGTAATTAAATGCAAGGAATTCAACTCGACCTCGAACTCGGCTCCCCTATTTGTCGTTTCGATATTTACTGCACAACAACGTACATCCCCCATAAATATCATCCGTTAAAATATTATAACCTCCCAACCCACCAAATTCACCTCAATGATTTCTTTATTTTTATAGTTTAATTTATTTTATATATTTATAATTTCATTTTTTTAAATCCCCTATCTATATTGTTACCAGAAAAATTAACCACCTTTTACTGCCTGATGATGGTGTTTTAACACTGAAACTTCACAGCTATTGTGGTCTAGTCTGATATTATTATAATAACAATAATAATTACCATATATCTATGCTCTACTTTGGAAATGAGCATCTTTGAAGAGTAAATATCTAAGGAATGTACTCCCATTAGTAACCAATATTTATATAATCTATCTATCTATCTATCTATCTATCTATCTATCTATCTATCTATCTATCTATCTATCTCAGTCTTACTTATCTATCTATCTATCTATCTATCTATCTATCTATCTATCTATCTATCTATCTATCTATCAGTCTTCATATCTATCTATCTATCTATCTATCTATCTATCTATCTATCTATCTATCTATCTATCTCAGTCTGTTCATATCTATCTATCTATCTATCTATCTATCTATCTATCTATCTATCTATCTATCTATCTATCTCATTCTGCTCATATCTATCTATCTATCTATCTATCTATCTATCTATCTCATTCTATCTATCTATCTATCTATCTATCTATCTATCTCTCTCTCTCTATCTATCTCACTCATTCATTATCTATCTATCTATCTATCTATCTCACTCTATTCATTATCTATCTATCTATCTATCTATCTGTTCTATCTATCTATCTATCTATCTATCTATCTATCTATCTATCTATCTATCTCATTCTATTCATATCTATCTATCTATCTAATCTATCTATCTATCTATCTATCTCAGTCTGTTCATATCTATCTATCTATCTATCTATCTATCTATCTATCTATCTCAGTCTGTTCATATCTATCTATCTATCTATCTATCTATCTATCTATCTCATTCTGCTCATATCTATCTATCTATCTATCTATCTATCTATCTATCTATCTATCTCACTCTATTCATTATCTATCTATCTATCTATCTATCTATCTATCTATCTATCTATCTCACTCTATTCATTATCTGTCTATCTATCTATCTATCTATCTATCTATCTATCTATCTATCTATCTATCTCATTCTATCTATCTATCTATCTATCTATCTATCTATCTATCTATCTATCTCTCTCTCTGTTCGTTCATATCTATCTATCTATCTATCTATCTATCTATCTATCTATCTATCTATCTATCTATCTATCTCACTCTATTCATTATCTATCTATCTATCTATCTATCTATCTATCTATCTATCTATCTATCTATCTCACTCATTCATTTATCTATCTATCTATCTATCTATCTATCTCATTCATTCATATCTATCTATCTATCTATCTATCTATCTATCTATCTATCTATCTATCTCATTCTGTTCATATCTATCTATCTATCTATCTATCTATCTATCTATCTATCTATCTATCTATCTATCTATCTATCTATCTATCTATCCAAGTATGTTTATATCTATCTATCTATCTATCTATCTATCTATCTATCTATCTATCTATCATTCATTCATATCTATCTATCTATCTATCTATCTATCTATCTCATTCATTCATATCTATCTATCTATCTATCTATCTATCTATCTATCTATCTATATATATATATATATATATATATACATTTTGTTCATATCTATCTATCTATCTATCTATCTATCTATCTATCTATCTATCTATCTATCTCATTCTGTTCATATCTATCTATCTATCTATCTATCTATCTATCTATCTATCTATCTATCTATCTATCTATCTCAATGATATTTTAGTGCATTTCTCTCTCGCTCTCTTTCTCTCTCTCTTTCTCTCTCTCTCTCTCCCCACAAATCTAAGTGTTTGCTTCAATAAATATTAAGTAAATATTTAAACATTAATAAAAAAAATACTGACAATTCTTTCAGGCTTAAATTTAAAATTTTCTAAAAGTTGAACAGTAAATATAACTTCGAGACACGTCGTACACCAAGTGCAGAATATATTGGGTTTAATTGAAAGAAAGCGTGTGTGTATGAAACAGAGAAAGAGAGAAAAAGAGAAAGAGAGGGAAAAAGAAAGAGAAAAAGATATAACGAAAAGAAGAGTGAGACTAATCCTCTCGATATATATTAATCTAAAAAATCCATCATACATATATCACGAAACTTATTACAATTATACATTTTCATAAAAAAAAAAACTGAATAAAATGGCCGAGAAAAATATTAATGCCGTGTACAGATATCACGCAGTGCGCATGCTCACTTCTTGCAAAGTTATTTTTTTCACATCCGGCGCCGTTACTTTTAACCTAAGTGAAAGCTAAGAATATTTGAACTAAAATATTACCTTTGTGATAATGTAATATTTTCTTCATTTGCAAACGAGAAAGATCTACGTTTTCAAGAATAACTATTTTCCACATTCACACATATACACACTTTCTTTACACTGGGTTATTTCTTTCTCTGCGGACATACCTGATAGAATTTCCTACATAAAAAAAACAAGCTCATAGATACATTCGGAATTAATATGATAAAATAATTTCAACCTGGCGATGCAGGCACGCCTCAGTTGCAAATGGCGTTTTTATAAATCTAACCCTTCACTGAATCACAAAAAATAAATCCTTGTATATCGTTGCAGTGACTGACGATATAAAACTTGAAGAGTGAAATAATAGGATTCGTATTATACAATGATAGATAAATAAATATAGATGGAAATATAAATCTGTTAATTTCGACAGAGAATATATCTAATATCGTAAGAGTAATACAATTCGTTCGAACAAAATATTTTCCTTGGTGATCTATCGAGGAACGCACGCAGAGAATACTTTGAGAAGTATTATTTGAACTTTACGTGGGTATCTCTTCAGAGGAAATGAATTTCGCAGCGAGATACAAAGTCCATACTGCGCATAGTTTCAGAATTTGGTAGTAGATTAACCAAAAAACCATATTTTTCTTTTTCAAATGTCTTCGGTCTATTACACATAAAAAAAGCAACAATCTTCTTGGCAGTATTGTCATGTGCGTTGTGGTACAGTGGATATCGGCTCGGAACGAGAAATCGGGGAACCGAGTTCGAATTCCAGCTGAATCCACTGTATTCACATACGCGCAAATACCCTTGGGAAAGGTATTAATCCGTCTCTTCCTTCCTTCCAGTTATGGGTTAAATAGCAGGACAGATTGGGTTCTATAGCCAATCTGTCTATAGATTGGCTATAGTCTACAACCAGTCTACCGCAGAAGACTGTTTGTAGACCAGTCTACCAGCAGAAAGCAATGGCAACCTACTGCGGGATAATCTACTGCCCAGTCAGTCATGTCTCTTTCGAGACATGATCGCCCAAGCGTGTATCACGTACGGCACCTAAACTGACTGACTGTCATCACATTCCTTTTTTTTTTAATCATTTCACCCCGAGCACTGCCGCTATTGCACAATTATATTGCACAATTATATTGTGCAATAGCTATTGTAACAGGGGGTGACATAGGGGGAAAGTGTTCGGAAAGAGTGTTTAGATATAGAACATATCAGAAGGAGTGTGATAGACGGGTGAGGATACCGAGGATGGTCGATGGGAAGAATGTTTGAGAGAATGGATGAGTTAGTTTGTTAGGAGGTGTCTATTGACCTTACATTTAAACTCCTGGAGGTTGTAGCCGTCGGGGAAGCAAGTATGTGGAAGGGAATTCCACAGGCGGGAAGTGCGAGAAAAGAACCTGTTGGAGTAGAAATTGCGGTTATATTTTATCGGTTTCACTGTAAAAGGGTGGGACTTAGTTATTAATCTAGTATCTCGTGCAAATTCGTACCTAGGGGGTACCAGTTATCTAATTTCATCGGAGCAGAAGCCGTGAAAGTATTTATAGAAGAGGCACAGGGAAGCCACCTCACGCCGGTGAGAGAGTGACTGCAGCCGGTGTGCCAATAACTTTGTCAAAACTAACTTTTAAGAATTTAATATTTAACACGTATAGAACTTTATTTCAAATTGGAGATACATTGTAATTTCAAAAGTGATTACTTAGTTATTCAGTTCTTCTTCTTTAAATATCTTTGTTGTATGTAATCGATCATGGCTCTCCACACATTTCTATCCCTTATAACACGTTTTCTTTTGGTATCTCTCCAAACCCTGCTCCACAATCTACTTGCTCAAGCCCAATCAAACATTTCTCGCATTGCTTTTGCCTGTCTCTTTTTCCCTTTATCTGTTTTGATAGTATCAGATTCTCCAAACCCTCTTTCCTCATTACATGTCCCAGAAACTTCATCTCTTTTCCTGATGTTATGTATCAGTGTCCTTTTCGTTTCTATCCTCTCCGAAACCTCATTGTTTCTTAGATGTTCTTTTCATAGTATCCTTATCATCCTTCCATAAATGAAAGAAAGACATCACATATCAATCCAGTATACTTCTCTTTATTTCCAACGAAATTTTTCTGTCTTTCAATACTTAGGTTAGATATTGAAATGTATCATTACCCCTTCCAATACACCTTCAGATCTCAGTGTCGCGACTTTCGTCCGCTGATAGAAAACTTTCTAGTTATTTAAATTTCTGCACCTGCTTGACTTAGTATCTCCAATCTGCAGCTGACATTTTGAAGTTTTCATTTAGTGAACATCAGATGTCTCTTCCTGATGCTCAGTATTAATTTCCTTTTTGTTTCCATCATTTCCAAGACCTCATCATTGCTCACATGCTCGAACCATGATAATCGCTGCATCCTTCTGTAGAAACACATTTCAGCTGCTTCAAGTTTTTCCTTCATCTTTGAATGGCTGTCTATTTTTCCCCAGTCGTGCTTCTACCCTTCGGCAGAACCACGACTGGGTTATAGCTCTCTGCTTGGAAGAAGAGAGCGCTCTCTACCCGAAGGCAGAGGGCTGACAGTGTCAGTAGTGGCGCTCCTGGCGCTACATTATTTAGCTGTCCCTCCCAGTAAGGGCAACATGTGACACCTGTTCAGTATATATCTGGGATTTCCGAGCTATATGGCCCGGCCACAAATAGATGTCTATTTTTACCCAGTTGTGCTTCTACCCTTCGGCGGAACCACTCCTGGGTTATTGCTCTCTGCTCGGAAGCAGAGATCGCCCTCTACCCGAAGGCAGAGGGCTGACAGTGTCGGTAGGATCACGAGTGTCTCTACTACCATAGTACTACTATTCACATCGTAATATCGTACTGGAAGTGTCCATGATGTAGGTAAGTATCGGTCGCACAACACGAATCTAAAATTTTTTCCACATACATATTTATATGTAACTTTAAACAATGGTTGTTTTCATTCTTTTATCTGTAGATATATTTTCAAGACCTAGGATAATGACATAACCTAAACATCTACATAGCTTTTCCTCGAATATTTTCACGATGTAAACATCTCCACAGGTATGAAAGCTTAAACAGACAGCTAAAGAGACTATCATGTCTTCCATCAGATGATATACATTTTTTCTCTGTAGATAGATGTTCAAAACCTCAAAACCAGCTTAACGTAAAAATCTACATAATTTTTCTCTAATAATTGTGCGATGTAATCTTCACGTATGTTATTAAAGATTAAATAGTCTGAATCAACTGAATAATTTACATGTCCTTTCACAAAAGTTTTTCTATGATGTTTTTCTCTGTAGAGAAATTTTCAAGACCTCGGAACCGCCTTGGCGTCTTGACTCAAGCCGCTTTCTCACCGACGGGATGTGGCTTCCCACTGTCTGTTCTATAAATACTTTCATGGCTTCTGATCCGAGGAACATAAGTCACTGGTGCCCCTACCACAGGTGTTTACTCGTGCAACCAGGATGGCAACTGGGTCCCATCCATTCACATTTAGATCAACCAAATCTAGACGGCAATTCTACTCCATCAGCTTCTTTTCTAGGAAGGAAAACACCGAACAAGGGTCAAAGGTAAAGAAAGATATATTAAAAAAAAAGATTACAAAGAATAGTCTAAGAGTAAACGGAGCTTACGATCCAGTGGTGTCCAATATTTGTAGTCCTTCACTGTTAAAGGGTGGGACCTAAATGCTAATCTAGTATCTCATGCAAATTCGTACCTAGGGGGCACCAGTTCATCGGAGCAGAAGTCGTGAATATTTAGTCGGCCTTCCCACTTAAGGCGAAATGTGACACAAGGTCATTTTTATGTGAGTCTTACCGGCCATATAGCCCGGACAAAAATATCTGTTATTCCCCAGTCGTGATTCTACCCTTCGGCGGAACCACGACTGGGTGAGTACTCTCTGCCCGAAGACAAATAGCTGACACTGTCAATAGTAGCACAAATGGTGCTACAATATTTAGTCTGTCTTCCCACTTAAGGCGAAATGTGACACATGGTCAATTTTATGTGGGTGTATGGCCCGGAAAACACACATAAAAATGAGCATGTGTCACATTTCGCCTGTCTGTTCGTTAAATACTTTCATGGCTTCTGCTCCGACGAACTTAAGTCACTGTTGCCCCTACCACAGGTTTTTATTCGGGCAAACAGACTGGCAACTGTGTCCCATCCATTCAGAGTTAGATAAAAAAAAACGCAAACGATAAGTCTACTTATGCAGCTTCTTTTCTCGCACTTCCCGCCTGTGGAACTCGCTTCCATATTCTTGCTTTCCTGACGGCTACAACCTCCAGGAATTTAAATGCAATGTCAATACCCATCACTTAACCACTTGACTCTAGTTCTTTCTACATCACCCTGTATATCTTTTCCTTTCTCTCTACCTTTACAATTGTCATCATACCTGTATTCCCATCCTTCTCTTGCTCCTTTCTCTGACACCCACTGTATCTGGTTCGTCTTTCTCTTTACTCTCCTCCTATCTAATCTTTTTACTCTTATGTAGCCCCCTGCGCATCAGTGGCGTTACTGCCTTGCATGGACTAAAATGATTAAAAAAAACACCATAACATAAAAAATATACATAGTTTTTCCTTTAATATCTTTGCGATATAAATACCTTGAAGGTTATTAAAGGCTATATAGTCTGAATTAACTGAATAATTTAGCATTTCTTTCCACAAATGTTTTCTATCTTGTTTTTCTCTGTAGATAGATTTCCAAAATCTCCGAACCGACTTGGCGGCTCGACTCCAGCCGCTTTCTCACCGACGGGATGTGGCTTCCCTTTGTCTGTTCTATAAATACTTTCATGGCTTCTGCTCCAACGAACTTAAGTCATTTGTCTCCCTACCACAGGTGTTTACTCGTGCAACCAGGATGGCAACTGTGTCCTATCCATTCACATTTAGAACAACCAAATCTAGACGGCAATTCTACTCAATCAGCTTTTTTTCTAACACTCCCGTCTATGGAACTCTCTTCAATGTTCTTGCTTTCCTGATGGCTACAACTTACTGGAATTTTCATGCAACGTTAATACCCATCTCCTAACCACTTGACTCTAGTTCTTTCTACATCACTCTGTATATATATTTTCCTTTCTATGACACCCCTTGTAACTGGTTCGTCTTTCTCTTTACTCTCCTCTTATCTAAGCTTTTTCTCTTATGTCGCCCCTTGTGCATCAGTGGCGTTACCGCCTTACATGGGGTGAAGTAAAAACCATTTCCAATCCATTTTCATAGTAAAATCATTTCCAATGCATTTTCGTCTAGTTCTTTCTACATCACCCTGTATATATATTTCCTTTCTTTCTGCCTTTTCAGCCGTCATCACACCTGTATTCCCATCCTTCTCTTGCTCCCTTTTCTGATACCCCCTGTAATTGGTTCTTCTTTCTCTTTACTCTCCTCCTATCTAATCTTTTGCTCTTATATAGCCCCCTGAGCATGTTGTAAAAAAAAAAAACAACATAAAAATATACATAGCTTTTCCTTTAATATTTTTGCAATATAAATATCTTGAAATTTATTAAAGCCTATATTGTCTGAATTAACTAAATAATTTAGCATTTCCTTCCACAAATGTTTTTCTATCATGTTTTTCTCTGTATATAGATTTGCAAGACCTCGGAAACTACCGTAACATAAAAAAATATACATAGTTTTTTCTTTAATATTTTTGCGATGTAAATATCTTGAAAGTTATTAAATCCTATATAGTCTGAATTAACTGAATAATTTAGCATGTCTTTTTTTCAAATATTCTGCTGCAAATTAGTACTCTAAACCGAATTAGCGAACATTTAAAGGCAGGGAATAGCGATAAAAGCTATATATTGGATATCCAATAAGTTGAATGTCGGACGCCTTTCATGACTTCAATCACGCATGCGCAGAAAAAAATTGTTGTTGTAGCGTGCGGTCGATTTCTAAGTAAGCCATTGAAATCCATGAGAACATTCGCGCACGCATTGAAAGTCTTCTTTGCCTCTCGTTTCACCTGTATTTTTCATCTGCTTTTACAAATATCGATTCACCTGTGTTGGTAATCAGAGCTGCTAGTGGAAATATGAAATGAAAATGAGGGAAAAACACGCAACAAAGTTTTTCTATCGATGAAACTAACGCCTTTTTATTGTTTTAATAATCGTGAGAGGTTCACAGAAACAAAAAGCAGGTAACCGTGAAAGGATTAGCATAGTAAGCAGAGTTACTTGAACTCAGTACGGATCTTGTTATATATATATATATATATATATATATATATATATAATATATATATATATATATATATATATATATATATATATACATATATATATACATATATATATATATATATATATATATATATATATATATATAAACTTATTTATTAATGGAACTTTGTCTGTGTGTGTGTGTGTGTCCGTTACCTATAAACTCCGAAACGGCTGAACCGATTTTCTTGAAAATTTACACAGTTGTACTATAAGCATCTGCGAGTGTTCTTAGCTAGGTTTTATGTCGAGGTACCTCCGATAAATATCGAAAATCGATAATTGAAAAAATCGGGTTATAGAAGAAGTAGTCTGAGTTTCATCAAATTTGATACACTCATAGACAAAGACATAAGAAACGATATTCAGAAGTGTCAAGGTTGCAGTTCTTACAATAGTGCAGAAAATCGATAATATATATATATAAACAAGATGTTTGTGTGTATGTCTGTTTATCTGCCTGTATGTCTGTATTTTTTCAGCCCTTTTATTTTAGTTTTTGCTTCGGGTTTGGCTCTAAGTAGGTATAATTGTAGTTCATAGTCTCTGCCATGATACCATTTACTCAGTGGTCTTATTTAGCCTTCAAAATTCAGTTTACGACGAAAGAAACTTATTTGATATCGATACAGGAAATCAAAATTTGACTTACATCCATTCATTTTTCTTTCAGTCTACTGTTTCGCTTTAACTGGAAACAATTATTGCTTTTTAGTCTTTCGTGCCAACGTCCAAAGAGACTGAGCTCCAGGACCATGGATTTGTTTTAAGGCTTTCATTACACCCAAGCTATACTGCTAGTATATATAAAATAAAATAAATTTTTAATGTTAAAATTTGTTGCTGTATGATCTTTTCAACATCAAATCCCTAAGAGAGATTTCACATATCGTCAGCTACCAACACATTTTTCAAAATGAATAAAAAGAAAATGACGGTTAAGAACTAAGAAATTTACAATTAACGTCTATTTTTAAGATTTTACTTTTAGATAGAGATGCAATGGAAAAAATTGGAAAATTTGGCTTCCTCTAGCTTTACAAAGGGAAAGGGGTTAAACGATGGAATAGGAAGTGGTGTTAAACTGATAATCGTGTTAAACAAAACAGAAGGGAATATAGGGGGAGGGGTAAGAAGTATAAAGAAAAAGAAAGAAAAGAAAAGAAAAAAGAAAAGATTCATATATTAGAGACGCTCAATACGTGTCAAACAAAACTAGCGTTTATACATGGGTGAAAATATTAGAAAACAGATTTTTTTATTAAAAAAATATATAGGGGAAAATAGATATAAGATTTGAATAAATTAGGTTAATCTAATTAAAAATAAATCGAAATATAGATAAACTAAAACAAACAAATTTAAAAATATTAAAAAAATTAAAAAAATTAAAATTAAAAAATTAAAAATTAAATTAAATTAAAAATAAAAATTAAATTATATATATATATATATATATATGTATATATCTATCTCTCTCTCTCTCTCTCTATATATATATATATATATATATATATATATATATATATATAGCCGTATCTGACTACCGGGCACACCGGGCACGAGTCCTGACCGATCCGTGCAATCATAGTGAAAATCCGGGCAAGGAAAAATGTCTTCGTCAGAAATCAAACGAAATAATTCACAAAGAAAGAAAGAAAGAAAGAAAGAAAGAAAGAAAGAAAAAAAACGAAGAAAATATCCGAATGAACGCAGTAAAAATCTGTTTATTTATTAATTTTGGGAGAAAAGACTGGTTATACTCAGAAAGTCCGAAACAGATTTGTCTTCTTCTTTCGTCCCAGTTCTGTGTCTAATTTCTATTGGAATAGACGAAAAAATCCGTAAAAATCATAGTTTCTGGAAACGGATGACACTGATAACGTCATCATATTGTCAACTAATAAATCCGGGCAATTTTCTCTGTGCCCGGTGTTTTTTTAGCATCAGCTACGGCCCTATATATATATATATATATATATGTATATATATATATATATATATGTATATATATATATATATATCTGTGTGTGTGTGTGTGTGTGTGTGTGTATACCCAAAGTAAAAAGAAAAAATTAACAACGTTCAAAATATTCATTTAAAACAGTGCTCAATATAAAATAGAGCTATGAATATTTATTAAAAGTTATAGTTTAGAACATGTAGAAATTATTATCTACTACAAAGTGTACATTTTGTTTCGACATTGAAAGGACAATGTCTCATCGGGTAGTGTGAAAAGAAAATGAAAATTCTTTATCTTATATTTGGCGAATTGTGTGTGAGAGGCAAGTGGGGTTGGAAATAGCAAATAAAAGTTGTAGGTTTTCAGTTAGAATTTGAATGAAAAGAAGGAAGAGGTAAAGGATAGAGACGATTAATGGACGTGTTGAAAATTTTGTAGACAGGTTTAACGGTAGACGATAAGGCATGGCCCTTTACTGCATTTTTGGTCAGTCCTTTGGGTAATAACAAAAAGAAAAAATAAGGAAATATATATGAGGTTCGGGGCGTAGGATAGGTTGCGCTAAAAATGAATAGGAATTACTATTTGGCAGACATATCTGTATTGTATACAACTACAAATATTTTTGTCTTTAAATGTATCAATATATATATATATATATATATATTCTATTTGTAAACGAGTTATTACGCGACCTAGTTTTCAACCATAAGTGGTGTTTTCATGCGATTTGCAATAACTGATTTTACCGTTTACTGTTTTTTGTTTTTTTAAGAACGCTCACGTGACGGTGGTATTTTTGAACGCTCACGTGGCAGGAAATTTTTGAACGCACAATTTTTTAAATTACAAAACATTATAACGTTTTCATCCATGGTTGTATACAAACGTTATAAAACGTGATAATTTCTTGTAATTTTTTAAACGTTATAATTTTATCCATGGTTGTATGAACATACAACCATAGATGGAAACGTTATCATTTCTTGTAATCTTGTAAACGTGATATTTTCTTGAAATTTTAAAAATTGCGCATTCAAAATTCCCTGCCACGTTAGCGTTCAAAAAACCTACCGTTATTTGAGCGTTCTTTAAAAAATATGTAAAACGATAAAATCAGTTATTGCAAATCACCTGAAAATACCACATAGTGTAATATAGCAATCTGGCCCCACCCGAGGAAGGTTGATGCAATCGATGGTGTTTCCCGTCGGTGAAGGGGTCGGCGAACGACAAGACAGGTGTTTGAGAAATACATCCTGTCGGGGCCTGGAGCGGATGTCGTTTGACCTTATTTCCGACAGCGGCGGAAATGACTACGGAGGCAAACAGAACAGGTGTCTCTTGGAATTACGTGCGCGTTGCGTGGGCGAGGCAAAACCGGAAGGAAAAGCCCCGGTTCTAGAAGACTATAAAAAGACCTCGACACACGGATTCGCCAGATTCGCCACTGTCAGCTCTCTGCTTCCGAGCAGAGAGCACAAACCCAGTCGTGGTTCCGCCGAAGGGTAGAACCACGACTCGGTAAAAATAGACAGACATATTTTTGGCCCGGTTATATGGCTGGGAATTCCCACATTAAAATGACCATGTGTCACATCCGGGCTTGCGTGGGAAGCCTAATAAATACAGCAGAGAACGGCCAGTGGAAGCAGAGAGACACCACAGGCAAGACTACACTCCCGTCGACCCATTCTATGTGCGCCCTCACTCTCCCATTCTCTGTTCCACACGGGTTCGTCGTCAGGAATAAAAATATAACCTTATATTTTTATATATGCGTGTTCTCGTTGTTTTGTCGTCGTACGGCGATATATAACAATAGTAGAGACCTAGGTCGTGTAATAACTCGTTCACAAATAGAAAATATTCCAAAGTTCTACAATATAATAGTATTGACCACTTTTTATTAGAAATGGACACTGGTCTAATTTTATTATGACCAAAAATTAAGTAATTAAACAATCGAAATATATATATAGTCATCCGCAGACAGATCTGTTTCGCTGTATAACAGCTCATCAGAACAAATGATTTTAAAATTTGAATTAGTAACGTATTTCGCCAATACGATTAATACGATACGCGAAATACGTTACTAATTCAAATTTTAAAATCATTTGTTTCTGATGAAGGACCGAGGGCGGTCTGAAATATAAAATATAATAGTAGAAATAAACAAATACTGTAAAAAAAAAAACACATTTTCAAACTTAAAACGTTTTAAAATTCTTTCCTATATATATATATATATATATATATATATATATATATATATATATAGTCATCCGGAGACAGATCTGTTTCGCTGTATCACAGCTCATCAGTACGGTTAGACTCCGATGTATGTATGCAGATGCAGGTTTCCTTAAAACGCGGTTTCCCCACTATATACACGACCTTGAATTACATCACGTCTTATTGCGGAGGTAAAATAAATATCTTTAAGTATACAGTATACGTAAATATCTATACGTGTATTATATTTAATATTTGTAAATGTATGTAAATATATTTCATATTCATATTCTACATAAGTTAGCGAAAGAAAGTGAAAAGAAAGGGTTGCGCATAAACCTCAAGAAAACTGAATGCATGGTCATCAGCAAAAAGAGGAGACCCAATATGCCAACTGCAAGTTAGAGAATCTAAAATAAAACAAGTAAAAAAATTCAAATGCCTGGAAATTGTTCTGACAGGAAGGAGTAATAAATTGAATGTATGTGTATATATGTATTCTTATTCGTAGAATTGTGTGTGTATATATATGTATGTATGTGTGTACTTCTATAGGTATGTATATAGTAATTGTAATTAAATTTTTTTTTTTTTTTACCTAGTGTTGTCTTTATTTAGTCTAATTTCAAATGACCTAATTTTTTTAAAAATAATTTTATTTTAAATCCTATATCTTTTTATTCCCTTTTATTAATAATTATGCGTTTTTAAGTAAAGGCCTTTTTCTAATACTTCAACGTTTTGGGGAAATTAGGTTTTTGAATTTGTCCAGCGTCTGTAATATTTAAAAAAATTTTTTTCTTTAGTTTCTTTCTTTTACCCTCACTTCCTTCTTTTATCTCTCTTACCACCTTTTTTCCGTGTTGCCTAAACTGACGTCGATTTAACTCGTCTGTCTGTTAATTTTTAGTTACATTCTCCCTTTTTTTTGCGAACCCAGACGATGTCAATTTTTTTTCTTTTCTTATTTATTTGATTTTATTCTATCTTTTTCTTTTTCTTTTTCGTTTTCTTTTTCGTTTTCTTTTTCTTTTTCTTTTTCTTTCCCTTTATTTTTATTTTTATTTTATTTTTTTATTTTATTTTATTTTATTTTATTATTTATTTTTTAATTTCTTTGCAATCTATTTAAAAAGGAAAAGTAGACTAATTTTTCTCCAGTTTCTGAAAGGTTTTTTCTGTTGCTGAGGTGATGTGTCGCATTTCAGAAAGTAGCCAGAGTACCGAAATACTGGAAAATCTCATTAGAAACCAAAAAAAAAAAAAAGAAAAGAAAAAGGAGTGCTGGATTGCTACGTGATATCAGTCCTTCTGTATGTAAGTGAATGCTGGACGATCTCATCAAAGATGAAAGAGAGGCAGCAGAAATGTGGTTCTACAGAGGGATCCTGAGGATACCATGGACGGAGCTTGTGTGCAATGATGAGGCGTTGAAAAGGATGCAAACAAGAAGAAAACTGATAATAAACATCAGGAAGAGACAAATGATATTCCTGGAATAAGTAATGAGGAAGGAGGGCCTGGAGAACTTGATGCTCACAGGTTGGATAAATGGAAGGAGAGGCAAGGAAAAGCAGCGCGAGACGTGCTTGTTGGGTCTGAGCAAATAGTTGCTGGAGTAGGGCTTGGAAGAGGTACCAAGAGAAAATTACTGAGAGCTACAAGAGACAGGGCCAAGTGGAAGTCCATGATTGCCTACGTCCTGAAGGGACACGGCACATGAAGAAGAAGAAGAAGAAGAAGAAGAAGAAGAAATAAATATAAAAGCATTCCTGTGTAGCTAATCAGTAACGAGAAGAGGTGGATTCATACCTATTCAGAATTTGATAAACAAAACAGAAATTATAATGTGGTTATAAAGTAGGGGATCAATTCCATGTTATTATGAATATACAAAATGATCCCTCACTTTGTGGCTACGCTACTTTCTATCCGTTTATATTCTAGATTTATGGACTTGAGAAAATGGATTGAAGAACAGGGTTTGGGAGAGATACCAGGAGGAAACATTATTAAGAGCGACAAGAGACAGAGCCAAGTGGAGGTCCATGATCCCCTACGTCCAGAAGGGACGTGGCACATGAAGAAGAAATAAAACTAAAAGCATTCCTGTGTAGCTAATCAGTAATGAGAAGAGGTGGATTCTTACCTATTCAGAATTTGATAAACAAAACAGAAATTATAATGTGGATATAAAGTGGAGGATCAATTCTATATTATTATCAATATATAAAGTGATCCCTCACTTTGTGGCCATGCTATTTTCTATCCATTTATATTCTAGATTTATGGGCTTGAGAAAATGGATTGCCGAGCAGGGTTTGGGAGAGATACCAAGAGAAAAATATTTAGAGAGACAAGAGATAGAGCCAAGTGGAAGTCTAAGATTGCCTAACTCATGAAAGGACACGGCACATGAAAAAGAATATATTACTTAGACTGCAGTTTTATCTGTGTGTAGCCATATTATTTTTGAGTGTACATTCTTGTGGAATTAATTGAAACATCCGACTTAAGTCCCCTTTCTTTGACCGTGCCGTCAGTTTTAGATCCACTGGAGTTACAGGGTGTAATCGATTTTTATTTTTTTCTCAGCTTAGCTTATTTGCAACGCCGTGCAGTAATATGAATCTATTTTCAAGTATGTTGGAAATTTATTTGGACTTGAAAAAGGTTTACATCAGATTTTATGATGTCGAGACACTTTTGTCTCGACTGGCGATTAGATTCTCTAAGGACATTTTCTACAATGGACGTTTCTCCAAAATTGAAACGCTACACAAACACACTGACAAGCCTTACAGAGAGATCACAGGGGTTGTTGATGTCAGCCTTTCAAATGGCAGTCGTGTCATCAAGACGAATAAACAAACTGTATCCATCAGTCCAAAACGTAAAAGAAAATAATGGTCGGAAGAGAAAACAATACCAAGAGACGACGTATATGTGATCAATGAAAGTGTCAAAGATCCTAAAAATACACTATTCGCTTTGTTTCTGCAATAGACGTTTCTCCAAAACTGAAACGCTGCACAAACACACTGGCAAGCCTTACAGGGAGATCACGGATGTTGTTGGTGTCAGCCTTTCAAATGGCAGTCGTGTCATCAAGACGAATAAACAAACTGTATCCATCAGTCCAAACGTAAAGGAAAATGTGGCCGAAAAAAAAAAAACACCAAGAGACTACGTATATGTGATGAAGGAAAGTGTGAAAGATTCTAAGAAGACATTATTCGCTTTGTTTCAGTTAATTTGCACAAGAGTATATCTATGGATTTTTCTTTCTTTTGTTCCGAAACCTTTATAAATCCACGTGAGGATGATCATCAAAGAGTTCTACTGTTCATATCTTTATCCTGCACACATTATTTTCCGTGCGTTTTTGACAAGTCCTATATGAATGCTCTTCCACAATTTCAGCATAAGTTTTTTATATTATTAATATTTTATTGAAAACCGATACATACTCTCTGAATAAACACATCATTACACCCGTCTCTATTAATGTAATAACTGCCAATATTGCTCTTTCCCCGCCTCACTTGCCGTTGGATAACAATGCGTTTGTTTGTTATTGGTAGATTGTGATAGATATATTTATACAGCCACAGAACATTTACGGTTACTATTTGATTAAATTGGTTCGCATTTTTTAGGTACAGAGCGGAGAGCCTATTTCTGCATAGAGATTTGTTCAAACGTCACAGAACGGAAAGGTAATTTCATGAATATTCCATTAATGCAACTCTTTGTAATATAACCGAGTGAAAGGAGTGTTTACAAGCACTTAAACTTTCGTCATTTAAAAAAAAAAATTTAAAAAAAAAAAACCAGTCATGCTAGCTGATAGTCAGACGAATAAATCTAAAAGTTAGAATCTTTAATCTAATAGAAAGCACTTATTAAACCTATGCTTGAACACACACACACACACTAATCGATGCTTACAGAAACTACAATTATTATATTCCTTTTGTGGCTATGAAATGTTATATAAAGGATTGTTTTGAATTCAAGGATGGGTGGGTTTTCGGGCCAATTCTCTGCGATCCTAATTGCATGATGTGTAGATTTCAAAATACTGAGATGTTCAAAGTTTATTTGGAAATGGTAGTAGGTTTTGAATTTCTCCTAGATTTTCTATTTTACCTTTAAAAAATTCCTGTATCTATTAGCATATGCTCGCGAGTTAGAAACACGTTTTAATTATAGTGGATTGCTTAAATGTAATAGGCCTTCAATATTCGTAATCGTTTTACAAGAGAATAACAGAGTACTGATTCACTTTCAGTAAAATCTGCAAAGAATTAAATGTGGACGCCGTTGAATATTTTAATTCCTTTACAGCTTAGGTTAGCATAAGAGGCCATCGGTGAGGTTCGACCTCAGTAGGCAGTACCAATGTTAGATGTATTAAAAAGTATAACTGTAGTCTTCGTAAAGGAGAACATTTCTTATACATACAAGAATACATCTAAAGGACGCTTTTCAGTAATAGTAGTTGTAATAGTAATATTATTATTAGTAGCAATATGGATGTGCGTTGTAGTGCAATAAATATCGACTCATAAAGACAAATTGGGGATCCGTGTTCGAATTCCAGTTGAATTCTTTGCATTCAATTACGCACAAATAGCATTGGGAAAGATATTAATCCGTTCTTCCCTCTAGTTATGTGTTAAATAATAGGACAGATTGGGTTCTACAACCTTGGCTGACAACCAGTCTACTGCAGAAAACAATGGCAACCTACTGCGAGATAATCTTCTGCTCGGTAAGTCATGTGTCTTCGAGACATGATCGCCCAAGCATGTATCACGTATTGCACTTAACTGACTCACTGAATATCATAGTTGGAATCAGTATTAAGGCCTCTACTGGTCATAAAGTGGGGGATCGGTTTGCTCTTGTTAAGAACTAATACCCCACTAATTACTACATGATAATATAATACATATTTTCTCCCTCTAGCTATGAGTCAACTAATAGGACAGATAGGGTTCTATAGCCTTGGCTGGCAACCAGTCTACTGCAGAAAACAATGGCAACCTACTGCAGGATAATCTTCTGCCCAGTCAGTCATGTCTCTTTCGAGACATGATCGCCAAAAACCTGTATCACGTATGGCACTTATCTGACTGACTAGTAATAATTCCAGTTGAATTCGTTGCATTCAATCATGCGCAAATACTCTCGGGAAAAGTATTAATCAATCTCTTCTTCCTCCAGCTATGGGTTGAATAGCAGTACACATCGGATTCTATAGCCTTGGCTGACAACCAGTCTGCAACAGAAACTAATGGTTCTGCCCGGTCAGTTATATCTCTTTCGAAACATAATCGCCTAGACGTGTATCACATATGGCACTTAACTGACTGACTGAATATAATAGTCGGAATAATGATTAAAGCTTCTACTGGTCATAACGTGTGGGATCTCTTTTCTATTGTTATGAAATAATAAAGTGATCCTCCACTAATTACTACTTAATAATATAATACCTTTTCCCCCTCTAGCTATAAGTCAAATAACAAAAGACATTGGGTTCTATAGCATTGGCTGGCAACCAGCCTACCGCAGAAAGCAATGGCAACCTACTGCAGGATAATCTTAGCCCAGTCAGTTAGGTCCCTTTCGAGACGTGATCGCCCAAGCGTGTGTCATGTATGGCACTTAACTGACTGACTGGTATAAAGGATATCGGCACAGGATGTGAAACCCGATCGCCAAGTTCAAATACCGTTACAGACTGCTCCCTTCAATTCGCACTAGAAAACACGGAAAAGGCAAGAATTCATTTCTCCTCACAGCAATGGGATAAATACTGGGATAAAATGTGCTGGCGAGCTTTGGGTGGTAGTAGATCAAGGCGAAGTTTACAATTCAAAACCTGGTAATGAGGCAAGGAAAACTACTCCACTATTTCCAATAATGCATTATTAGTTCTCAAATAATAATAATAATAATAAAAAATGAGCATGAAGTTTTCATATGCCATGCCTTTTCAGAACATAGGCCCTCATGGTTTGGTTTAGTTTGTTTTACTGCATATCACTCTCAATGGGTTATTTCATACCGACAAGCTTTTGAAAATCATCATCATTTATCCATCACACCCAGATGGTGCATAGGGCAGCAACTTTTTGTTGCTGTAACAAACTGTTTTTTTACGGGGCAAGATTGTTAGCCCTGCACCCAACCCCCAAACCTGGAGGACCAGTGGACCGTTCTTGGTCCTAACGTTTACAGCACCTGGTATTCCCAAATGGTCACTCATTTAAGTACTGACCAGGATCGATGTTGCTTAACTTTGATGATCGGAAGGGAACCGGTGCATTCAACACGATATAACTGTAGACCTTTTAAAACTAGATTTGTATAAATAAAATATATATTCTTTGCAAGGATTTAATTTGTAGATCAGCTTTCTTTGACGTGTTTTTGTAAAGTTTTAATGGTTGAGAGTCACATGTTTTGCAGGTACGTATTTTTTTCGAAAAAATAAATTGCTGGTAATGTTTTCTTTTTCTTCAAAAATATATTCCTTGTAATATTTTTCCCCTTTAGAAGAGTATTGCTAGAATTCTTACTATAAAAGTCTATTCTGCTTTCATAATGTGTTGACCCCACTTTGGGGATAAAATATTTGCCCATTGCTGTGACCTTAAAAAATGATACCACCCGAGGTGAAGATGAATCTGGGAACAACAGCAATTAGGAGGTGATTTCATGATCCTAACAACGTTCCAATCAGAGCTCTAGCTGCCAGATGCAGTTTAATGTCATACCCTGACCCAGGCGATCAAGGACTTCCACTTGCCCCTGTTCTTTTTCGCTATTAATAATTTTCCTCTTTGTATCTTTACTAAAACCTATTCCAACAACAATTTGCTTTAGACCATCAAATATGTCTAATATAAAATTAGACCAGTGCACATTTGTATTAAGAAGTGTTCAATACAATTATATTGTAGAACTTTTGAATATTTTCCATTTGTAAACGAGTTATTACGCGACCGAGGTTTCTACCATGAGTGGTTTTACTAAAACCTATTCCAACAACAATTTGCTTTAGACCATCAAATATGTCTCACACTGCTTTCCCCTGTCTCCCTCTCTCTCCTTTCATCCGTCCTGCAAGAATTTAATTAATTAATTGTTTATATATATATATATATATATAGTTTACTTACTTAGTTTTTGGTCGTAATAAAATTAGACCAGTGCACATTTGTATTAAGAAGTGTTCAATACAATTATATTGTAGAACTTTTGAATATTTTCCATTTGTAAACGAGTTATTACGCGACCGAGGTTTCTACCATGAGTGGTGTCTTCAGGCGATTTGCAATAACTGATTTTACCATTTTTTTTTAAGAACGCTCACTTAACCGTGGGTTTTTTTTTAACGCCCATGCGACGGGGAATTTTTGAATGAGCAATTTTTAAAATTACAAAAAAATTATAACTTTTTAATCTATGATTGTATGAACCTAATAGGTATTTTTAGTTTGGTTGAACTTAGTCATAATATCTGTACTTTCATTCAATAGTTCATTTTTGTTTGGGAAGAGCATAATCTCTAGATACATATTTTACCACCGTTGTAAGACTTGGCTGTTTTCACAATACTCCACGTTATGTCTGGGTCTTTTCCATATTTTGATTTCAATTTCCACATGTGGCCAGCCAATTTTGTACAGCTTTTGAAAGTTTTCTATTTTAAATTTAGACTTGTGATTGAACCACCTGGTCATAAAGGTGTCTTTGGTTGATCCCAATATTATTTATTTTGGCCATTTAAGCTATGTACTTTTGCTTTGTAAATGACTATTTTGTATTACAAAGTCTTTAAAGTGGGCATTTATTTTTGTCCCTCAGTTATTGCAAATCCCCTGAAGATACCACGCATGGTAGAAACCTAGGTCGCGTAATAACTCGTTTACAAATGGAAATATATATATATATATATATATATATATATATATATATATATATATATATATATATATATGGAGTATTTATTAAAGATAATATCTAAAAAATTAAAACCATGTCAAAGTTAATCAATATCTTAACGAATATCGAAATATTTTGTAAAACAAAATCAAATTTTGGTTTATATTATAATTCAAAACAGAGCAGATATAAATTCTCCGAAAAATAGAAACGATACCTGTTCAAAAGCACCATTTCTGTCTTTGGTTTAATCTACAGCCCCAATGGTCGCGTCGTTAAGACACGTCAGATCTAATGACGCAATTTAGATTCTTAACAAAAGTTCTAACACAGTCTTTGGATTTATTTTTTTCATACCATAACTCACATCCCTGACGATGACCTGGGAAAGAGATTGAAAGTAGTTTTGTACCTTGATAAATGAATGATTATGACATCAGTCAATGTTACAGCTGATTTCTGACATCATTCAATTATAATACGCGAAAGATTATCCGTGGGTATGAACGGCTTTTATTAAAAATAAGCAGATACAATGTTTACAATTTCTTTAATTTGACATATATATATATATATCATATCATATCATATCATATCAGCATGCAGTGTGTGTATAGAAGAATCCAAAGGTGTATCCTGTACTTACAGTGTTAGGATAACTCTCTGAGAGAGCTCTAAATATATATGTATATAAATACATACAGAGCAAATGTAAGAAAACTTAAGGCAGACACGTTATTCCATGGCAAATCGGAAGTTTGGGCCTATTTCAGGCGAACCATCATCAGCTTCTGTTTTTATTTGACAGAGGATTTTACACGAAACGTATAGTCGAATATATGAATAGAATCATCTATCATTAAACATCGTTCAAACGGCAACCAGGATACGAACAATAGTCCGAATAATGTAAATACTGTAAATACTACCTCATCTCATAAATATAGACAAATAGAATGATCTATTATTAAACGTCACACAAATGGCAACAAAGATGAGGACAATAGTCCGAATAATGTAAATACTGTAAATACTACCTCATCTCATAAATATAGACAAATAGAATGATCTATTATTAAACGTCACACAAATGGCAACAAAGATGAGGACAATAGTCCGAATAATGTAAATACTGTAAAGACTACCTCATCTCATAAATATAGACAAATAGAATGATCTATTATTAAACGTCACACAAATGGCAACAAAGATGAGGACAATAGTCCGAATAATGTAAATACTGTAAATACTACCTCATCTCATAAATATAGACAAATAGAATGATCTATTATTAAACGTCACACAAATGGCAACAAAGATCAGGACAATAGTCCGAATAATGTAAATACTGTAAATACTACCTCATCTCATAAATATAGACAAATAGAATGATCTATTATTAAACGTCGTACAAATGGCAACAAAGATGAGGGCCATAGTCCGAATAATGTAAATACTGTAAATACAACTTCATCTCAGAAATATAGACAAATAGAATGATCTATTATTAAACGTCACACAAATGGCAACAAAGATGAGGACAATAGTCCGAATAATGTAAATACTGTAAATACTACCTCATCTCAGAATTATAGACAAATAGAATGATCTATTATTAAACGTCACACAAATGTCAACAAAGATGAGGACAATAGTCCGAATAATGTAAATACTGTAAAGACTACCTCATCTCATAAATAAAGACAAATAGAATGACCTATTATTAAACGTCACACAAATGTCAACAAAGATGAGGACAATAGTCCGAATAATGTAAATACTGTAAATACTACCTCATCTCAGAAATATAGACAAATAGAATGATCTATTATTAAAAGTCGTACAAATGGCGCCTAAGATAAGGGCAATCGTCCGAATAATGTAAATACTGTAAATACTAGTAGTGGTAGTATTTACAGCATTTACATTATTCGGACTATTGTCCTCATCTTTGTTGCCATTTGTACCACGTTTCGACCGTTGTACACTCCAGCCTTCTTCAGATGCTAGAGATTTTCAACTGAACCCTTTATTACAATTACTTGGGCATATCATTCTTATTCCTTGCGTAGGTCTTTTCTGGTCGTCATTAGTTATCATCCTCTAACCCTGTGCTGATTCCTTAAGCTTCTATAGTGCCTAGTGGCGTTCGCTATCTATTATTTCAACTTCATCCTATAGCAAGCGGTGATCCCCTTGTGGTCAGCTATGCCTGATTTTCCTTTCTTTTCTATCTTGCAATGTTCTTGAGGCCTTACCTTAAGGGGGCAGCATATCTCTCCTTTTTATTTCTTTCCACACGCATTCCTTTGTCATGTCCTCCTCTGTTTGGGGGTCTTACTCGTGAAGGGTACCTGTGAAGTGTAGAATCAATTCTGAAGATCGTCCTGATGTTATATTAACCACGGATTCTTTGTATTTTCTCCGATGACACCTTCACATAGTGTAGACAGACAAGGTCTGTTTTCTGAGAGATTTTATCCTCATGCACACTCCTGTCCATGTATGTTGGAGATGATTTCATGCACCCTGGATAATTGTTTGCTTGTAGGGTACTGCTTATACTGACCATTTGCCGTTCGTAAAGAAAGAGCTCGTCTGCTGCCTTCAAAATCGATCAAAAGACATATGTGGCGACCCAGAATCATACGAACAGGAAATCTTCAGTATAAGCAGTACCCTACAAGCAAAAAATTATCAGTTCACAACAACGTAAATATTTTAAAGACAATTAGCAAAAAAATTAAAAATACTCAACAACAGTTCGCGGCAATTGAAAATTTGAGGTCACGTAATGAGGAAGGAGAGCGTGGAAAGTTTGATACTCACATATACTATATATCTATAAGGTTATGTTTTTGTATATGCATTGCGTTCGAAATGCTCAGTAGTCTATAGATATTCAGGAAGAATATTAGAACCTATAATGGCAGCAAATTTTCATATGTATAAAAAATGAGTTCAGCAGATATACAAAAATAGTAAAAGATGTGTCTACTCAGCGGATATATTTAAACTATACAGCGAGGCAATTTTGAGAGAATTAGAAGTCCTACGACGGTTCAATTCTGGTGGTTATAATAGTAACAACATACGATATGTAGATGACACAGGGTTGAAATACACAGAAGAAAAACTTCAAGAAATCCAACAGAATGTAGAAATGGAACTTTATGTATGTGTCTGTGTGTGTGTGTGTGTGTGTGTGTGTGTGTGTGTGTGTGTCCGTTACCTATAGACTCCGAAACAGCTGAACCGATTTTCTTGAAAATTTTCACAGTTGTACTATATACGTCTGCGAGTGTTCTTAGTTAGGTTTTGTGTAGAGGTACCCCCGATAAATATTGAAAATCGATAATCGAATAAATCGGGTTATAGAAGGAGTGGTCTGATTTTAATCAAATTTCATACACTCATAGACAAAGACATAAAAAACGATATTCAGAAGTTTCAAAGTTGCAGTTCTTACAATAGTGCAGACAATCGATAATATATATGTATAAAAGGCAAGATGTTTGTGTGTGTGTGTCTGTTTATCTGCCTGTATGTCTGTATTTTTTCAGCCCTTTTATTTTAGTTTTTGCTTCGGGTTTGGCTCTAAGCAGGTATAATTGTAGTTCTTAGTCTCAGCCATGATACCATTTACTCAGAGGACTTCAAAATCCAGTTTACGACGAAAAGAACTTATTTGATATCGATACCAGGAAATCAAAATTTGAATTACATCCATTCATTTTTCTTTCAGTCTACGGTTTCACTTTAACTGGAAACAACTATTGCTTTTTAGTCTTTCGTGTCAAGGTCTAAAGAGTCCAGGACCATGGATTAGTTTTAAAGCTTTCATTGCACCCGAGCAACGCCGGGCTATCCTGCTAGTAAGTAAATAAATACCAGTGGCAAGAAGACTAAATACATGATCATCAGCAAAAAGAAAAGAAGCCCAAATTGTCAACTCCACATCAGGAATAATAAAATGAAGTAGGTGTAGAAAACTAAATACCTTGAAAGTGTTGTAACAGTGTGACACGGAGATCCGAAGCTTTCGAAAAATAAAGCAAAATTTTGTTGAAAACAAAGAAAAGAGAACCGGACTCTTATGTGATTTCAGTTCTTCTATATGACAGCAAATGCTGGACAATCTCATCAAAGATGAAGGAGAGAATCGAAGCAACAGAAACGTGGTTCTACAGAAGGATACTGAGGATACCATGACCGACCATGAGAGCAACGACAAGGTTTTGGAGAGGATGGAAACAAAAAGAAAACATGCTTCACATCAGGAAGAGACAGCTCTATGTCACATCTGGCGAAGGAAGCATTCCAGAAGCTGTGTAGAGTATTAAGAAACAGGAAAATTTCGCTACAAACAAAGAAGAGAATACTAAGTAGCTATCTGATGTAAATTCTTCAATATGGCAGTAACTGCGGGACAATATCATTGAATATGAAATAAATATTTGAAGCAACTAAAATGTGCTTCTCTAGAAGGATGCTGCGAATATCATGGATCGAGCATGTGAGCAATGATGAGGTTTTGGAAAGGATGGAAACAAAAATACTGAACAATAGGAAGAGAAAACTGAAGTTCCGGTGACATGCAATGAGGAAGGAGGGCTTAGAGAACCTGATACTAACAGGCCATATAGAAGGAAGTAGAGACAGGGGAGAGCAACGGATAACATATATGAAAGACCTGAGCAGGTGGATGACAGAACGGGGGTTGCGTGGTGTAAAAGTTGAAAGTGTGCTAATAACAACAATGAATAAAGAGACGTGGAAAGCCATGATCGTCTACGTTCTGAAAGAAAAATATATTATATTGGAGTTGATAAATTAAACTATAGCCCGGTTCACACTCCACCCAAGTCTATTGAACAGGTGAAGAGGCTCATCCCTTGTTTCCTGTTTAGGATGTGGTTTCCGGCTTTCTCTTTTCATTCTTTTCATTCTTTTCTTTTTTTTTTTTCAATTGGAGTAGATAGACGAAACTATTGCCCGGTTCATACTCCACGCACATATTGAACAGGTGAAGAGGCTCATTCCTTGTTCCCTGTTTAGGATGTGGTTTCTGGTTTTCTCTTGTCAAATCTCTTCACTCTTACGTAGCCTCCTGGACATCAGTGGCGTTAACGCCTTGCTCGGGATGATATGATTATATATATATATATATATATATATATATATATATATATATATATATGCAGTTTATAAGAAATTAAAATGTGGATATAAAGTGGAGGATCAAATTTATATTATAATCAATATATTAACTGATCCCTCATTTTGTGGCCATGTTAGTTTGTATACATTTATATTCTCGATTTATGGGCTTGAGCAGGTGGATGAGAAATTATAATGTGGATATAAATTGAGGGATCAAATCTATATTATAATCAACATATAAACTGATCCCTCAGTTTGTGGTCAGTCTGGATTCTACATATTTATATTCTAGATTTATGGGCTTGAGCAGGTGGATGAGAGTTGCGAGGAGTAACAGGAGAAAGCGTGCCACCAGGGATAGAGAGACATAGAAAGCCATGATTGCCTACGTCCGGAAAGGACAGGGCACATAGAAGAAGAAGAGTGAGGAAGAAGAGCTTGAAGAATCCGATACTCATGGTCAGATTGAGGGAAAAAGTGAAAGGAGAAAGCACTGCTAGAGATACTTGATAGGCTTGAGCAAGCAGATGCCAGTGCAATAATATAATGAGCTACAATGAATAGGGGGGAGATGTGAAGGGCCATAATCGTCTATGTCGTGAAGAGAAAAGGCACAGAAGATGAAAGATATTAGTTACAATATCTCTCTGTTCCTCATGACTTCTTTATCTTTTGTGAGAGTCAAGATTTTTAACGCTTTTGTTTATTACGAGTCTCCAAATTACAACTGTCTTTTTTTACTGATTTTGTGTGCAATTGTTCTTCTTTGTCACTCTACTTACCTCTTTAGGATGTGCGTTGTGGTACAGTGGATATCGGCTCGGAATGGAAGCTAGGGGGCCGAGTTCGAATCCCAGTTGAATCCATTGTATTCACTTACGAGCAAATACCCTTGGGAAAGGTATTAATCCGTCTATTCCTTCCAGTTATGGGTTAAATAACAGGACAGATTGGTTTCTATAGCCTTCGTAGGCAACCAGTCTACGCAGAAAGCAATGGCAACCTACTGCGGGATAATCTTCTGCCCAGTAAGTCATGTCTCTTTCGAGACATGATCGCCCAAGCGTGTTTCACGTATGGCATTTAACTGACTGACTTAATTTAATAGTTGGAATCATGATTAAGGCTTCTACTGGTCATACAATGGGGGATCGGTTTTCTATTGTTATGAAGTAATAAACTGATCCCCCATTAATTACTACCTAATAATATAATACATCTCTTATATTTCTAGCTGTGAGTCAAGTAACAGGACAGATTGGGTTCTATAGCCTTGGTCGGCAACCAGTCTATCGCAGAAAGTAATGGCAACCTACTGCGGGATAATCTTCTGCCCAGTCAGTCATGTCTCTTTCCAGACATGATCGCCCAAGCGTGTATCACGTATGGCATTTGAACTGAACTGACTGACTTACCTCTTTGCTGTTAAAGACTTGAACAATAAGAGTTTCTAGTTAAGTGGGTGAATCTTTGAGCGGGTTCTGTATTTGCGACAGGTGTTATTCTCTTGTAATGTGGAGATTTTGATTGGCTAAAAAGTTTTAACATTTTAAAATTCCTGGTGCGCATGCGCCTCTCGCTTTTATACATGACCGTCCATATTAAACAAAAAGCATACAAAATGGGTTGAGTTATTTTATTTTGTTTTACCTTCATCTTAGAATTTTCTTTTTCTTTCGTATTTATTGGCTTCCAGTATAATTCTAAGACTAATACAAAAAACAAAAAACAAAAAAAAACGAAAAACAGAATTTATTATAAACATAAAATTACATTATTTATATTTCGATTAAGATTTTTGGATAATATACATTTCATCTTTTTAGAAAAATGTCTGAATTATATATCAATAAACAGGGTGGCTCAAAAATGTATACCCATTGGCTGTCATTATTGTGTTCAAGGATTGAATCTGCAAAATAAACAAAAACACTTTAATTATTGGCTATTTACAATTACTTAAAATATAGTCAAAATGCAGTGAAAAAAAACAATAAAATGATACTTGTAAATATTTTTTATATTTTTGAAATAATAAACACCAAGTTTACAATTGTGACACCATCTCCCACAGGGATGATTTCCATTCTCTCGCTGGGATACTTTCCCTTGGTTCGTTTAAAACAACGGAGAGAGAAATGGATATTTTGATAATGGCAATATCATTAATGCTTTATTGCAATACGCGATGTCAGCTTAGGAAAAAAAAAAATTTTAATACCACCTTCTTCTTCTTCTATGTGCCCTGTCCCTTCAGGACGTAGGCGATCATGGATCTCCACGTCTCCCTATCCCTTGTGGCTCTTAGTATGTTTGTTCCTGTTGCTCCTGGCAACCCCCGTTCCGTCATCCACCTGATCAGACCCTGCAAATATGTTATCCGCTGCCTTCCTCTGTCTCTCCTTCCTTCTATCTGTCCAGTCAGTATCAGGTTCTCCAGGATCTTCTTCCTCATTGCATGTCCCAGGAACTTTAGTTGTCTCTTCCTGATGCTCAGCATACCACCAAGTACTTCTAAAATCCGGGGAATGTAAAATCTAACTATTTTGGGAAAGACGAAAAAAAAAAAGTTAATATACATTTCTCTTCTTTCGGGGTTTGAGATAAACACTTCCGGTAAGCCGAAAACATTTAGACAAAACAAGTGTCAGAGTGATTTGATAAGGTCACCCGAAGGCCAAGGTTATTCGACGGACCCACTGGTAAGCCAGAATCTGTGGGAACCCTAAGGGGAATCAAAATCCGATGTGAGTTGGCAAAATCTCATTCGTCGAGCTAAAACCTTCCGCAAATCGAATGGGCGGAAAACGATTTCATTGGCCGAAAGCTGTGAGCCGGCCGGATCCCCAGAGAGGATTGAAATTGGTTATAAAAGTAGATGCTCGACAAGAAAAGCTCAATTGGTGTTTTTTCGGGCAGAGAGCCACCGCCGCCAACACCACCACATTCTCCGCCAGCGACCGTCTCCGATACGGCACATTCCGTCAAGAACCCGAAAGAACTTTGCTGTTTTAGAAGCTACATAGAAAATTAACAACCCTGATTATAAAGAATAGGTGAAAAAGACTTTAATGAAATACGTGAAAAGACTTTAGTGAAAATTTGAACAGATCTGTTTTCTTGAACGACAACAAAACTAACGAAACTTAAGACATTTTTTTTTTTTTTGGATTGGAAGCTATGATGCTTTTAGCGAACTTTCTACCTCCGTCGTAACCAGCATTTTAAACAAATGTACATCACTTTCGACAACTGTATTCCTGGGCAAAGAAAGACATTTTTTTTCTTTATATAAAGACATTCTTCGTAACTCTCCAGGCGTGTTCGACTTCGTTCCTTCATCGAATTAATTTTTTTTTTTTTTTTTTTTGGTGCCGTAATTTTTTTTTTCTCAAACCACAAGTGTACATCAGTGTCAGGACTGGCTCAAAAAGACGACTATTAAGATTGCACGACGTGACCTCTGGGATCTAATCACAACGTGGGACAGTGGCTCGTTGTTGCAAAAGACGTCTTGTAATCCAGCTTTTGTGGCGATATCATCGGACGAGATCGTAACGACCAGCGACAGCGACCAACCTAACCGTACAACCGGGTGGCAGTGTCACAATTGGGATCGTTACTACCGTCAGCGAGAACGAGCGTCACATTCGACATACGGCCAGCCTGGCCTGAGGCGTCACACAATTATTTAAAATGTGCATACATTTTTGGGGACACCTTGTCGAACAACCTTTTTCTATAATCATATCGCCCCAAGCCAGGCATTTTACTGCCACTCTTTTACGGGGGTTACATAGGAGGAAATCTACGAGAAAGAGTGACAGGTTATAGGGGTTGTCAGGAAGTGGGCAAGAGAAGGATAAGAATACTGATGAGAGTGGAGTGGGCGGACAAGTCGCGCTTAGAAAATCAAAGGGCACCTTGAGGTGGTTTAATGGTTAGCAAGCTTTCGTCACTAAAATCTGTACCAAATATCAAGAACATTTTAAAATTATAATAATAATTATTATTTAATACAAAAACTTATGTCATTATTTTTTATCCTAGAGGAAATACAGATATTAAATGGTTGGATTATACGAGGGTCTAAGGTGAATTTATCGGTTTGAGAAATTCTACGAGAGTTATTCAATAAATAAGGTGAATTTTTCGGTTTAAGGAATTCTAATACAAATAGACGCTTACTTTTTTAATTTTTCAACGTAGTCGTCCAGCATTGTCACACACTTTTCTAATCTGTGCACAAGCTTCCGTATTCCCTCAGCATAAAAATCTTTGCACTGATGTCTCAGCCAATCGCTCACAGCACTTTTAACTTCATCGCCACTTTCAAACTTTGTGCCTCTCGTGAACGATTTCAAGGGACCAAACAGGTGAAAGTCTGAACGGGCAAGATCTGGACTCTAAGCGGGATGAGGGAGCATTTGCCAGCCCAGCTCGTTGATGGTCTGCACCGTTTGTATCTTTGCCATGCACCGGCAGCTGACCTTCGAGTAGGCAAGGTCATCATGGATAATTTTGTGTACTGTCCCAACAGATAGGCTCAAAGACCTTGCAATGTCATCCACTGTCACCCTTCTGTCAGTGTGAATGCGGTCAGTGACTGATTCGATCACCTCAGGAGACCTCACTTCTGTAGGCCTCCCAAGCCTGTCTTCATCCTCAACACTATTCCGTCCTTCTTTATTACACTTGTAGACATTTTTTTGCCTGAAACATGTTGCACCATACACCCTTGACATTCTTCTATGAATTCCTACTGGTTTGCACCCTTCAGCAACCAAAAACTTGACAACCGACCTCTGTTCAATCCTTGAGCATGCTTTTTGGTTGGTCATCTTTGTTAATCTCTAAAACTCTCATAGATTTCTTTTAATCTGCAAAAAATTAGATCCCTTTAAAAAAAGAAGTAAAGGAAAAAAATTTAAAATGTAAGCTTCTATCTGTATTAGAAGTCCTTATACCGAAAAATTCACCTTATTTATTGAATAACCCTCGTAGAAGTCCTTATACCGAAAAATTCACCTTATTTATTGAATGACCCTCGTAGAAGTCCTTATACCGAAAAATTCACCTTATTTATTGAATGACCCTCGTAGAAGTCCTGATACCGAAAAATTCAGTTTATTTATTGAATGACCCACGTAGAAGTCCTGATACCGAAAAATTCACCTTATTTATTGAATGACCCTCGTAGAAGTCCTTATACGGAAAAATTCACCTTATTTATTGAATGAATCTCGTACAAGTCCTTATACCGATAAATTCACCTTATTTATTGAATGACCCTCGTAGAAGTCCTTATACCGAAAAATGCATCTTATTTATTAAATGACCCTCGTAGAAGTCCGTATACCGAAAAATTCACCTTATTTATTGAATTTCCCTCGTATTAGCAGGATTTTGATTTTTACAGTGGTAATACTCTTGTAATTCGTAAGAAATGTAGACATCTTTTAATAAAAAAACGTTCACGTCCACCATTAACAATTGTACCAATACCTTTCTGAGGACACAATGATAATTACATCCCGATGAACTTTCCTGGTTTTATACGGTTTTGCTTACTGGTTCAAATCAATACATCAGCCTTTACTTTTTCCCGCTTCTTTTGTGTTTTTAGTTTTGGTTTTAATGATTACATCCCATAACGACACAAAGACGCAAGTGATTTCGAGTAAGGAAAGAGAATGAGAAGACTTTAGTGAGGAGAAAAACCAATAAAAGTTGCATGTAACAATTTTGGAGAACATCTATTTTGAATAATTTCACCTCAAATTCATAAAGTGTTAAGGAATGTCACAAAATATGAGAAAATTTAAAGGTTATTAATGAGAGGGAATAAATAACGACTAATTAGGAAGATAAGTGATAGCTAAAAGTGTTCGTGTACATTTTAGATGAAACATTTATCATCAGTCAATTTTAGTAAGGACATCTTATACGTAGTGCTTGTTTCGATGTTTAAAATTATCGAACTGCAAACAAGACAGTATAGCCGGAAAGACGTAAGCGCTTACTTGAAAGCGAAAGAGAATAAGAAGACATTAGTTTGGAAAAAAACAATAAAAGAACAGGTTTCAGGAAGACAGAAGACGCCGTTTTGTGATATATTTAATTTTTTTATAAGATTTCTTGCCGACAGGGATCCAATGAATGAGAAGAGAGTTTCACAAGTGATAAGTAATTGAAGAAACTACGAAAAAAAGAACTTAAGACTACGTTAACCTCGCTCAAGATTAGAACAATGAAAACCAATTGCCAATCTTGTATAAAGCTTTATGAAAGAAACAATATATTAAAGAACGGGAATTAATAACGCGGTTAAAATTTTCGAAAACGAGACATGATCGCCCAAAGCGTGTATCACGTATGGCAGTTAACTGGCTGACGAAATATAAGAGTTGGGATCTTGATTAAGGCTTTTACTGGTCATAAAGTGGGGGATCAGTCTTATAGTGTTATGAAGTAATAAACTGATACCCGACTAATTACTACGTAATAATATAAGACATCTCTTTTCCCTCCAGATATGAGTCAAATAACAGACCCACATTCCTATTCTTCTGAAATATCTAATTTTGACGTTAGGCTGGTTGTGAGTTCAATGCCAGGTTTTAATCGGTTTTCTATTGTTATGAAGTAATAAACTGATCCCCCACTAATTACTACGTAATAATATAACACATCTCTTTTCCCTCCAGATATGAGTCAAATAACAGAGCAGATTGGGTTCTATAGCAAACAGTCTACCTCAGAAAGCAATGGCAACCTTCTGTGGGGTAATATTCTACCAAGTTAGTCATGTCTCGAAAGAGACATGATCAACCAAGTGTGTATCACGTATGGCACTTAACTGACTGACGAAATATATGAGTTGGAATTTCGATTAAGGCTTCTACTGGTCTTAAAGTGGAGGATCAGTGTTATATTGTTATGAAGTAATAAAATAATCACCGACTAATTACTACGTAATAATATAATACATCTCTTCTCCCTCTAGCTGTGAGTCAAATAACAGGGCAGATTGGGTTCTATAGCCTTGGCTGACACCCAGTCTGCTGCAGAAAGTAATGGCAACCTACTGCGGGATAATCTTCTGCCCAGTCAGTCATATCTCTTTAGAGACATGATCGCCCAAAGAGTGAATCACGTATGGCACTTAACTGATTACTTACCCGTGTAAACAACAGATTGTAGATCATTTTTTACATAAACTATTTTTTTTTCTACCTACTAAGATGTTAAATGCAGTGTGTAGGCAGTGCATGGTGTGTAAATATCTGACCTTATTTATTAATGGAACTTTGTCTGTGTGTGTTTCTTTGTCCGTTACCTATAGACTCCGAAACGGCTGAACCGATTTTCTTGAAAATTGTACGATAAGCGCCTGCGAGTGTTCTTAGCAAGGTTTTGCGTCGACGACCCCCGATATATATCGAAAATCGATAATCGAAAAAACCTGGTTATAGAAGGAGTGGTCCGATTTTAATCAAATTTGATATACTCATAGACAAAGACACGATATTCAGAAGTTTCAAGATTGCAGTTCTTACAATAGTGCAGAAAATCGATAATATATATATATATATAAAAGACAATATGTTTGTGTGTGTGTCTGTTTATCTGCTTGTATGTGTGTATTTTTTTCAGAGCTTTTATTTTTGTTTTTGCTTCGGTTTTGCCTCTAAGTAGGTATAATTGTAGTTCTTAGTCTCACCCATGATACCATTTACTCAAAGGACTTATTTAGCCTTCAAATTTCAGTTTACCACGAAAGTAACTTATTTTATATCGATACCAGGAAATCAAAATTTGACTTACATTCATTCATTTTTCTTTCAGTCTACGGTTTCGCTTTAACTGGAAACAACTATTGCTTTTTAGTCTTTCGTGCCAATGTCCAAAGATGATGAGCTCCAGTACCATGCATTAGTTTTAAAGCTTTCATTACACCCGAGCAACGCCGGGCTATATTGCTAGTATATACATATATATATTAGGTGCCATTAGTAAATTGTTGCAATTATTTTATTATTTCAAATATTCTTTAGGCTGAGTCTGAGCTCCAAGACCAAGGATTAGTTTTAAAGCTTTTATTACACCCGAGCAACGCCGGGCTATACTGCTAGTACATATATATATATATTAGGTGCGATTGGTAAATTGTCGCAATTATTTTATTATTTCAAATATTTTTTAGGCTGAGTCTGAGCTCCAAGACCAAGGATTAGTTTTAAAGCTTTCATTACACCCGAGCAACGCCGGGCTATATTGCTAGTATATACATATATATATTAGGTGCCATTAGTAAATTGTTGCAATTATTTTATTATTTCAAATATTCTTTAGGCTGAGTCTGAGCTCCAAGACCAAGGATTAGTTTTAAAGCTTTCATTACACCCGAGCAACGCCGGGCTATACTGCTAGTACATATATATATATATTAGGTGCGATTGGTAAATTGTCGCAATTATTTTATTATTTCAAATATTTTTTAGGCTGAGTCTGAGCTCCAAGACCAAGGATTAGTTTTAAAGCTTTTATTACACCCGAGCAATGCCGGGCTCTACTGCTAGTAATTCCTAAAATATTTGCAGCTGAGTCGGGAATAATTCATGCAGAAACATGTTCGGATCTGTTCCGACTTTCTTTCTTGACACGTAGAAAGATAAATCATTCATCGGCGGGTAATAAAGGATGTTGCACGTGTCCATATTACATGTTTGACGGAAACTGGTGCGGTCGAGGAACATCAAGTTTGATATGAAGATGGTACAAATGCTATTCAAATGTTAGCACTCTTAAAATGGCTTTCTTTTAAGAACATCATATAAAGAAATCATTTCAGTGTCACAGAGGGTTCAGTGTACGAAAGAGATGCTCAGTATATAAGCACCAAAGAATGCAAAGAAGCTCATAAGGACAGAAACAAAAAAAAGTGAGAAAGACAGACTTCAAGACGAAGCGGAAGAACAAATTCTGATTGTTACTGTTGCTAAAAAAATATTTCGGAATGAGAAAAAAAAAAAAAAGACGTTAGAATAGCCGTAACCAAAAAACGGCTTTCTTTCGATTCATCAGAAAAACTCTGCTTGTGATGTCTAGCTAATTCCAAAATTGAGTCTTAATCATGATTCCAACTATTATATTCAGTCAGTCAGTTAAGTGCCATACGTGATACACGTTTTGGGCGATCATATCTCGTTCGAGACATGACTAACTGGGCAGAAGATTATACCGCAGCAAAGGTTCTAGAACCCAATCTGTCCTGTTATTTGCCTCATCGCTAGAGTGAGAAGAGATGTATTATATTATTACGTAGTACTTAGTGGGGGATCAGTTGATTACTTCATAACAATAGAAAACTGATCACCCACTTTATGACCAGTAGAAGCCTCAATCATGATTCCAACTATTATATTCTGTCAGTCAGGTAAGTGCCATACGTAAAACACGCTTTGAGTGATCATGTCTCATTCGAGACATGACTAACTGGGCAGAAGATTATCCCGCCGTAGGTTGCCATTGCTTTCTGCTATAGACTGGTTGCCGACCAAGGCTATAGAACCCAATAAGTCCTGTTATTTGACTCATATCTGGAGGGAAAAAAGATGTCTTATATTATTACGTAGTACTTACGGAGATCCGAAGGCGAATTGGCATGGCAAAGGACGCGTTCCAGAAGATGAGCAAAATACTAACACACAGGAAGATCTCAATAGAAACGAAGAAAAGAGTGCTAGACTGCTACGTGATGTCAGTTCTTCAGTACGGCTGTGAATGCTGGACAATATCATCGAAAATGAGGACAAAACTGGAAGCGGCCGAAATGTGGTTCTACAGAAGGATGCTACGGATATCGTGGACTGAAGCATACAAGCAACGACGAAGTGTTAGAAAGAATGGCAGCAAAAAGGAAATTGATGCTGAGCATCAGGAAGAGACAACTGAAGTTCCTGGGACATGCAATGAGGAAGGAAAGCCTGGAGAACCTGATACTGACTGGTCAGATAGAAGGAAGGAGAGACAGAGGAAGGCAGCGGATAACATATTTGCAGGGCCTGATCAGGTGGATGACGGAACGGGGGTTGCCAGGAGCAACAGGAGCAAACATACTAAGAGCCACAAGGGATAGGGAGACGTGGAGATCCATGATCGCCTACGTCATGAAGGGACAGGGCACATAGAAGAAGAAGAAGAAGTACTTAGTGGGGGATCAGTTTATTACTTCAAAACAATAGAAAAATAATCCCCCACTCTACGACCAGCAGAAGTCTTACTCACGATTTCAACTCTTATATACAGTTAGTTAAGTGCCATGCATGATACATTCTTTGGGCGATCATGTCTCGAAAAAGACATGACTGACTGGGCAGAATATTACCCCACAGTAGGTGGCCATTGCATTCTGCGGTAGAATGGTTGCTATCCAGGGCTATAAAACCCAATGTGTCCTGTTATTTGACTCATATCTGGAGGAAAAAGAGATGTCTTATATGATTACATAGTAATTAGTGGGGGATCAGTTTATTACTCCGTAACAATAAAAAACCGCTCCCCCATTTTATGACCAGTAGATTCCTTAATAATGATTTCATCTATTATATACAGTCACAGTTAGAGGCCAAACGTGATACACACTTCAGGCGATCATGTTTCGAAAGAGACATGACAAACTGGGCAGAAGTTTATCTTACAGTAGGTTGCCATTACTTTCTGCGGTAGACTGTTTGCCAATCAAGGCTATAGAACCCAATATGTCCTGTTATTTGACTCATATCTGGAGGGAGAAGAGATGTATTATTAGGTCGTAATTACTGGGGGATCAGTTTATAACTTCATAACAATAGAAAAACGACCCCTCCACTTTATGACTAGTAGAAGCTTTAATCATGATTCCACCTATTATATTCAGTCAGTTAAGTTAACGGTCGTGCAAACTAGGAAGAGCGTCATTTAGTAAGTTAAGTGTCATACGTTATACACGATTTGGGCGATCATGTCTCGAAAGAGACATGACTGACTGGGCAGAAGATTATCCCGCAGTAGGTTGCCATTGCTTTCTGCATATAGACTGGTTGCCGACCAAGGCTAGAGAACCCAATCTGTCCTGTTACTTGACTCATAGCTAGAAGTATAGGAGATGTATTATATTATTAGGTAGTAATTAGTGGGTGATCATTTTATTACTTCATAACAATAGAAAACCGATCCCCCACTTTATGACCAGTAGAAGCCTTACTCATGATTCCAACTATTATATTCAGTCAGTCAGTTAAGTGCCATATCTGATACACGCTTTAGGTGATCATGTCTTGAAAGAGACATGACTGACTGGGCAGAAGATTATCCCGCAGTAGGTTGCCATTGCTTTCTGCGTAGACTGGTTGCCAACCAAGGCTATAGAATCCAATCTGTCCTGTTACTTGACTCATAGCTAGAAGTATAAGAGATGTATTATATTATTAGGTAGTAATTGTTCGGGGGATCTGTTTATTACTTCATAACAATATAAAACCGATCTCCCACTTTATGACCTGTAGAAGCCTTACTCATGATTCCAACTATTATATTAAGTCAGTCAGTTAAGTGCCATACGTGATACCCGCTTTAGGTGATCATGTCTTGAAAGAGACATGACTGACTGGACAGAAGATTATCCCGCAGTATGTTGCCATTGCTTTCTGCAGTAACCTGGTTGCCAGCCAAGGCTATAGAACCCAGTCTGTCCTATTATTTAACCCATAACTGGAGAGAAGAGACAGATTAATACCTTTTCCAAGGGGATTTGTGCGTAAGTGAATGCAAGGAATTCAACTGAAATTCGAACTTGGCACTCCGATTTATCGTTCTGAGCCGATATCCACTGCACCACAACCCACATACAAAATTGTGAGATTCGTTAAAAGGTGAAAGATTTGATGATATCTCTGACATTCAGCAATAAGTTACTAGATTACTAAATGTTATCTCATCTCCACACCAAATGTGTTTGAGGAGAACGAGAATATAATCAAAAGAAGAGCATTTTAAGGAACCAACAGCCAGTATGGATCTGCCAAAATCTTTTCTTAATTATTACTTAAATGATTATCAAGAAAAAAATTTGAAAAATTACAATATTTAAACAAAATTGGTAGGGGGGTCAGTTTCTCATACAACGTTAACGTAAATCGATCCTCCATTTTCTAACCACTCGCGTTGGAACCGCTTTGTTTGTGTTAATTTTGTTGTTATTTATTTTTCTTTGACTTTTTCAACGCAATTCCATTGATTGTTACTTAAACTTTCCGAGTATCCAAAAAATTTTGAAAAATTACAATATTTAAACAAATTTGGGGAGGGGTCAATTTCTCATATAACGTTATAGTAAATCGATCCTCCATTTTCAAGCCACTATGAGGTTGTATGAGAAACTGGTCCCCCACACTAAAATTGTTTAAATATTGTTACTTTTGCAAATTTTTTTGTGATTCGTAAAATTTTAGGTGTAAAATTTGATAATGAACAAATTTACAGGTAGCGGTAATGTATCGGCGACTGGTTTCAAAATGTATGAAAAACTGATCCCCCCCGCCAAGAACATGTTTGTACATTAAAGTTTTTCCAATTTTTTTTTTTTTTTTGGCCAATCGTAAATCTAAGGGGGTAATCGATAGAACTGCGCTGTTAAAAAAAAAACAAAAACAACGAAGTTAAACGTGGTGGTAGTCTGCTTCAGGTCCGCCTTAATTTACATTAAATAATTTTATGGTATTTGTTCTGATGACTTTTTCTGTACTACTGGGACGTTTAGCGCTAGATTAGCAGATAAGCAGCATCAATTTAGAGTTGCAACCGCAAGACACAACCGTAAATTCTAGGCTAAGAATTTCATACATCGCGTTACTCTTTTCCAGCTTCTTGCTTTCCAGACAAATTTAATCTTCACAAAGGACGTGTTCCAGAAGTTGAGTAATGTATTAAGAAACAGGAAAATTCATTAGAAAAAAAGAAGAGAGTACTGGATTGTTATGTGATGTCAGTTCTTCAATATGGCAATGAATGCTGGACAATATCATCAAAGATGAAGGAAAAACTTGAAATATGGTTCTACAGAAGGATGCTGCGGATATTCTGGACCGAGTATGTGAGCAATGATGAGGTTTTGAAAAGGATGGAAACGAAAATGAAATTAATACTAAGTATCAGGAAAAGACAGCTAAAGTTCCTCGGACATGCGATGAGGAAGGAGGGCTTGGAGAACCTGATATTAACAGGCCAGATAAAGGGAAAAAGAGACAGAGGAAAGCAGCGGATAACATATTTAAATGATCTAATCAGATGGATAACATAACGAGGGTTGTGTGGTGTAACAGGAGAAAGTGTGCTAAGAGCCGCCAGGGATAGGGAGACGTGGACTGCCATGATCGCCTACGTCCTGAAAGTACAGGGCACATAGAAGAAGAATATATATGCCAACTGTTTATAAGAAATTATATTGTGGTTATAAAGTGGGGGATCAAATCTATATAAGAATCAATATATAAACTAATCCCTCATTTTGTGGGCATGCTAGTTTCTATATATTTATATTCTAGATTTATGGGCTTGAGTAGGTGGATGACAGTACGGAGGTTGCGTGGTGTAACAGGAGAAAGCGTGCTAAGAGCCACCAGGGATAGGGAGATGTGGAGAGCCATGATCGCCTACGTCCTGAAAGGACAAGGCACATAGAAGAAGAAAATATCTGCCAACTGTTTATAAGAAATTATAATGTGGATATAAAGTGGGGACTCAAATCTATATTATACTCAATATGTAAACTGATCCCTCATTTTGTGGCTATGCTAGATTGTATGTATCTAATTTTTAGATTTATGGGCTTGAACAGGTGGATGACAGTACGGGGATTGCGTGGTGTTACTGGAGCAAGCGTGCTAAGAGCTACCAGGGATAGGGAGACGTGGAAGGCAATGATCGCCTCCGTCCCGAGAGGAAAGATCACATAGTAGACTGTATCCTTACTAATATTTTTTTTTTTTTGCTTTATAAATCTTCTCTCACATTCAGGAACCTGTTCCCGCATCTTAGATGCATGTTTAACATACCTGAGGTGAAATGATTAAAAAAAATGGATCTTTCATTTTGTCTTTTATTGTTCGGCGGATTGAAAAATCGAAAAACCGTATTCAAATTCCAGTTGAGTTCATTTTATTCACCTAGGCCCAATTACATTTGCGAAAGGTGTTAATCCGTCTTTGTTCCCTCTGACGATGCAGGAAAGTTTAAGTTCTCTAGCCTTGGCTGGCAACCTGTCTGCCGCAGAAAATAATGGCAACCTGCTTAAGGAAAATTCTCTGCCCAATCATTTATGTCTTTTACGAGATATTTTCACCCAAGGGTGTATCATGTACGGTACTTAACTGACTGACTGTCCACCGTAATGTCCACCGTAACATATAAAACATTTAAAATCTACCATTAATTCGAGGATTGAATAAATATGTCAAGAAACATCACTGCCTACGTCATGAATGGTCTTTAGCATTTAAGACAAATTTCCAAAATGGCTAAATATTAAATGAGAAATAAATAATTCTGGAAATTGCTTTGTTTCATTCTTTTGATCATCTTAGAAAATGTCAATTCTTTATTTTCTTTTCCTGTTTGCCCAAAAGAAAGCAAAATAAATAAATAAATATGTGCTGTGTGGTTTCATGAAATGGGTTAGCTTAACTCAAACAACATTCTATTCTCTGTAGCTATGAGTAAGATTTATATTTTTTAATGTCCTTCACATTTCCTGTTCTTCATTATTTGGCACAAATTTTGTCAAATATAGAGTACTAGCAGTATAGCCCGGCGTTGCTCGGGTGTAATGAAAGCTTTAAAACTAATCCATAGTCCTGGACCTCAGACTCAGCCTAAAGAATATTTGAAATAATGAAGTAATTGCGACAATTTACCAAACGCACTTAGCATATATATATATATATATATATATATATATATACTAGCAGTATAGCCCAGCGTTGCTCGGGAGTATTGAAACCTTTAAAACTAATCCATGGTCCTGGAGCTCAGACTCTTTGGACGTTGGCACGAAAGACTAAAAAGCAACAGTTGTTTCCAGTTAAAGCGAAACCGTAGACTGAAAGAAAAATGAATGGATGTAAGTCAAATTTTTATTTTGTCCAGCATTCATTGGCATATTGAAGAACTGACATCACATAGCAATCCAGTACTCTCTTCTTTGTTTCTCGCGAAATTGTCCTGTTTCTTAATACTTGCCTTATATATATACTATAGTCACCGGCAGACAGATCTGTTTCGCTATATTACAGCTCATCAGTACGGCTCAGACTCCGGTCGCTTCCTAACCAAGGACTGAAATCCGACAAAATTGGCGTCAGTCAGCGATTTTTCCTCTAGGCCACGAGCGTCTAGTAGAAGAAGGCAGGCTTTTTAGCGCGTATAAACACGCCCAATAGCTAGAGTGCTCCAATTCATTATCGAATGAGCGGTGCTACTGTTTACAGTAGACTTTGTAAACAGTAGCTACTCCGTAGCTACTGTTTACAAAGTCTACCACTCTTCCACTCTTTTATCTCTCTCTCTCTATCTATCTATATATATATATATATATATATATATATATATATATATATTATCGATTTTCTGCACTATTGTAAGAACTGCAACATTGAAACTACTGAATATCGTTTCTTATGTCTTTGTTTATGAGTGTATCAAATTTGATTAAAATCGGACCACTCATTCTATAACCCGATTTTTTCGATTATCGATTTTCAATATTTATCGGGGGAACCTCGACACAAAACCTATCTAGGAAAACTCGCAGGCGCTTCTATTACAAATGTGCAAATTTTCAAGAAAATCGGTTCAGCCGTTTCGGAGTCTATATGACACAGACACACACAAAGTTCCATTTATAAATAAGTTTAGATTGAGAGACAGGAACATTTCGTTGGAAGCAGAGAAAACAGTACTGGATTGTGATGTGATGTCTGTCCTTCAATATGGGAGCGAATACTAGACAATCTCATGAAAAATGAAGGGAAGACTTGAATCAACCTTAATGTGGTTCTACAGGACGATACTGAGCATACCATGGACAGAACATGTGAACAACTCCAAGGTTTTGGAGAGGATGGACACGAAAAGGAAACATCAGGAAAATGAAGCTAAAGTTTTTTGGACATATAATGAGGAAAGGAGGCATTGAGAATCTGATGCACACGGGACGGTTAAAGAGAAGGAGCGATGAGGTAAATCAACATGTAACATACTTGCTGGAGGCAAGCAAATGGATACCGGAGCGAGGGTTGGCTGAGATAACATGGGAAGAGATGTTCCACTCAGCTTCTGGACGCGTTTCAGAAGTTGAGCAAAGTATTAAGAAACAGGACAATTTCGCTTGAAACAAAGAATAGAGTACTGGATTGCTATGTGGTGTCAGTTCTTAAATATGGCAGTGAATGCTGGACAATATCATCAAAGATGAAGGAAAAACATGAAACAACTGAAATGTGGTTCTACAAAAACATATTGGATATAAAGTGGGGGATCAATTACATATTACAATCAATATATAAACTGACCCCTCATTTTGTGGTCACATCTGTTTTTATACATTTATATTCCTGAGATCCAAAAGCACAAGGATTCATTCCAGAAGTTGAGCAAAATATTAAGAAACAGGACAATTTCGCTAGAAACAAAGAAGAGAGTACTGGATTGCTATGTGGTGTCAGTTCTTCAATATGGCAATGAATGCTGGACAATATCATAAAAAATGAGATAAAACGCTTGAAATAACTGAGATAATTGGAGTAGATAGACTAAACTATCGCCCGGTTCACACTCCACCCATGTCTATTGAACAGGTGAAGAGTCTCATCCCTTGTTTCCTGTTTAGTTATGTTGTTTCCGGCTTTCTCTTTTCAAATCTTTTCACTCTTACATAGCCCCCTGCACATCAGTGGCATTACCGCCTGGCTCGGGGTGATATAATTTGGTTCCATAGAAAGATGCTGATGATGCCATAGACAGAACATGGACATTATACCGAACATGGACTGAACATATTAGCAACGACTAGGATTTGGAGAGAATGAAAACCATAATGAAACTGATACTTAATAGCATACTTAAAAGATAGCTGAATTTGTTGAAACATATAGACAAGAAGAAAGGTTTGGAGAATCTGATACTCACAGGACAGATATACGGAAATAAAGACAGGCAATAGCAATGCATGACATACTTGATGAGCATGAGCTAATGAATGGCAGAGCAATGTTTGGAAGAGGTAAGAAGAGAAAACGTTATTAAGGGCTTCAAGAGAAATAGAGATGCTTGAGTTTTGTTTAATGGCATATCAACACCTCTGTGGGTTATTTAATGCCAAAAAGGTGGGGGTTTAAGGTATTCTTTTTTAATGTTCGGTTATAGTAAGAAGTTGATTTAGTCAGATTTTGAGTTCGAGTTTGAGTTTTGTTTAACGGCATATCAACACCTCTGTGGGTTATTTAATGCCAAAAAGGTGGGGGTTTAAGGTATTCTTTTTTAATGTTCGGTTTTAGTAAGAAGTTGATTTAGTCAGATTTTGAGTTTGAGTTTGAGTTTTGTTTAACGGCATATCAACACCTCTGTGGGTTATTTAATGCCAAAAATGTGGGTGTTTGAGGTAATTTTTGATGTTCGGTTATAGTGAGAAGTTTGATTTAGTCTGATTTTAATGTTTTTTTTATTTTTTATTTTAGAAAACTGAAAATATCATTTAGGTATATATTAATAACATTTTGCTGACAATAATTTTTTCCTTCAAAAATGTTTTATGGCAATAAATTTTTCTTCAAAAATGTATTGTTGATAATATTTTTCCTTCAGAAAATTTCTATTTTTATGTATATATTTCTATAAATGTGTATTTTTATACTTTCATAGTGCTTTGATTCCAGTTTTGGGGTTAACTATTTGCCTATAGCTGGGACCCTAACATTTGCTATGACTCCGGGTCAGGGTAGACTTGGGAACAACTGCAATTAAGAAGTGTTTCTATGTCCATCACAACCTCCCGATCAGATGACTTGCTGCCCATTGCAGTTTACCGTCATGCCTAGGACTCAAATAGAGACGCGGAAGGCCGTGATTGTCTCCGTCCAGAAGAGACACAGCATATAAAAGAAGATATAAATTGCTGATTCTCTTTGTCTCTCTTGCATTCACAAGGTTTTTTGAGCGTCAAAATGCCTTAACCTTCTTTCCCGCTTATGTGTCCCAGAAATCCCAACTCTCTTTTTCGGGGTCGGTGTATGAGATTCTAGATTCTAGATTCCTTAAAATTATATCATTGCTTTTTATAGCAGACCCTGTTTAGATAAATAATCGGAATTTTTTGAATGGGTGAATTAATGAGTGGGGTCTGTATTACGCCAGGTGTTATTCTCACGATGTGTGAACAATTCGCATCTTTTCTTGTTCATCGTATTGGCCAAAAAGAATTTTAAAATCCGTACTGCGCATGCTCCAGTCTCTTTTATATAAAAAAATGGATTGATTACGTTTCTTTTTTTTGTTTTTGTGACTTCCTATTAGAAAATTTCTCTTTTCCCGAACTACGCATTAAATTCCGAATTAATATATTACAGATTATCAAAAATAATAAAAATATCTTTAATTGGAGTAGATAGACTAAACTATCGCCTGGTTCACACTCCACCCACGTCTATTGTACAGGTGTAGAGGCTCATCACTTGTTCCCTGTTTAGGATGTGGTTTCCGGCTTTCTCTTATCCCATCTTTTCACTTTTCTTTTACTTTTTTTCAAATTGGATTAGATAGACTAAACTATCGCCCGGTTCACACACCACCGACGTCTATTGACCAGGTGTAGAGGCCCATCCCTTGTTCCCTGTTTAGGATGTGGTTTCCGGTTTTCTCTTTTCCAATCTTCTCACTTTTCTTTTTCTTTCTTTTTTTCAATTGGAGTAGATAGATTAAACTATCGCCCGGTTCACATTCCACCCACGTCTATTGTACAGGTGTAGAGGCTCATCCCTTGTCCCTGTTTAGGATGTGGTTTCCGGCTTTCTCTTTTCCAAATCTTTTCACTCTTACGTAGCCCCCTGCACATCAGTGGCGTTAGTGCCTTGCTCGGGGTGATATGATTAAAAAAAATATTAAGTTTAGATTTGCATACTTAAAATGTCTTATATTTTCATTTCTCTTTTACATCGTCTTTATGTGTTGTGTCATCTCTGGACGTCGGAGATCATAGCTCACCAAAACCTCCTACTATTTGTCAGTTCTTAATAAATGTATCTTTGTTATTTATTTTAAACCCTTCTCTCTCATCTAATTACCTAATTACTAAGTATGTTACTTTTTGTTTACTGTCTCTTTTGACTTCAATCTATCCTGTGAGTATCAGATTTTCTAAGCCTTCTTTCCTCGTTATGCGCCATAGAACCTTCAACCTGATATTTTTTGTAATCAAAGAAAGTTGTGGCTCTTTTGTCTTTTTCAAGTTTTTTTCAGTTCTTACGATAGCAACTTCCTCGGAAACTCCAAGAATGGCTTTATTCAAAAATTTCGAAAAGGATTCAGTAGTTGAATATGCGCAAGCAAAAATGTTAATTGCACAGAATCAATTTACTATAAGGTTGTATGAAAAACTGAGACCCCACTACACTGAAATTGTTTAAATGTTGAAATTTTTATAAGTTTCTTTTGTCAATCGGAAAGTTTTGGGTTTAATCGATAAGTTTGCACTGAGAGAACTCAAAAAATGATTGATAATCAACCAATGTTGGTAATGTGGTACCGGCGAGGGGTACCAAACTGGAGGATCGATTTAAACCCCAAATTGTTGAAATATTAAAATTTTTCCAAATTTGTTTAGGGTGTAATTGAAAAGATTGTATTGACAAAAGTAAAAAAACAAAACAAAAAAAAAAAGAAAAGGAAAACAACAAATTTAAATGTAGTGGTAGTTTCCTTCCGGTTCTCCAAATATACTTCTTTTGGATTTCAATGTCGCACATTCCTTCCTCTGTTAAAATAATTCTTAGATATCCAAATGATGGTACTTGTTTGGTTTTAATATCTCCGAGATCAACTCATTCTTTTGCGAACAAAAAGGATGACTTTAAAAGTTTTACCCTCCCAGAGAGTAAAATACTACGCCTCCTTGGCCTTACATTTTCGGCGGACCTCAAATGGAATGACTATATCGAATCAATTGCCAAGATCTGCTGCTATGAAAGTCGGCTCTCTGTGTAGGGCCCGGAAGTTTTTCCCACCTGAATCTATTCTGCACATATACAAATCTACCATCCGCCCGTGTATTGAATATTGCTGCCATATCTGGTCGGGTGCCCCTGCTGCTCTCCTTGAGCTTCTTGACAAAATACAAAGGAGGATCTGTAACGTGGTTGATACTGACTTGGCAGACCGGCTGCAGCTCCTCTCTCACCGGCGTGATGTGGCTTCCCTGTGCCTCTTCTACAAGTACTTTCATGGCTTCTGCTCTGATGAGCTTAGATCACTGGTGCCGCCTAAGCACGAATTTGCACGAGATACTAGATTAGTAACTAGGTCCCACCTTTTACAGTTAAACAAATAAGATGTAACCATAAATTCTACTCCAACAGCTTCTTTTCTCGCGTTTCCCGCCTGTGGATCTCCCTTCCACAAGTCTGCTTTCCCGACAGTTACAATCTCCAGGTGTTTAAATGTAGGGTCAATAGACACCTCCTATCAAACTAACTCCCAATTATTCTCAGAACACTCTCATTTACCCAACCCTCATTCTCGGTATCCTTACCCGCCTATCACCCACCCTCTGACATTTCCTATATTTAATCATCCTTTCTCCACTCTATGTAGCCCTCAGCACAGTAGTGGCAGTGACATGCCTTGGTCGGGGTGAAACGCTTATAAAACCCTTTTCTCTCCCTTTTCTTCACTACCACCTCTAGGAGTTTTGTAGATTCTTTCTAGCTATTCCATCAACACTCTGACATCTGTGTATATTTTAAGATTGTGGCCGCCATAAATGAATTCTGGTAGGATCTCTAACTAGATCAGAATTGCCTTAGAGTTTGAATATGGCGAAGGATGCATTCCAGAAGTTGATTGTTGGACAATATCTTCGAGGATGAAGGAAAAATTTGAAGCAGCTGAAATGTGGTTCTACAGAAAGATACTGGATGAAAACGGGGGATCGATTCCATATTACAATCAATATATAAACTGACCCCTCGCTCCGTGGTCACAAAAGTCTCTATACATTTATATTCCTGAGATCCAAAAGCACAAGGATGCATTCCAGAAGTTGAGTAAAGTATTAAGAAACAGGACAATTTCGCTAGAAACAAAGAAGTGAGTACTGGATTGCTATGTGATGTCAGTTCTTCAATATGGCAGTAAATTCTGGACAATATCATCAAAGATGAAGGAAAAACTTGAAACAACTGAAATGTGGTTCTACAGAACCATACTGGATATAAAGTGGGGGATCAATTCCATATTACAATCAATATATAAACTGACCCCTCATTTTGTGGTCACAGCTGTTTTTATACATTTATATTCCTGAAATCCAAAAGCACAACGATGCTTTCCAGAAGTTGAGTAAAGTATTAAGACTGAAATGTTAAGACTGAAATATTAAGACTGAAATGTGGTTCTACAGAAGGATGCTGCGAATAATATGGATCGAGCATGTGAGCAATGATGAGATTTTGGAAAGGATGGAGACCAAAATAAAATTAATACTGAGCATCAGGAAGAGACAGCTGAAGTTCCTGGGACATGCAATCAGGAAAGAGGGCTTGGAGAACCTGATACTAACAAGTCAGATAGAGGGAAAAGAGACAGGGGAAAGCAGCGGATAACATATTTGAAGGACCTAATCAGTTCGATGAAGGAAGTAGGGTTGCATGTTGTAACAGGAGAAGGCTTTGCTAAGAGCCACCAGGGATAGGGAGACATGGAAATCCATGATCGCCTATGTCCTGAAAGGACAGGACACATATAAAAAATCCGAGGAGAAAAAATATTCTTGTCTTACACCGCATTCTGTTTTTGTATATCTCGTAAACTTATTTTCCATCCACACACAAGCAGTCTGCTGCTAGTATAGATTCTTGATTATTCTAACGTTCTTCCCAAATAGGTCTCCTCCTGGGTGTGACGATAAACTACATCCGGCAGCAAAGCTTCTGATGAGAGTATTGGAAGATTTAATGAGAGCTAAACTAGAACTGATCCACTGTTGTTCCTAGATTCACCCTTATCCGAATAGTAAAATCTGTTAGGTTTCCAGATATAGACAAATACTGAACCCCAAGAAAAAAAATCAGAAGTTAATCTTTATAATACAACTAGCAGTATAACCCGGCATTGCTCGGGTGAAATTAAAGCTTTAAAACTAATCCATGGTCCTAGAGCTCAGACTCAGCCTAAAGAATATTTGTTTTAAGTTTGGTGAGAATCGGATAAAAATTATGGATTTGTATAAAGGACATTTTTTTTTAATGTCACCCCAAGCAAGGCATTCCACTGCCACTATAGCGCAGGGGGTTACATAGGGTGATTGGGTATAGAAAATGTCAGAAGGAGGGTGATAGACTAGTTTGGGTGTGAGTTAGTGTGTTAGGAGGTGTCTATTGACCCTACATTTATAGCCATCGGGGAACCAAGCATGCGGAAGGGAATTCCACAAAACAGACACACACACATCTTGCCTTATATATATATATATATATATATATATATATATAATCAATATTCTGCACTATTGTACGAACTGCAACCTTGAAACTTCTGAATATCGTTTCTTATGCCTTTGTCTATGAGTGTATCAAATTTGATTAAAATCGGACCACTCCTTCTATAACCCGACTTTTTCGATTATCGATTTTTGATATTTATCGGAGGTACCTCGACACAAAACCTAGCTAAGAACACTCGCAGACGCTTATAGTACAACTGTGTAAATTTTCAAGAAAGTCGGTTCAGCCGTTTCGGAGTCTATAGGTAACGGGAACACATATACACACATACATACGCACACAGACAAAGTTCCAATTATAAATAAGTTTAGATTAGATTGTTCAGATTCTTGCATCTAATGATAAATCCTGGTAGGACTTCTAGTTCTCTCACAATTCTTTCTCTGTAGAGGTTGAATGTATCCGGTGAGAAGAGATATCCTTAGCTTACCCCACTTTCTATTTTGACATATCTTGTGAATTCATTTTTATTCCGTATACAGGCGGTTTGCTACCAGTTATCTCTGGGTTAATGTATATCCCTAACAGTTCTTGTGGCATATTTTGTCTTGCGCCTTTGCGTAGTCTATAAAACACAGGTATGCGTCCTTCTGCATTTGTATTGCTCTTTCTGATAACACTCTGAGCATGAATATCGCATTCCTTGTTTCGGTGTCTTTGACGTACCCGCACTCTTTTTGTGCTATCTGTAGTCCGATTCTCCTGCGCGCTTTCTTTATCAAAATCCGGTTTTGTTATGTGGCTCATGATGCTTATTATTCGTTGGGGTTCACATTCCTTTGCGACTGGTTTTTTAATTAGAGCTTTAAAAATTGATCTACTTTTTCGGTATATTCACGGCTGTTGTATATTTAATTTAATATTTCGTCTAAAGGCTGTCAGCATCTCTCTTACAATTCTGTTTGCTCTTGCTTTTTTGTTTCTGCTCAATTTAAACAGTGTAGCTTCCATTTCTGCTTTTAATATTTATGGTATGTCTTTATTTCTTTGCATCCCCACCTGCTCTTTCTTGTCAAGAAAGATTCTTGAAACAAGTTGTTGGATATTAATTAGTCATTCGCGATGAACCACTGGACGCATTTATTTACACGGTCATTGCATTTTCCTAGTCCGAGATTACTAATCCTTTGTCCTTCCCTCTTTTTACCAACTTTCAGGTTTCCCATGGTAATTCCAAATTTTTTGCTGTCGGTGCACTGTAATAAATGTGTTGAGGGGCTTTTCTTTTCTGTTTAATCACAAGAAGTCTTTCAAATAAATTATGTAATATAATAATCTGGCCCGACCCAAGAAGGCCGATGAAGCGTGGGTGTTTTCGGTCATTGAAAGCAGCGGATGTCATTTTGACCCTATTTCCGGCAGAGCGGAAATAGCTCAGAGCAAACAGACAGGGTCTCTGAGAATTTACGTAGGCGTCGCGTAGGCGTCGCGTAGGCGTCGCGTGATCAAGGCAAAACCGGAAGAAACGAGTCCCCGGTTTTGGAAGATATATAAAGACTGCGAAAAACACAGTCTTCCCAGTCAGTCTTGACAGTCTCCAGAAGTATACAAGAAGAGAAGTCGAAGAAGAAGAAGTCAGTCAGCCTCGACAGAAGTTAGTCTTGACAGACAGTCAGTCTCGAGAAGTCGAAGAAGAAACTAGGCGAGTAAGCAGAGAGGCTAACCCCACGTCGAACCCCACGTCAGCCCCTGGAAGCGCTCCCTCAACTCTCTGTTCCTAGGCGACACGGTCCATCGTTCATCAATAAAAATATAAGTCATATATTTTTATATACACCCGTGTTTGTTATTTGTCGCTCTATAACAATTACAGTTACTTCGATGAAAACGGTGAAAAGGCACACCCTTTCTTAGGACACGTAATCTCTTTGGGTTTATTTTAAAATCATTTTCTATCATTATGCGATCGGTTTGGCCCATGTATAAGTTCTGGAATAATCAGATATCTATCAAGGATAAAACAATTTTTCATAACAGTTCAAATAGGTCCTTATGCAGTAACTTAAATAATTTTTCATGGTCTACGACTGATGCGTTCTGCATTGAAATGGTAAGTGACTAGCAGTATAGCCCGACGTTGCTCGGGTGTAATGAAAGCTTTAAAACTAATCCATGGTCCTGGAGCTCAGACTCTTTGGACGTTTCAACGAAAGACTAAAAAGCAATTGTTTTTCAAGTTTTTTCAAGTCAAATCGAAACCGTAGATTGAAAGAAAAATGAATGGATGTAAGTCAAATTTTGATTTACGGTAACGATGTCAAATATGTTTTCCGTCGCAAACTGAATTTTGAAGGCTAAATAAGTTTTCTGAGTAAATTGTATCATGGTTGAGATTAAGAACTACAATTATACCTACTTAGAGCAAAACACGACGCAGAAACCAAAATAAAATGGCTGAAAACCTGATTTTGTTTAGACCCGATAAGATATCGGGGTATCAGTTTACAATATCTGAGTCAAATAAGTCATCCAATGATAAACTAACCTAAGTAAGTACATTAAAACTTATCGTAACCATCAAGAGTAAAATTATGAAATTGAGCTATATTGATAGCTGAATATCGGTTTTTGATCAGATTCGATAGAATATCGGGAGTATCAATTTCCGATATCGGGGGAAATGAGTCGTCTGAGAAGATCTACTAATGTTTGAGACTAAAAACTATAATTTTACCAAGTTAGAGCAGATTCTGCAGCAAGAAACAAGATAAAACGGTTGAAATCCTGATTTTGACCAGACCTGATCGGTTATCGGGGTATTGATTTCCGACACCGGGAAGAAATCGGATAAAAATAAGTAACCCATAACCTGACCAGAAGCCTAAAAAATATTTATGTGAACTTTGCTCAGAATAGGATAAAAATTGTAGATTTGTATAAAAGACAGACAGACAGACAGACACACACACACAAACATATTGCCTTTTATATATATATAGAAATCAGAGGGGAGCGGAAAAAATAAGTAGCCCATGATCTGTCTGGAAGCCTAAAGAATATTTCTGTGAAGTTTGGTGAAACTCGCATAAAAATTCTAGATTTGTATAAAGGACACACAGACAGACAGATAGACAGACACACACACACAAACATCTTGCCTTTTATATATATAGATTGCTATGATTTATGGAAAGACGGAAATGGTCACTGCAATGGTAATATTAGTCGTATCCCTAAAAGGAAACATTTGACATTCTTCTATTTAGAAGACAGTACAGACAACGCGCGTGGTTTCCTTTATTATGTGTGAATTAACCCGATTCGGGAAAAAGAGAAAAATGATCCTTGTATTTGTACTATTAGCTGTTTCCGTTAAAGGAAACATTTGGCATTGATTGAAGGAGCAGCCATGACAGTTTTTGGCGAAAATTATAAAAAGATTTCTCTTAAAACTACTTTTCGTAGAAAAACAAATTGCTCAATTTCAGTAGCTGTTATAACTCTTTCCATTACTCGTGGGATTTTCCTTTCTAACCTTTTGTTTAAAGTAATACGGAATGTCAACAGCTTGATTTTAACTTATTTTCTTTTTGAGTTAAACGTGTCACCCAATTTAGTCTTGTGTTTATGTTAGTTGATTTATTTTATAAGCTACACATTTTTAGTAAGATTCTGTAGCGCCAAGCCACAATTTAAATAATGTTTTTTTACTCTCTGAAATCTTTATTATTTCTGTAATCTTACAGATACCAGAATATTTTGGATATTATTATTTTTATTTTGCGTAGTTTTTTTACTCTTAGAGTAATTTTTAAAAAAACTTAAATGATATTAGAGAAAAATATATAAAAAAAATCCCTAAAATTGTTTTTTAAATTTTAAAAATTAAATGATATTAGAGAAAAATATATCGAAAAAATTCCTAAAATTTTTTTAAAAATTAAATGATATTAGAGAAAAATGTATCGAAAAAATTCCTAAAATTTTTTTTTAAATTTTTAAAAAATTAAATGATATTAGAAAAAAATATATCGAAAAAATTCCTAAAATTTTTTTTAAAATTAAATGATATTAGAGAAAAATATATCGAAAAAATTCCTAAAATTTTTTTTAAAATTAAATGATATTAGAGAAAAATGTATCGAAAAAATTCCTAAACATTTTTTTTAAATTTTTAAAAAATTAAATGATATTAGAAAAAAATATATCGAAAAATTTCCTTAACTTTTTTTTTTTAAATTTTTGAAAAAATTAAATGATATTAGAGAAAAATATATCGAAAAATTTCCTAATTTTTTTTAAAAATTTTTGAAAAAATTAAATGATATTAGAAAAAAATACATCGAAAAAAATTCTCAAAAAAAGAAGATTTAAGCGAGGGTCAAAGAGATATAGTTCCAAAGAGTATTTTTTTTGTGAACGGCATTGAAACAATCTCTGCAAGAATTCGTACTTGGTTCGTAGCTTTCACATTTTGCACTCTATTATACAACATATTTCGGAAACCTATTCGCCTCCATAAAAATTGAATGTTGTTATTAGACATTGCATATTTAACCAGAGTTTAACGCCATCCACCGCCTTGAATGAAATCAGACAGTCAGTTAAATGTTATATATGCTAATTGGTTGCGCGGTCATGATTCATATCTATCTAGAGAAAATTTCCAGAAGTGGGTTGTTTCACTGGTAAACTGGTTGGCAACCAAGGCAGTAGGACCAATTAATTGTTATTCAACCGACATCTAGTGGTTGGGGAGAATTAATATATTTAGATTTTTTCCGATGTTATTCGTAAGTGAAAATAAAGAACATGACTGGAATTCGAACACATCTCTCTGATTCCTCATTCCGAGCCGTTATCCATTACGCTACACTGCACATTTGGACAGGAAATAAAGTAATAAAAAAATGGCGGAACTCGCCAGGATTTGCATCTTGATCTTCATTTATAGCTTGTTTGTTTATTCTTCCAACATGATCTCATTCTTTTTGTTGTATCGTGGAATGAAGTTATACAAAGTGAAATGTAGATAAACTACTTTATTACCGGAGTGGTACAACAAAGAGGTATATGCAATAGTTTCAGTCTCTCGCAGTAGTAGGTCTTACTTCCCGAAATCCGTGATAATGACAACACTCGACTGTTGTGTTGTGAACTGTAGAGATACACAGTGAAATGTAGATAAACTACTTTATTACCGGAGTGGTACAACCAAGATGTATATACAATATTTACAGTCTCGCGCAGTACTTGGTGTTACTTCCTGAAGTCCATGTTAATGACAACCCCTCGTGTTAAACGCACATTGTCTCTTATATGGTACGAGCCACGACACAACATTTTTTTAATACGTCAAAATCAGTAGTTACTTGTTATAGATTACTTTGTTTTCTACAGCTTATCAAATTTTTGTAGGTTTTTTAAATCCAGCAAATTTATATTATGATATTTCTTTTTTAGGTAATAATGATTTATTGTTACGAATATTCCTAATTAACCCATAGATGAGGGAGAAGTTGTGGAATAATATCCTTTGCGAGTAAGTGAATATAACGAATCCAACAGGAATTGGAATTTGGCTCTTCTATTAAAAATTCCAAGCCATTATCCATTACACTACCCTCACATTCCAGATTGAAGAATCTGGTATTTCTAAACGGCTATCCATCCTGATTTTCACCAGGCTTTATGTTGCTTAACTTTGGTGATCATACAGGGACCGATGTTTAAATGTGATATGGTTGTAATATAGAATTTTCTTTTGTCTTTTTTTGATCGCATCACCCCGAGCAAGGCGGTAACACCACTGATGTGCACGGGGCTACATAAGAGTAAAAATATTGGAGAGGAAGAGAGTAAAGAGAAAGTCGAACCAGTTAAGGATGGGAATACAGGTGTGATGACAGTTGCTAAGGTAGAGAGAAAGGAAAAGATATACAGGGTGATGTAGAAAGACTGATGCGCAGGGGGCTACATAAGAGTAAAAGATTAGATAGGAGGAGAGTAAAGAGAAAGACGAACCAGTTACAGGGGGTGTCAGCGAAGGGAGCAAGAGAAGGATGGGAATACAGGTGCGATGACAGTTGCAAAGGTAGAGAGAAAGGAAAAGATATACAGGGTGGTGTAGAAAGAACAAGAGTCAAGTGGTTAAGTGATGGGTATTGACGTTGCATTTAAATTCCTGGAGGTTGTAGACGTCAGGAAAGCAAGAATATGGAAGAGCCGGGAAATACGAGAAAGGAAGCTGTTGGAGTAGAATTGCCGTCTGCATTTGGTTGATCTAACCCAGTTGCCAGTCTGGTTGCACGAGTAAACTCATGTGGCAGGGGCACCAGTGACTTAAGTTCGGAGGAGGAGAAGTCATGAAAGTATTTTTAGAACAGACAGAGAGAAGCTACATCCCATCGGTGAGAAAGTGGCTGGAGTCGAGCCGCCAAATCGGTACCTATCACATTACAGATTCTCCTTTAGAGTCTGTCGAGAACACTGAGATGAACAGCAGGTGCGCCTAACCATATGTGACAGCAGTATTCCATGTACGGACGGATGATTTATTTGTATATAAGCAAGATAGATTCAGGAGGAAAAAACATCCTGGCCTGACACAGTGACCCAACCTTCCTAGCAGTGGGTTTAACGAAGAAATAGTGTAAATTAATTTTCCCTCAAGTACAGGTTAAATAAATTGTTCAATATGGCTCTTTAGCACTGGGTAACAATCAGTCTAAGGGAAGGAAAATTTCAATGCTGGGTAGATGGAACTTGTTAGCAGGAAGCATGGTAAGAAAACCAGCGTTTCATTAGCGTAGAATAAGTTGAAAGTATTTTTCAGATAATAATAATTTAATTATAAAAATCTTATCAATTAACCTATAGCTAAGGTAAGGGAATGTGGATTCACACCTTTCCCATGATTGATCATCATCATTTATCCATCACACCCAATGGTGCATAGGGCAGCAACTTTTTGTTGCTGCTTCTGTAACAAACTGTTTTTACGGGGCAGGGTCGTTAGCCCTGCACCCAACCCCCAAACCTGGAGTACCGGTGGGCTATTCTTGGTCCTTACGCTTACAGCACCTGGTATTCCCAAATGGTCACCCATTTGAGTACTGACCAGGCTCGATGTTTCTTAACTTCAGTGATTGGACGGGAACCGGTGTATTCAACACGATATAGCCATAGACTTTCCCATGATGATTTGCCTCTAATTGAACATAACGAACACGACAAGTATTAGAAATCAGTTCTTTGATAAATATTTTCCATAAATTATCCATGCTTACATTACCTGATAATCCCAGGCATTAACTCATCTAGGTACTGACCAGGCTTAACATTGCTTAACTTCAGTGATTTTACGAGAACCGGTGCTTCAGCATGAAATCAAATATTCTAGCAATTTCAGATTAAATTTCCGATATTAACTTCATGATAAGCTAGAAATGTATTGATCTCCCTCGTGTATAATTTAATAACATTTTCCACATTTTTAGATTAAGATCTTTTTTTTTACCTTTTCAATTTATTAATGAATTTACTTTTTATTTCGCATTTGCAGGTGCTGAATCTGTTGACTACATCTTGATGGATGAATTTTTAAGAAGTGTATGTTTATTTTTTGTAGCATTTCAAAAAGTATATATTCTATTAATTTATTTTTCTCGAATTTAATAAAGAAAAAAGTGTTTTTTGTAAGTTCCCATTTCGCAAGGCTTAAAATAACTAATGCGTTGAAGTCGACAATGCGTTCTCGAACATTTAAAATCCCGAAGTGATTTATAATTCATTGCGTTTGACAAGCGGATTCGCGAGACGATAATGAAACTTGAGACGAATATAGTCTCATTTAACGTAATTCGTTCTGTAGCGTTGAAAAGTGGCCAAAATTACGTCTCTTTCAGCGGTTTCAATGGCTATTTCTATTCTCTCAAGGGGTATTAAATTGTATATTTTCGTTCATTAAACATAACGAACTGAACAATTTATATTTATAATAATCATTTCCCTTTTTTGCCAGGTACTTTCTAAAGCGTGCCCCCCCCCCCCCACACACAGATATATATATATATACTAGCAGTATAGCCCGGCGTTGCTCGGGTGTAATGAAAGCTTTAAAACTAATCCATGGTCCTGGAGCTCAGACTCTTTGGACCTTGGCACGAAAGACTAAAAAGCGATAGTTGTTTCCAGTTAAAGCGAAACCATAGACTGAAAGAAAAATGAATGGATGTAAGTCAAATTTTGATTTCCTGCTATCGATATCAAATAGGTTTTATCGTCGTAAACTGAATATTGAAGGCTAAATAAGTCCTCTGAGTAAATGGTGTCATGGCTGAGACTAAGAACTACAATTATACCTACTTAGAGCCAAACCCGAAGCAAAAACTAAAATAAAAGGGCTGAAAAAAAAATATAGACATAAAGGCAGATAAACAGACACACAGAACATCTTGGCTTTTATATATATATTATCGATTTTCTGCACTATTTTAAGAACTGCAACCTTGAAACTTCTGAATATCGTTTCTTATGTCTTTGACTATGAGTGTATGAAATTTGATTAAAATCGGACAAATCCATTTATAACCCGATTTTATCGATTATCGATTTTCGATATTTATCGGGGATACCTCGACACAAATCCCAGCTAAGAACACTCGCAGACGCTTAGAGTACAACTGTGTAAATTTTCAAGGAAATCGGTTCAAGAAAATCGGTTCAGCCGTTTCGGAGTCTATAGGTAACGGATACACACACAGAAACACACAAACAAAGTTCCATTTATAAATAAGTGTATATATATATATATATATATATATATATATCACACCCTGGTTGAGCACTCTGGAAGAATAGTAGACTTTGAAAAGCAGTAGCTACTCTAGAATTTACGCATCATTCATTCAGCAATGAATTAGAACACTCTCAGCTATTGGGCGTATATCATGATAATATGCACGCTAAAAAGGCTGCCTCCTTCTTACCGGGAGCCGCAGAGGTAGAATCACCGACTGACGCCAATTCTGGCCGTGTTGTTCTAAATGACGGAATATATTTGCAAAAAACCAATGTAGTATATAAATTCATATGTCCATTTAGAGAATGTATCTCTAACAACCTCAATAATATCTACATCGGCCACACCACAAATTCGCTCTCACGGCGTCTGACGTTGCACTTAAATAAAAATTCAAATATATTCCGTCATTTAGAACAACACGGCCATCCGCCACGGTAGGGATGGACTTATATTTTCAATTCAATTCAATGTTTACTGTGTGTTAATATTTACTCTTTGATAATGGCTTATGTGAGCCGAAAGCTTAGACCAGATAAAAAATTCAACAAATACTGTGATTTTTTGTTGTCTTTCAACGACATCACCATCAAGTATATCAGACGGTATGAACGGATTCTACACAAAATTAATAGACAAAACTTGTCTATACTATTCAATGAAACCTGCATTAATATATATATATATATATATAAATATATATATATATAATTATGCGATACTCTTCTGAAATGAATTGAGTTATTTCGGTGACGGGCGTGTGTATACACTGCTTTTATACTACACGTTAAAATTTTCTTTCTCTTATTCCATAAGTTAGTTGATAGGAATTCCTTTAACTATTCTAACTTTTCATGTTCAAATTCCGGCTTCACATTCGAAGGGAGTCTGCATACTTATGTGTGTCTTTGTTTGATTTATATTTGGATACACATGTATACCAAGAAACACATACAAACATACACACAGATATACAATAACCTCATACATAAATATATACATATTTACGTAGGTATTCCTATGTAAAAATAAGCCTCTCTGATGTGTGTTTTCGCGTACGAGGGTCATTCAATAAATACGGAGTATTTTTCGGTATAAGGACTTCTACGAGGGTCATTCAATAAATAAGGTGAATTTTTCGGTATAAGGACTTCTACAAGGGTCATTCAATAAATAAGGTGAATTTTTCGGTATAAGGACTTCTACGAGGGTCATTCAATAAATACGGAGTATTTTTCGGTATAAGGACTTCTACGAGGGTCATTCAATAAATAAGGTGAATTTTTCGGTATAAGGACTTCTACGAGGGTCATTCAATAAATAAGGTGAATTTTTCGGTATAAGGACTTCTGCGAGGGTCATTCAATAAATAAGGTGAATTTTTCGGTATAAGGACTTCTACGAGGGTCATTCAATAAATAAGGTGAATTTCTCGGTAAAAGGACTTCTGCGAGGGTCATTCAATAAATAAGGTGAATTTTTCGGTATAAGGACTTCTACGAGGGTCATTCAATAAATACGGAGTATTTTTTGGTATAAGGACTTCTACGAGGGTCATTCAATAAATAAGGTGAATTTTTCGGTATAAGGACTTCTACGAAGGTCATTAAATAAATAAGGTGAATTTTTCGGTATAAGGACTTCTACGAAGGTCATTAAATAAATAAGGTGAATTTTTCGGTATAAGGACTTCTACGAGGGTCATTCATTAAATAAGGTGAATTTTTCGGTATAAGGACTTCTACGAGGGTCATTCAATAAATAAGGTGAATTTTTCGGTATAAGGACTTCTACGAGGGTCATTCAATAAATAAGGTGAATTTTTCGGTATAAGGACTTCTACGAGGGTCATTCAATAAATAAGGTGAATTTTTCGGTATAAGGACTTCTACGAGGGTCATTCAATAAATAAGGTGAATTTTTCGGTATAAGGACTTCTACGAGGGTCATTCAATAAATAAGGTGAATTTTTCGGTATAAGGACTTCTACGAGGGTCATTCAATAAATAAGGTGAATTTTTCGGTATAAGGACTTCTACGAGGGTCATTCAATAAATAAGGTGAATTTTTCGGTATAAGGACTTCTACGAGGGTCATTCAATAAATAAGGTGAATTTTTCGGTATAAGGACTTCTACGAGGGTCATTCAATAAATAAGGTGAATTTTTCGGTATAAGGACTTCTACGAGGGTCATTCAATAAATAAGGTGAATTTTTCGGTATAAGGACTTCTACGAGGGTCATTCAATAAATAAGGTGAATTTTTCGGTATAAAAAATTCTAATACAGAAAGAAGGTTACGTTTTTTTTATTTTTCAACTTAGTCTTTCTCTGAAGAATCGATAAAAAATTTTCCTGGAAAAATTCAGATTTTATACGAATCGATTCCACGCATAATGCAAACTCTAAATACTGCTAAAGGCGGTCCTTCTCCATCTTGAAATAAATTTGCTAGAAATTTAAATATGTTTTTCTTACTTTATTAACCCTTTTTAGATGTATATGAAAAATAAAAATTAGCTCCTACACAAATTAAATGATTTGTAAATTATCCTCATTGTTTGTTCGCCTGCAACTTTGATGTCTTAATCGCCAACGAATATATATATATTATTTATAAATGCAACATTGTCTGTGTGTGTGTCTGTGTGTGTGTCCGTTACCTATAGTCTCCGAAACGGCTGAACCGATTTTCTTGAAAATTTACACAGATGATACCATTTACTCAGAGTACTTATTTAGCCTTCAAAATTCGGCTTACGACGAAAAAACTTATTTGATATCGATAGCAGGAATCAAAATTTGACTTACATCCATTCATTTTTCTTTCAGTCTACGGTTTCGCTTTAAGTGGAGCCAACTATTACTTTTTAGTCTTTTGTGCGAATGTCCAAAGAGTCTCCAGGACCATGGATTAGTTTTAAAGCTTTCATTACACCCGAGCAACGCCGGGCTATACTGCTAATATATATAGTCATCCGCAGACAGATGTGTTTCGCTGTATCACAGCTCATCAGTACGGTTAGACATCCGATTACTTTTTACCCAGGCTTGAATCCCGACCGAATTGGTGTCAGTCGGCGATTCTATCTCTGAGCTATGGACACTCGGTAGAAAGAGGCAGACGTTTTAGCGTGTACATTATCAATAGCTGAGAGTGTTCTAATTCATTGCTGAATGAACGATGCGTAGATGCTAGAGTAGCTACTGTTTTTCACAGTCTACCCTTATATATATATATATATATCGTGATATATTCCATTGAATTATCTATTCTAAAATTTGTTTACTATGTTTTTCAGTAATTAGGTGATCATGACTCTCCACAACTTCATGTCTCTTATCTGTTTCTGTTATTACTCGTATATCATATTCTTCTATCCCTTTAGTGAAGCTTAATCTGTATATGATGTTTTTTTCCTTCTCTCTTACTTTCAGTATGTCCTGTGAGTATCACATTTTCCAATCCGCTTTCCTCGGTACGTGTCAAATAAGCCTCAACTTGCTTTTCCTGATGACAATGTTTTCTTTTTGTTTCCATTTTCTCTAAAACTTTCCACGATATCCTCACCATCCCTCTGTAGAATCATATTTCTATTTTTTCAAGTCTCTTCTTCATCATTGAAGAGATTGTCTAGCATCCTCTGCCATGATTGAGGACAGATATTACGTTCAATAATTCTTTGTTTGGTACTCTTTTACTTATTACTCTACTTAGCTTCTGAAATACTTCCTTGGCTTTAGCAATATAGCTTCGGATCCTCTGTTAAAACACTTCCCAGATAATCAAATTTCCGTGCTTGCTTAACTTTGACATCCCCGCCTTGCACTTCGCTCTTTTGGCGCATCCTTTTGCCGAGGCCTTTCACCCCCAGCAAGGCAGAAACGCCACTGATGTGCAGGGGGTTACATAAATGTAAAAAGATTAATTAGAAAAGAGTGAGGAGTACAAGCTAGTTAGAAAGGAACAATAGAAAGCTGAGAAAGCAGATACATAGGCGGAGAGAAAGTGAAGGTTATACAGGGGAGGGGAGAGAGCTAGAGGCCAGTGGTTAGTAGATGAGTATTAACTTTGCATTTAAATTTCTGGATGTTGTAGCCGCCAGGAAAGCAAGAATACGGGAGTGAGTTCCACAGGCATATGCTGCTTTTCACTTTAGGCATACCGAGCATTGAATACTGCTGCCGTTTCAGGTCGGGTTCATCTGCTGTCCACCTAGGGCTCATTGACAAAATCAAACGGAGAATCTGTAATGTGTTCGATCCCGACTTGTTAGCTAAGATACAGTCACTTTCTCGGCGCAATGTGGCTTCCCTGTGTCTCTTCTACAAATACTTTAACGGCTTCTGCTACGAGTAACTTAACTCACTGGTGCCCCCTATATAAGAATTTACTCGAGTCACAAGATTAGCAACTACGTCCCACTCTTTTACTGTGAAACCAATAAATTGTAAACGCAAATTCTACTCTAGTAACTTTTTTTTCTCGCACTTCCCGCCTGTGGAATTCCCTTCCGCATACTTCCTTTCCCGATAGCTACAATCTCCAAGAATTTAAATGTAAAGTCAATAGTCATCTCCAATCTCAATAACGTGCATCCTCTCTCTCATATTCCTTTCTCTGTGCACTCCAATTTCATCAGTATTCTTACCATACTCTTACCCACTTTCTGACACTCCCTATAACCTGTCACTCTTTCTCATACCTTTCCTCTTACGTAACCCACTGCGCACCAGTGGCAGTAAACTGCCTTGCATGGGACGATATGATTATAAAAAATATCTGTCTATCAACCTACCTATTTATCTACAGTCTGTTTTTATCTATCTCTCGACATATTTAAGAAATATTTAAATGTAAAGTCAATAGTCATCTCTTATCTCATTAACCTGCATCCTCTCTCTCTCTCTCTCTCTGTCTCTCTCTCTCTCTCTCTCATGCTTCTTTTTGGGTCCACACCACTCTCATCAGTATTCGCATCCTTCTCTTACCCACTTTCTGACACTTTCTGTATTCTTTCATCATTTCTCATAACTTTCCTCCTATGTAACCCCCTGCGCACCAGTGGCAGTAAACTGCCTTGCTTGGGGTAATATGATTATAAAAATATCTATCTATCTATCTATCTATCTATCTATCTATCTATCTATCTATCTACAATCTGTTTGTATTTATCTCTCGAAATATTTAAGACAAATTTAAATGTAAATTCAACGGTCATCTCCTATTTTACTCACCTGCATCCTCTTTCTCATGCTCCTTTCTCCGTCCACTCCACTCTCATCAGTATTCTCATCCTTCTATTACCCAATTCCTGACACTCCCTATAACCTGTCACTCTTTCTCATAACTTTCTCTCATGCTCCTTTCTCCGTCCACTCCACTCTCATCAGTATTCTCATCCTTCTTTTACCCACTTCCACACACCCCCTATAACCTATATCTTTCTGATAACTTTTTTCCTATGTAACCCCCTGAAAACAACCATAAAGGTTATCGTATTTTGATGGGCTGGAATCGATGCAGGCGTTCATTTGAAAAGTATTAAAAACACAGCGAAAACCCTGTTTCGGGCGAAAATAAATGATTGATTATATTGATTTAATTTGGAGATATCCAGCTTAAAAGGCGTCCCTTGACGATTCTTTGGCACTGGCAACGCGATGTGGCCCCTCAGCGCGGACGTCTATCGCGTTCCAATCAGTAGAGAATGTTGTTTCGAGAGAGACGTTCAATCTAATGTGTACAGAAAGTGGTTTGTTATAGGATAAAGCTCCGAAGCAAATGTCACTACTGCGTGCGTTCTTTGACAAAATAAGCATTGCATCGCTAATGCTATTCGGTAGGCAATCTACCGTGCCAACACAAACACTCACACAACTTCAATCACTGCTCTGTATTCTGTATATATATATATATATATATATATATATATATATATATATATGTTGACCTGAGTTTACCTGGTGGCTTTAGTGGTTGCATTTCCTCGACAGGTTTCGAGCGTTTCTACCCCACAAACTTACATATTATTTTTAAGAGTAACTACGAAATATTACCGTCTGTATTAAAACTGAAATGAAAACAAATTTATTAGTCAACATATAATGTTTTAACCTCATGTCATATTTTCTTCTTCATGTGCCGTGTCCCTTTAGAACGTAGGTGATCCTAGACTTCCACTTGGCTCTGTCTCTTGTCGCTCTCAGTAATTTTTCTATTGGTATCTCTCCTAAGCACCTCTCTGTCAACCATTTGCTCACACCTAACAAATACGTCTCGCGCTGCTTTCCCCTGTCCCTTCTTCCATTTGTCGGACCTGTAAGTAATAAGTTCTCCAGGCGTTCCTTCCTCATTACGTACCCCAGGAACCTCATTTGTCTCTCCCTCATATTTATTATGAATTTTCTTCTCGTTTGGATCCTTTCCAACACCTCATCGTTGCACAGGTGCTCTGTCCATGGTATCCTCAGCATCCTTCTGTAAATCCACATTTCTGCTGCCTCAAGCCTCTCCTTCATCCTTGATGAGATTATCCAGCATTTGCTTTCATACTGATGGACAGATATCACAGAGCAATCTTGCACTCTTTTCTTTGTTTCTAATGAGATTTTCCTGTCTTTCAGTACTCTGCTTAGCTTCTGAAATGCGTCTTTGGCCATGCCAATGCGTCTTAGGATCTCCGTCTTTCACTTTCCATCCTCTGTCAAAACACTTCCCAGGTATTTGAATTTTTTTACTTGTTTTATTTTAGATTCTCTAACTTGCAGTTGGCATATTGGTCTCCTCTTTTTGCTGATAACCATACATTCAGTTTTCTTGAGGTTTATGCGCAACCCTTTCTTTTCACTTTCTTTTGCTAACTTATGTAGAAGGTCCTGCATTTTCCTTTCCGTGCCTGCTATCAGCACCGCGTCATCTGCGTATTGGATATTGTTGGGATTGTGGCAACCAATATGTTCTTTGAAAAAAAATCCACTAACTCTGTGTCTGTCTTATATTCCTATCTAAAATGTTACTGCGTGAGTAATAACCAAAACAATGGTTAGGAATTTTACTTTATCATAAATACGAGACTCTCACGCTGCGTGATGTTAATAAACAGATGGTGACTGTTAGTTATTATAATTACTCTGTATTTATCATAGGCGGAATTCGGCATAATTCTATTTTAAAGTGAAGTTCCCAAGCCTTTATGGTTGGCCCAAAATATACCGTTGACCATGCACAAGAACGGATCTGAGCAACTGTCTTTTCCCAGACGAGCCACTACCATTCGGCGGATCCCTGTCTGTGTTCCTCCTACCCGTAGGTAGTGAGAAAACCCGAGACCAACAACTGGTATTCAGTATAATTACTGAGCATTTATCTCCCTTCGCACATAGGCCGAAGGCGTCAGAAGGCCATTTTTAAAATTAGGTCTCCGAGCTCTTAATCTCGGCTAAATGTATCCGGTTGCCCTGGAACAAGATCACATTAGGTCAACTATCGAATTTTCCTAGACGCACCACCACCCTTCGTCGTAGCCCCGTCCGGGTTATCCCTGCTGATAAGTAGTGAGGACGCCAGAGAGCAACGACTTTAGTCAGTAAAACTACTTTCTATTTAACTCCCTCTCTACATAGGCGGAATGCGATACAATGTCATTTTTAAAGTAAGGTCTTCGAGCTCTTAAGCTCAGCCAAATATATCCAGTTGCCCTTGCACAAGATCACATTAGGTCAACTATCGAATTTTCCTAGACGCACCACTGCCCTTCGTCGGAGCCCCGTCCGGGTTAGTCTTGCCCATAGGCAGAGGAAAAGACAGAGAGGAACGACATTTAGTCAGTGTAATTACTTTATATTTATCTCCCTCTCTCAGTCAGTTAAGTGCCATACGTGATATACGCTTTGGGCGATCATGTCTCGAAACAGACATGACTGACTGGGCAGAAGATTATCCCGCAGTAGGTTGCCATTGCTTTTCTGCGGTAGACTGGTTGCCGACCAAGGCTATAGAACCCAATCTGTCCTGTTACTTGACTCATAGCTAGAAGTATAAGAGATGTATTATATTATTAGGTAGTAATTAGTGGGGGATCAGTTTATTACTTCATAACAATAGAAAAACGATCCCCCATTTTATGACCGGTAGAAGCCTTAATCATGATTCCAACTATTATATTTAGTTAGTCAGTTAAGTGCCATACGTGATACACTCTTTGGGCGATCATGTCTCGAAAGAGACATGACTGACTGGGCAGAAGATTATCCCGCAGTAGGTTGCTTTACTTTCTGACTGGTAGTCAGCCAATGATCTAAAACCCAATATGTCCGGTTATTTAACCTATAACTTGAGGGAAGAGACGGATTAGTACCTTTCCCAAGGGTATTTCCCAAGTGAATGTAATGAATTCAACTGGAATTCGAACTCGGCTCTCCGATTTGTCTTTCCGAGCCGATAACCACTGCACCACAACGCACATCTCTCTATATTGGCGGAATGCGGCACAAGACCATTTTTGATTTGAAGTCTCCAAGCCCTTAGGCTCGGTCAAATATATCCCGTTGAACCTGCACAAGGCCGGCTCAGAGATACTGTCGATTTTCCCAGACGACCCTTTGTAGGACCCCCTTCTGCGTTCCTCCTTCCTTTAGGCAGGGAGGAAGATAGAAAGCAACGATTCCTAATAAGCTAAATTGTACTGTATTTACTACTTTTCCCCTAGGGCAGATTTTCAAGGCGGATGCAATATAAGGTCAATTACAGTGGGGATTATATGCCCATAATCTCAGCCAAAATATCCCGTTTACTCTGTACACTGCCAGGTAAGGTCTATTGTTGATTTTTCCCAAACGAGTCTTTATACTTCGGTGGAGTCCTCTCTGGCTTCGTCCTGTCCGTAGACAGTGAGAAATGGAGACAACAACGACCCTAGTCACTATAATTATTCTCGGTTTTTACCACCTCCCCACTAGGAAAAATACCCAATGCAGATGCGACACAAGATTAATTAAAGGGGAGATTTCGAGCCTTTAAGCTCAGCCAAAAATATCCATTGAGCCTGAAAATGGCGGATTTAGGGCTATTGTCGATTTTTCCTAGACGAACCTCTATCTTTCTTCGGAGCCCCGTCTGGGTTTCTCCTGCTCGTAGGCGGTGAGGAAGACAGAGAACACATGCTAGTCAGTATAATTATTCTTGCATACTCTAAATAGTGTTCAAGTATATAAGAAAATAGGAACATCCCATTCTTATATACAGGCAGGTTTGCGATAAATATATCTTCTCCAATATGGGATTGAGCACTGAATAATCTCATCTGAGATGAAGTGGAAACCCGAGGCAGCAGAAATACGGTTTTCATGTAATGTATTTAGAATACATTAGATTACATATATATATAACAAGTAAGCTTTAAGGAAATTGGAAGTCTTTTTTTATTCAGAAAGAAATAATTGTATTAATTCATATAATGAGAAAAGGTGACTCGAAGAATTTGACACCCACAAGATATATTGAAGACAACCGAGACAGACACGGTGATGAATAACTTTTATGGCCTGTTAGGGCTAGGAAGAAAGATACAGAAACAAGAAAGTAGGTTCAACAAGTGTGTTAGAGTAACATAAGATATGTAGAAATAATAGTATTAGTAGTCAGCAAATAGTCAAGTACGTCCGAACAGTATATTTACGGTGCATCTCAACTGTCACCTAACTGCCTCTTCACTGCCTCTTGACAGCCTCATGACTGCCTCATGACTGCCTCATGACCGCCTCTTGACTGCCTCACGACCGCCTAACGACTGCCTCACCACCGCCTTTTGACTGCCTCATGACTGCCTCACGACTGTCTCTTGACTACCACACGACTGCCTCACAACGGCCTTTTGACTGACTCAGGAATGCCTCACGACCGCTTCTTGACTGCCTCACCACCGCCTTTTGACTGTCTCTGACTGCTTCACGACTGGCTCTTGACTACAACAAGACTGCTTCACGACCGCCTCTTGACTGGTTCACGACTGCCTCTTGACTGTCTCACGACTGGCTCAGGACTGCCTCTTAACTGTCTCACGCCCGCCTTTTGACTGCTTCACGACTGTCTCTTGACTGCCTCTTGACTGCCTCACGACCGCCTTTTAACTGCCTCTTGACTACCTCCCCGGAAGTCACGCAGGTTAGTATTTATTGACGGAGGAAGTGTCTATATAGATAGGACACCATACCAATAACTTACTCTATGTGATTGTGTAAACTGTTGTCAGAGCAAAAATGCGAGATAGGAAAAAGAGTGGCAAACGACAGGAAAAGTTGTGTAGAGCAATGATATCTTATGTCTTGAATAGACAAAGCACATAGAAGAATAAGAAGGAGGAGATATAATTGCCCCGCCTCGTCTGTATTAAGAACAAAACTTTACGTTGGCGAAGACGAAGTTGCAACGTCTACTTGAGATTTAATCACTAGTGCCCCTGAAACAGGGGTTTACTCGTTCAAGTAGATTGGCAACTGGGTCCCACCCATTCACAGTGAGATCAACCAAAAGCAGACGACAATTCTACTTCTGCAGCTCCATCTCTCGCACTTCCCGCCTGTGGAATTTGCTTCCATATTCTTGCTTTCCTGACGGCTACAACCTCCAGGAATTTAAATGCAATGTCAATACTAATCTCTGAACCACTTGACTCTAGTTCTTTCTACACCATCCTGTATATCCTTTCCTTTGCAACTGTCATCACACCTGTATTCCCATCCTCCTCTTGCTCATTTCTAACTGGTTCGTCTTTCTCTTCACTCTCCTCCTCTCTAATCTTTTTACTCTCATGTAGCCCCTTGCACATAAGTGGCGTTACCGCCTTGCTCGGGGTGATACGATAAGGAAAAAAATAACAGATTAGAAAAAAATTAATAGATATAAAGTAAACAGTAATGAAAAGTAAAATAAATAGATAAAAAATATAAAAAATATAAATTTAAATATTTTATATTCTCGATAAATTTCTAATTTATTTTCGCACTTGAAAACACTTTTATAGATTCGCTTCGATAGAATGTTAAATAAATTTAATAGATTTGTAAACCACTATGCGCATCTCCTGTCTCCATACGCTCATTTACCTATCACCTTTTTCTCTAGCAATATTAGAGTGCGTATAACTACAAAAAGAAAATATATTCCCAAATACCCCACCACACACACACGTATGCACATATACTCACCCACTCAACTCTCTTTTACATATATATATATATATATATATATATATATATATATATATATATATATATAATGAAATTGATGTGATAAATGTTATTTCCTTATTGCCAAAAGCGACAAAAAATATTTAATTTAGTAAAAGCACTAAAACTTCTTCGGCTAGCGTTTGTAAACAAAGACTTTCCTTCCTCAAACTGTGTAACTAAATGTGTATTCAATCACGAATACCTTTCGTGTTTTTGTAAAAAAATATGATAGCTAGACAAATGAAAAACACTTCTCCTGGAATAAAAAATAAATCTTGCAGATTTACGAAAGAAGAAAGACAAAAATCTCAAACTGGATATACGTTATTTCTTAAATACGACGACCTCTCAGGATATAGGTCGTCATATCTCCTTACATGTTCACTTTATTTTTTTTTCCTCTAATCTGCTCTACCCAAGCAAGGGGACAAGGTCACTAAAATGCAAGGGGTTATAGGGAGCGAAAGAGGATGAGAAGATTTACGTAAGGTGTGAATATAAACTCTAAAGTAACGGGCTTCAGGAAGAAGCATGACCACAGACGCGTTTCGGAAGCTAACCTGAGTACTGAAAGACAGGAAAATCTCATTAGAAACCAAGAAAAGAGTGCTGGATTGCCATGTGGTATCTGTCCTTCAGTATGAAAGGGAATGCTGGACGATCTCATCAAAGATGAAAGAGAGGCTTGAGGCAGCAAAAATGTGGTTTTACAGAAGGATGCTGAGGATACCATGGACGGAGCATGTGAGCAATGATGAAGGATGGAAAATGCTGCCCGGACATCCAAGACGCATTGACATGGACAAAGACGCATTTCAGAAGCTAACCAGAGTATTGAAAAAAAGAAAATATCTCATTCGAAACAAAGAAAGAGTGCTAGATTGCTATGTGATATCTGTCCTTCTGTATGTAAGTGAATGCTGGACCATCTACTCTAAATCTTATCTAAACTAATTTATAAATGGAACTCTGTGTGTGTGTGTGTGTGTGTGTGTGTGTCCGTTACCTATAGACTCCGAAACGGCTAAACCGATTTCCTTGAAAATTTACACATTTGAACTATAAGCGTCTGCGAGTATTCTTAGCTAGGTTTTGTGTTGAGGTACCCCCGATAAATATCAAAAATCGATAATCGATAAAATCAGGTTATAGAAGGAGTGGTCCGATTTTAATCAAATTTCATACACTCCTAGACAAAGATATAAGAAACGATATTCAGAAGTTTCAAGGTTGCAGCTCTTACAATAGTGCAAAAAATCGATAATGTATATATATATATATATATATAAAAGGCAAGATGTTTGTGTGTGTGTCTGTTTATCTGCCTGTATGTCTGTATTTTTTCAGCCCTTTTATCTTAGTTTTGCTTCGGGTTTGGTTCTAAGTAGGTATAATTGTAGTTCTTAGTCTCAGCCATGATACCATTTACTCAGAGGACTTATTTAGCTTTCAAAATTCAGTTTACGACGAAAAAACCGATTTGATATTGATAGCAGGAAATCAAAATTTGACTTACATCCATCCATTTTCCTTTCAGTCTACAGTTTCGCTTTAACTGGAAACAACTATTGCTTTTTAGTCTTTCATGCCAGCGTCCAAAGAGTCTGAGCTCCAGGACCATGGATTACTTTTAAAGCTTTCATTACACCCGAGCAACGCCGGACTATACTGCTAGTATCATATAAATACACGACCCACCTAAATAATAACAGTTACACTACTTCTAACAATAATAACCAAATACAACTGCCGAAAAAACAAAAGTTGCCCATTGAATGGCCAATATATATCAGAAAGTAATTTTTAGAGTTCTCATTCATTCGGATGATGATATTAAATGTCACTTTGGAACGACCGCTAACAGGTTGAAGCTGAGATTTAATAATCACGCGTTGTCTTTAAACAAGAGTATATACTGCAGAAGCATATATATATATGTTTATATATATATTATTATATATATTACTGGAAATTAAAACAATAAGAGAAAACTAGTTATTACCTGATATATCGTCGCTAAATTAAAATCTTACGATTGAAAAAGAGACAGATGTAACTTATGCTTTTAGAAAAAAAAAACCTTGTCATATTAAACCGTATAAATAGCCCTAATCTAATTTAAAAAAATATCGATCTAATGACCACATGCTAACATAAAAAAATAACATTCATTCTGTTATGGGGAAACACACCTATTCCTCAGATCATAGACTCTCCTTCCTATATTAATAAGAGTTAACAGGAAGTTCTTGGGAAGTTCATAGGAGTTCTTTAGAGTTCTATTGGAGTTCAGTAGAACTACTAGGCAGTTGATATTGTTCGGAAGATAGCCGAATGCTAAGGAGTCAGTTTTCAGTGGAAGATTACCAAGTTCCTCTCATTTTGGTATGTTAAGTCGATTAACAACCGACATAACACGATTATAACCTTCAGTGAGAAAACTATTCCACAACACATTCTTAGACCCGGATTAATATAGATCCCTCGATAGGTTTATCTCTTTCTTTAACTTTTTCTTTTTCAGTACTGATCTGGCGGCTCGACTGCAGCCACTTCACCATCGTCGAAATGTGGCCTCCCTTTGTTCTATAAATACTTTCATGGCTTCTGCTCAGACGAACTTCTATATTTTATTCAGCATGCCTGGTGCTAGCCTCATGAAAAGTGACATGATGCATCTTTTCTGGGTAATGTTTTCTCCGAAAGGGATTTTATCAAATTCAATTTTTATCTTTGTGATTAGGAAGTTTGGTTCACTGTGTTGGTGTAGACTATTTTGCTCGCCAGAATTGATTTATAACTAGCAGTATAGCCCGGCGTTGCTCGGGTGTATTGAAAGCTTTAAAACTAATCCATGGCCCTGGAGCTCAGACTCAGCCTAAAGAATATTTGGAATTATAAAATAATTGCGACAATTTACCAATCGCACCTAATAAAATAATTGCGACAATTTAGCAATCGCTCATATATATATATATATATATATATATATATATATATATATATATACTAGCACTATAGCCCGGCGTTGCTCGCGTGTATTGAAAGCTTTAAAACTAATCCATGGTCCTGGCGCTCAGACTCTTTAGACGTTGGCACAAAAGACTGAAAAGCAATAGTTGTTTCCAGTTAAAGCGAAACCGTAGACTGAAAGAAAAAGGAATGGTTGTAAGTCAAATTCTGATTTACTGGTATCGATATCAAATAAGATTTTTTTCGTCGTAAACTAAATTTTGAAGGCTAAATAAGTCCTCTGAGTAAATGGTATCATGGCTGAGACTAAGAACTACAATTATACCTACTTAGAGCCAAACCCAAAGCAAAAATTAAAATAAAAGAGCTGAAAAAAATATAGACATACAGGCAGATAAACAGACGCACAAACATCTTGCCTTTTATTGCTATCTCGATTTTCTGCACTATTGTAAGAACTGCAACCTTGAAACTTCTGAATATCATTTCTTATATATTTCTTGTTCGGGGTGATATGATTAAAAAAAAAAAGACACGTTGCCTGATGAGAAGGTAACAATCTCGAAACGTGTCATGAAAAGCGACATGATGCATCTTCTCGGGGTAATGTTTTCTCCGAAATGAAATAAAGGGATTTTATCAAATTCAATTTCTATCTTTGTGATTAGGAAGTTTGGTTCACTGTGTTTGTGTAGACTATTTTGCTAGCCAGAATCGATTTTGAATATTTATAAGTCCATCATTCATCCATTCTTGAATATTGGTGACACACAGGATCTTTCGATTCAGACATATATATAATATAATAGGTTTTATATAAAAAGAATAAAATAATTTTTATGAATTTAATATATAAATGGATATAAAAAATGTTATTTATGAATTAAAAGTTTTAAAAAATTTGACTAAAATGCATTCTGAATCGAAATAAAAAATAATAGATTATACTCAAAAGTATATTTCAGTTAGATTCAAAATATAAAATCTTTCATTCTTCATCTCATATTCTTTTTTTTGTTTTTTGTTTTCGAAAATGCTGAGGTATAGAGAAAGCTAAAAGAAAAGATTTTGCAACAATAATGGATATATCAACGGAAATAGGGTCTAGACAGGGGTTTGAAGATAATTTGTCACTTTGGCTATTAAGACTGAAAGAAAAAAATCATGTATTCCCAAAAATATAAACTTTTTTCAAATTAAAAGTGAATCTTTTTCTGATTAGTTAAATTGAACACACACATGAATTTTTCTGCCTTCCCACATCCATAAATAACAAAGACTTACTGCTTCTCATATTAAAATGAAAATCATTTTCTTGATAATGATCTAACATTGCCTGATGACGAGGTAGAAATCTCGAAACAGAAATTTCCATGTCGCAATGCAATATAATATATTAATTAAAAAACAAATTTAAAGACATATATGTATATATATAAACTATAGTCATCCGCAGATAGATCTGTTTCGCTGTATCACAGCTCATCAGTACGACTTACACTCCGATCACTTCCTAACACAGGATTGAAACCCAACCGAATGGGTCTTAGTCGGCGATTCTACCCCTCGGCCACGAGCGTCCGGTAGAAGAAGGTAGGCTTTTTAGCGCGTATAAACACGCCGAATAGCTAGCGTACTCTAATTCATTATCGAATGTGCGATGCGTATATGCCGGAGTAGCTACCGTTTACAAAGTCTCCCTTCTTCCAGCGTGCGCAATCAGGGTGTGAGAACGAAAATACTATAGTCATCCGCAAACAGTTCAGTTTCGCTGTATCACAGCTCATCAGTACGACTTACACTCCGATCGCTTCCTAACCCAGGATTGAAACCCGATCGACTCGGCGTCAGTCGGCGATTCTACCCCTACGCAGGCTTTTAGCGCTTATAAACACGCCCAAAAGCTAGAGTGCTCCAATTCATTATCGAATGAGCGACGCCTATATGCCGGAGTAGCTACTGTTTACAAAGCCTCCCACACTTTCAGAGTCCTCAGTCAGGTTGTGAGAGCGTAGATACTATAGTCATCCGCAGACAGATGAGTTTCGCTGTATCACAGCTCATCAGTACTAGTTAGACTCCGGTCGCTTCCTAACCCAGGATTGAAACCCGACCGACTCGGCGTCAGTCGGCGATTCTACCCCTACGCAGGCTTTTAGCGCGTATAAACACGCGCAATAGCTATATATATAATGGTTTCTTTCTTTTTCTGTTTTGTTTTAGAAAATGTTGAAATACAGATAAAAACTACCCACCAAAAATGATTTTCTACGAGTAAACTATGTGAAAACCAGCAATTTTGACACAAACTAACATTACAAGTTAACACTCTCTCTATACATAAACATCTGCATACAATCCTGTTTCGCTGAATAACAGCTCATCAGCTGCATATATATATATATATATATATATATATATATATATATAATGATATGCAGTTATATATAAATATAAATAGAAAAATAGGTTTAGAATTCCATAGCAAAATTTAAGTTAAACTTAAAATTTGTCTTGAAAAAACACTAAAATTTCCTGTTAAAGACTTTACACCCTTAATTTTTTTTTTACTGTTATCATGTTTATTTGACTACTATTGTTTTTATTATTATTATTATTATGTCATTTTTCATCATATTTCAATTTCTGCTTTGGTCTCACTACCAACCATGTCTGCGGGGAGACCTAAAGTAGGTCGTGGCGTGATGTTATGGCTCCATTTCATGTTTTTCTATCTTCCCTATCATCCCAAGCGTTACATAGATAAAGTTTTCCTTAGTGTGTGGGCTGTACTTAATAAGACAATTTTTTGTATATCTCTTAAGCTGGGGTTTCCAGGGATTCTTTCAATGTGTTGTTTTGTTCCATTTTTTATCATTCCAAGTGCACCTACTATCATTGGCACAACTCTTGTTTTCAATTTCCACATTTTTTCTATTTCAATTTCCAGGTCTTTATATTTTGACAGTTTTTCAAATTCCTTGATTGCTATGTTACAATCCGATGGACAAGCCATATCAATTAATAGACAAGTTTTCTCCTTCTGGTTTTTAACAATAATGTCTGGCCTGTTTGCTTCAATTTTTCTGTCTGTGTAGATGGTGTAATCCCATAGAATGGTCACATCTATTTCTGTAACCAGTGCTGGATGATGTTCATACCAGTGTTTGTTTACAGCTTTTCCATAATGTTTGCACATTGCCCAATGTAAATATTGCCCAACTCTATCGTGGCGATTTTTATATTCGTTTGGGGCAAGCACAGAACAGCCTGAGATTAGGGGGTCTATTGTTTCTTGGTGTTTATCACAAAACCTGCATTTTGGATCCATATTATTATGCATAATATTTGCCTGAAAGTTTCTCGTGAAAAGACTTTGGTCTTGTGCTGCAAGTATAAATCCTTCAGTTTCAGACTTTAATCCAGATGCACGTAACCATCGATGAGTATTATTATTATTATTATTATTATTATTATTATTATTATTATTATTATTTTAACTTTTATTTGTAATTGTTATAAAATAGTGTTATTATATTTTAAGAGTATATTTTAAATTAGTTTTAAAGAGTAATATTATTTATTATTTTTTTATTTATTATTTTTTACTTTTCATTTCGTAATTTTTATCACTTATTGTTATCATGTTTAATTTTTTCTTTTAATGTTTTTTTAATTATTATCTGGATTATTATTAATATAATTATTATTATTTTTATTTTATTATTATTTTAATTATTATTATTATCATAATGTTTTTGAATTTTTATTTTTTACTTCACTGATTTGATTTGATTTATTTCTTTATTATTTTTTCTTTATCTTTATTTTTATTTTTATTTTCTACATTTTCGATATGTAAAGCCACAAATTTATTCGCCTGAAGAAAGTCAATCTTAGACTCGAAACACGTTTAGCGTCACAAATACCATTATGAACACTTAAAATATCATAATATGTCTAATATTTTTATACAACAATAAATATACACTTTAAGTTAAACGTTTACAGCCTCTCACACTTTTTATTATATATATATATATATATATATATATATATATATATATATATATATATATATATAAACTTATTTATAAATGGAACTTTGTCTTTGTGCGTGTATCCGTTACCTATAGACTCTGAAACGGCTACACCGATTTTCTTTAAAATTTACACAGTTGTAGTATAAGCGTCTGCGAGTGTTCTTAGCTAGGTTTTGTGTCGAGGTACCCTCGATAAATATCGAAAATCGAAAATCGAAAAAATCAGGTTATAGATGGAGTGGCCTGATTTTAATCAAATTTGATACACTCATAGACAAAGACATAAGAAACTATATTGAGAAGTTTCAAGGTTGCAGGTCTTACAATTGTGTAGAAAATTTGATATCGATACCAGGAAATTAAAATTTGACTTACATCCATTCATTTTTCTTTCAATCTACGATTTCGCTTTAACTGGAAACAACTATTGCTTTTTCGTCTTTCGTGCCAACGTCCAAAGAGTCTGAGCTCCAGGAGCATGGATTAGTTTTAAAGCTTTCATTACACCCGAGCAACGCCGGGCTATACTGCTAGTATATATATATATATATATATATATATATATATATATACTACTGGCCATAATTATTAGGCCGACCCTGTTTTTTTTTAAAGTAATGATGTGTTTTAAACTATTTTTAGTGTTTATTGACTGATGGAAATTGAAGGTTTCTTTTTTGTTATTATTACCTTGCAAAATTTTACAAGGCAAAGAAACAAAGGTGAACTCGTCTGAATCACCCTAAAATTTTCTTCATTCTTTCATTAATGAAACTGCAATATAAATTATTATCCAATATTTTTAAATTTATTGGCTGCACATGTTATTGTGCAATATTAACAAAAGAGCCATTCTATTTTCATTTACAATTATTCACTTGGCAATAAATACTAAAAATTATATAAAATATATCATCTTTTAAAACACTTGGGTGGCCTAAGGCCTAATAATTATGGGCCGTAGTGGGTGTATATATATATATGTGTGTGTGTGTGTGTGTAATTAGCAAAATCTTCATCTATCTATATATATATTTTTACTATAATATATATCCTATGATATACTATGATATATATGTTTTTTCATTTGTGTTTGGAAATGACTTATTTCTGCGACCTAGGTTTCACCCATTCGGTATCGTCAGGCAATATGCAATAACTGGTTTTTCAAACACTCAAGCAGAGATTGTTTACGAACGCGCGACAGGAGTTTTCAAAGAACCGAAACATTTTCAAAATTAGGAAGGAGTTATTTAAGGATCGTAGAAAACTGCCGTCCATGTTTGTATGATGCCAGGAAGTATTTATGGGTTAGGGTTATATTTAGAAATAATTTCTGATCTTTCATTTAGTTAATGTTTCTTTCTGCGAGAAACATTATAGCAAATGTTTCATCCTAGGACAATCTTCCAACATTACCATGGTGTGGATATTTTTTCTATGCTCCAAGTAATATCAGGTTTTTTTTGTTTTTTTTTTTTCATATTTCAATTTTACTTTTCCACGCGTATTTAGCCAGTTTTGTAGAATATTTAAGGTTTTTAAGTTTTAATATAGATTTATGATTATACCATCTAATTTTAAAACCGTTTTGGGAGATACCAAAGATGTTTTACTTTTACCAATTACAACATGTATCATAGCTTTGTAAATAACCCATTCTGTATTACAAAGTCCGTTAAGTAAGCATTTGTTGTTTTTTTTTATTATTGTTATCATATCGCCCCAAGCAAGACATTTTACTGCCACTGTTTTGCAATGGGGTTACATAGGAAGAAAGTTATGAAAATAAGTGACAAGGTGTTCTAAGGGGTTCCGGAAGAGAGTAAGAGAAGGATGACTGCGGCCATAAAGTGAGGGATCAGTTTACATATTAATGTAATTTAGAATTGATCTCCCACTTTATATCCACATTATAATAGTATAGAATTTTTTTTATAATCATATCACCTCAGGCAAGACATTTTACTGCCACTTTTTGCAAGGGGGTTACATAGGAGGAAAGTTATGAGAAAGAGTGACAAGGAGTAATAAGGGGTTCAGGAATTGGGTAAGAGAAGGATGAGAATACTGATGAGAGTGGAGTGGACGGAGAAAGGATCGTGAGATAGGAGATGACTATTGATTTGACATTTAAATTCTTGGAGATTATAGCTGTCGGGAAAGCAAGTAAATGGAAGGGAATTCCACAGGTGGGAAGTGCGAGAAAGAAATTGATGGAGTAGAATTTGCGTTTACAATTTATTGGTTTCACAGTGAAAGGGTGGGACCTAGTTACTAATCTTGTGGTTCGAGTAAATTTATATATGGGGGGCACCAGTGTGATAAGTTCATCGGAGCAAAAGTCTTAAAAGTATTTGTAGAAGAGACACAGTGAAGCCACATTGCTTCGGTGAGAAAGTGACTGTATCTGAGCTGCCAAGTCGGGATCGATTACATTACAGATTCTTCGTTGGATTTTGTCAAGGACCCCCTAGGTTGATAGCAGGAGCACCCGACCAGATATAGAAGCAATATTCAGTGTACGGGTGGATGGTAGATTTATATATGTGCAGGATTGTTTCAGGCGGAAAAAACTTTCTGACCCTACACAGAAAACCAACTTTCTTAGCAGTTGTCAAGTCTGTTGTGAGAGTTAACCCGAGGAGGCGCAGTGTTTTGCTTTCAGGGAGACTAGCCTGATCCATGCTAATAGGAGAAAGGAGCGATTGTCTGTGATGGTTATTTGTTTTGTTTTTTTTTTTTTTGTTTTGTTTTGTTTTGTTTTGTTTTTTGTTTTCTTTTGTTTTTTGTTTTTTTGTTTTGTTTTGTTTTTTCATACAGTTACATTCCATGTTAATGATATTATTTAATTTTATGGTGTCTTTTTTTAAGTAATTTTCTAAATCATCAGTAAAACTATAACTTAATTTGATTAAATTCTTATTTAAGATTTTGTTTAATTCTAAGTTTTTTTTTTGACGTGTTAATTGATTAATTCAAAAATATTCGTCCGATTTTGGTTTTTAATTCTATATTAAACGGTGGGTTGAACCAAATAATGTTTCGTTTTCTATTATTGTTTTTCGTTTGTTTGTTTGGCTGGGTTTGTAATCTAAAATGTTCTTAGAGCCAGAATTTTTTAAAGGAATCTTCATAATCTTTTTTCTTTTCATCAAAACGAATATTCTTGATAGCCTGCGTTCTATATCTTTATGGGTGTGTTTAATTATGCTTGTTCGATGATTAGATCCTGTGTTTACTTACTTTAAATTTGCGATTATTTTCCTTTTAGTGACAGCAAATACAGGTCGGTGAGACCAGAATCAAGCAGGTACAAATATTTAAATACCTGGGAAGCGTTATAACAGAAGACCGAAAGTGCGACACCGAGATCCGAAGGCGAATTGGCATGGCGAAGGAAGCATTCCAAAAGTTGAGCAAAGTATTAAGAAACAGGACAATTTCGCTAGAAACAAAGAGGAGAGTACTGGATTGCTATGTGGTGTCAGTTCTTCAATATGGCAGTGAATGTTGGACAATATCATCAAAGATGAAGGAAAAACTTGAAACAACTGAAATGTGGTTCGACAGAAGCATACTGTATATAAAGTGGGGGGTCAATTCAATGTTACAATCCATATATAAACTGACCCCTCATTTTGTGGTCACAACTGTTTTTATACATTTATATTCCTGAGATCCAAAAGCACAAGGATGCATTCCAGAAGTTGAGCAAAGTATTAAGAAACAGGACAATTTTGCTAGAAACAAAGAAGAGAGTACTAGATTGCTATGTGGTGTCAGTTCTTCAATATGGTAGTGAATGCTGGACAATATCATCAAAGATGAAGGAAAAACTTGAAGCAACTGAAATGTGGTTCTACAGAAGGATGCTGCGGATATCATGGATCGAGTATGTGAGCAATGATGAGGTCTTAGACATGATGGAAAATAAATACTGAGCATCAGGAAGAGACAGCTGAAGTTCCAGGGACACGCAAGGAGGAAGGAGGGCTTGGAGAACCTGATACTAACAAACCAGACAGAGAGAAAGAGTGACAGGGGAAAGCAACGGATAACATATTTGAAGGACCTAATCAGGTGGATGACGGAACGAGGATTACATGGTGTAACAGGAGAAGGCGTGCTCAGAGCCGTCAGGGATAGGGAAACGTGGAAAGCCATGATTGCCTACGTCCTGAAGGGACAGGGCACATAGAAGAAGAAGAAGAAGAAGAAGAAGAGAGACACTGCCAGTTTATAAATTAAATTTTACATCTAACTATTGGACTACTTTCTTTCTCTTTTCCAATATTTTCACTCATTTCTTTTTTTCAATTGGAGTAGATAGACTAAACTATCGCCCTGTTCACACTCCACCCACGTCTATTGAACAGGTGTAGAGGCTCATCCCTTGTTCCCTGTTTAGGATGTGGTTTCCGGCTTTCTCTTTTCCAATCTTTTCACTCTTTTTTTATTTTATTTTATTTTTTTAATTGGGGTAGATAGACTAAACTATCGCCCGGTTCACAATCCACCGACGTCTATTGAACAGGTGAAGAGGCTCATCCCTTGTTCCCTGTTTAGGATGTGGTTTCCGGCTTTCTCTTTTCCAATCTTTTCACTCTTACGTTACCGCCTTGCTCGGGGTGATATGATTAAAAAAAATACAAAAAAAAACCTACTATTTCAAAATTTATATTTTTATAGGATTATTTTTTTTTCTTATTTTATCATTTTCTCCTTTGTTGACCGATGCTATCGTTAATAATTGTATAATCCTTGCTTGTCTATGCGAATTATTTCATTAATTTTACTTAGAATGTATGTTCCCATCAATTCTGAAATTTCGGCTTTCTGAGACCAGCCTTGTGGTACATAAAATGGGGCTTTTTCTGATTTTTTTAATCCATGCTTCACTATTGGAGATTTATCTGGATTTTAGGCAAAGAATGTAAATCACCTGAATATGCCGAAATGTTGACACCTTGTTAGTAGAAATAAATAGTTTCTAAATAAAAAATATTCAAAAGCTGTACAAAATATTTTATTTATTACCAAAACCTAAGTCAGTATATATATATATATATATATATATATATATATATATATATATAAAAGGATTAATTCAAAGATGTTGAATGGCCATTTCGATATGAAGATCCCCACGGGGAACGACACATCACCTCAGCAACAGAAAAAAACCTTCTGTTGCTGAGGTGATGTGTCGTTCCCCGTGGGGATCTTCATATCGAAATGGCCATTCAACATCTTTGAATTAATCCTTTTTTAATATATATTTGCTCTGTAATATTTTATTACATGGAGCTCTCTTCCTGTATCATTTTTTAATATTAAAATAAATTTTTAATATTAATTAGGATCGGGTTTTTTGGAATTTACCTTCCTGCTTTTTTCCCTTGGATTGAAGTATCTGAATTAAAATATATATATATATATATATATATATATATATATATATATATATATAAGATGAAGTAGTATTTACACTATTCGGACTATTGTTTTCATATTTGTTGCAATTTGTACAACGTTTCGGCATTGTACACTCCGGCTTTCTTCATGTATACACACGCCAGTCACCGAAATAACTCAATTTATTTCTGGAGATTAATGCATATATATATATATATATATATATATATATATATATATATATATATACACATATATATATATATATATATATTGAGGTTATTTTTAAATGAGCGAGTAATCTTTCCTAAATAACAGTTACAAATGACTATTCTAAATATGGACATATCAGCGTCCATGTAAAAAACTGTTTTTAGGGGAGTTTTTCGACCAGCTGATGTACCATTTGGGACTGAAGAGCCACAATATGCGGTGAAATATGTATTACCCATTGTAATAAATCAAAAATCTCTTCTAAATTATATTACTCTGTTCAATTAAATAAATTGATTTAACATTGAGTTCCTTTGAGTTCGTTTCTATCGGAATTTAATTGGATAGTATAACAAAATTAATTAGTTCATTAGTTAGTACTGCCATAATTAAATTCAATGCCTAATTTATATGCGAAAGTATCATTTATAGAGCTCGCATTCAACGTTAAGATGATGATTTTAAATTCGTCTTTCGAAGCCACTTCTAAAATGTGGAAATATAGTTTAAATAACCATATGTTGTCTTTCAATAAACGTAATTGCAGCAAGAGCACTGCTTTATCTATGTGTTATAGGAAAGAAAAGAAAAAATAATAACAAGAACACAATTATTACCTGGAATATCGTCGCTAAAATAAAATCTTGGAAATGGAAAAAGAAACAAATGTAACTTAAGCTTTTTAGAAAAATTTGTCATCATAAAACATAAAAATAAACTTCATCTACTGAGCAAAAAAGAAAAAAAATAATTAAATAATGTGTGTTCTTCGTTTCATATCGTTTTAATTCTTCCATTCATATCAATCTTTTCATATCTATCTATCTATCTATCTATCTATCTATCTATCTATCTATCTATCTATCTCAGTTCATATCTATCTATCTATCTATCTATCTATCTATCTATCTATCTATCCATCTATCTATCTATCTATCTATCTATCTATCTATCTATCTATGTTCATATTTATTTATCTATCTATCTATCTATCTATGTTCATATTTATTTATCTATCTATCTATCTATCTAAATATCAATCTATCTATCTATCTAAATATCTAAATATCAATGAATCTATCTATCTAAATATCAATCAAACTATCTATCTAAATATCAATGAATCTATCTATCTAAATATCAATCAATCTATCTATCTAAATATCAATCAATCAATCTATCTATCTAAATATCAATCAATCAATCTATCTATCTATCTAAATATCAATCAATCTATCTATCTATCTATCTATCTATCTATCTATCTATCTATCTCAGTCATGTCATATCAATCTATCTATCTCAGTCATGTCATATCTATCTATCTATCTATCTATCTATCTATCTATCTACCTCAGTCATGTCATATCTATCTATCTATCTATCTATCTATCTATCTATCTATCTACCTCAGTCATGTCATATCTATCTATCTATCTCAGTCATGTCATATCTATCTATCTATCTATCTATCTATCTATCTATCTATCTCAGTCATTTTTTTTTGTTTATAAGCGTTTCACCCCGAGCAAGGCATGTCACTGCCACTACTGTGCAGGGGGCTACGTAGAGTGGAGAAAGGCTGATTAAATATAGGAAATGACAGAGGGTGGGTGATAGGCGGCTAAGGATACCGAGAATGAGGGTTGGGTAGATGAGAGTGTTGTGAGAATAGTTGGGAGTTAGTATGATAGGAGGTGTCTATTGACCCTACATTTAAACACCTGGAGATTGTAACTGTCGGGAAAGCAGACATGTGGAAGGGAGTTCCACAGGCCGGAAGCGCGAGAAAAGAAACTGTTGGAGTAGAATTTACGGTTACATCTTATATGTTTAACTGTAAAAGGGTGGGACCTAGTTGCTAATCTAGTATCTCGTGTAAATTCCTGCTTAGGCGGCACCAGTGATCTAAGCTCATCGGAGCAGAAGCCATGAAAGTACTTGTAGAAGAGGCACAGGGAAGCCACATCACGCCGGTGTGAGAGCGGCTGCAGCCGGTCTGCCAAGTCAGTATCAACCACGTTACAGATCCTCCTTTGTATTTTGACAAGAAGCCCAAGGAGAGCAGCAGGGGCACCCGACCAGATATGGCAGCAATATTCAATACACGGGCGGATGGTAGATTTGTATATGTGCAGGATAAATTCAGGTGGGAAAAATTTCCGGGCCCTGCACAGGGAGCCCACTTTCATAGCAGCAGATTTGCCAATGGATTCAATATAGTCATTCCATTTGAGGTCCGCCGAGAGTGTAAGGCCAAGGAGGCGTAGTATTTTACTCTCTGGGAGGCTAGCCTGTCCCATGCTAATGGGAGGTAGATGCGATTGTCTATGGTGATTAGTTGATAACAGCATGTCATATCTATCTATCTATCTATCTATCTATCTATCTATCTATCTATCTATCTATCTATCTATCTGATAGGAAAAATACTAACTTAAAATCTTAGATCTTGATTGATATATATTCATTTGTACGTTTGTCTCTTTCTTTCCCACTCATATATTTACCCACTTTAAATTCAAACCACTTTAATTCATAATATGTACCTGATTATTGCGTAACACATGGGACTCCAAATCGTGCTGTCGACGTAGGATAATGTGCAAATATATATATATATATATGTATATATATTATCGAAATATATATATACATATATTTACATATTTTCATAATATATAATATATATATTTACATATTTTCATAATATATAATATATATATATTTACATATTATCGAAATATATATATATATATACATATTATCGATATATATATAAATATATATATATACATATTATCGATATATATATAAATATATATATATTTACAT